>CM067300.1:47208118-47378118 GCA_034231615.1 Meghimatium bilineatum
TTTTATGTTTAGTGAGTAGCTACTCTTGCACCGTATTTATGCAGTTTGTTCCCAATGTTTATTTCGGGTGTCTCATGTCTTTTCCAATGTTTATTTTGGGTTAGTCGTATGTCTTTTCCAATGTTTATTTTGGGCCAGTCTTATGTCTTTTCCATCTAAACAATATAAGTGAGCGTATTATATTTAATGGGCATTATAACTTGCAGACACTTTTGAGAGTCAAAAAATGTATGCAAACCAACAATGCAAGCCAATTACGGCGCAACAATGCTAGAATTAGAAGTTGGAAAAACAATATAAATAGGGACATGTGGAAAAGCTTCAGACGCTGACAACATACCAATTAACATACTTAAAATACGTATATGAATTTAGTGTTAAGACTACCACACGTCTCTGCAATGACATAATGCAACGTGTCATATCTAAAACACTTTAATATGAATACCACTAACCGATAAGAGAAGTCTGAAAAAAAAATACGAAACTTATGGTAGGAAAATATACATCGAAATTTTTTTACAAATTAAAACGCCAACAGAGGTAACAACACAGATAACATTAACATCTCGGTGAAATGTCTGAAACTGTAATAAGTTGATACCTTTAATTTAAACACTTATACCAGCAGCGATGGAGGCACTAGCAACCAAATAAAGATTAGATTTGAAATAGCATCAGCTGCAAAGTTCAGATTAAATAGCACATGAAAGAGCAGATTAAGTACAGTAGCGAAGATGAACTAATATAAATCTAAATAAAACCTATTCTTTATTCTTACGGATGTGAGAGTTGGGCAAATAAGGCGGAAATGGAGAGGAGAATACAGTCTTTTAAAGACAAGTTTTACAGACGAATAATATGCATGCATTCTGCAGATCACAATATCAACATATACGTGAGACACAAAATAAATACTCCTGCAGGAATCAAGAACATCTCATAGCAGTGGCGAAATGCCAATAACATGTGTGGTTTAGCGAGGCACGAGGCGAGGTAAGTTCCCTTTCCAAAACTAAACTATAGGGCAAATTTGAGGTTGAAGATGAAAATGGGAAAAAGCAAGTATGGATTGATTATAATAAACAAGAAACCAAAAACAGGGAGGCATAAAGGAATGTTTGTGGTGTTGTTTCTGGAGTGGCACCCTTACGACCATCAAATGAGTTTAATGAGGATTCCGGTACTGTAGATTTTGCAAAACACAGAAAGTTAAATGATTCACATTACCAAAATACTACTTAAGATAATACATAAAATAAATACAAGATACACTTTGATGTAGGCGAAGAACAGTTTAAATGTAGGAAAAGCAAATGCAACTTGGAATCTATACTTAATATTAAACTATTAATTGATAGATATACAAATGTACAGAAACTAATATCAACATTTGCTTTATAAACAACAGCGAGGATGGTGACAGAGTCCAACATAAATAAACATTTCATTAACTTCCTCCATGAAATATGTTGTGATGGAAAGAACATAAGAAGATCAAAAATATATATTTGAAACAAACTATCAATAAAATAATAAAACAAGGTAACTGCGTGAAACGTAACAACAATCGTACTTACGTATTACACAGGTTTATATAATCGATTCAATCAGACATGACAGACTATATCTAAAACTAGTGGGAAAAGATGTGCACACAAGAAAACATACAAATTTCAATATACAAATCATATTCAACCAAAATGTCTTTATCAGGATACACACAATACATCAAAAGACGACGAATGGAAAGATTATCACAACAAACAAACGTATCCAACTGAAATATGGAAAATCATATGGAAGAAATAACGAGAGGAGTAAGACAAGGATGTATTCTATGACCCGGCCTACTTACCACAGTACGTTTTCTTTAAAAATATAGGAATATCATGGATCAAGTTCAACAGGAAAATAATAAACAATTAAGTATATACAGATAACATAGTCATATCAAATAGACACATACAGCAGATATTATTAACATAAATTAGACACATACAGCAGAGATTATTAACATGAAGTAGACACATACAGCAGAGATTATTCACATCAAGTAGACACATACAGCAGAGATTATTAACATGAAGTAGACACATGCAGCAGAGATTATTCACATCAAGTAGACACATACAGCAGAGATTATTAACATCATGAAGACACATCAAGCGGAGATTATTAACATCAAGTAGACACATACAACAGAGATTATTAACATCAAGTAAACACATCCATCATAGATTATTAACATCAAGTAGACACACACAGCAGAGATTATTAACATCAAGTAGACACATACAGCAGAGATTATTAACATCAAGTAGACACATACAGCAGATAATTTTAACATCAAGTAGACACATACAGCAAAGATTATTAACATCAAGTAGACACATACAGCAGAGATTATTAACATAAATTAGACACATATAGCAGAGATTATTAACATCAAGTAGACACATACAGCAGAGATTGTTCACATCAAGTAGACACATACAGAAGAGATTATTAACATGAAGTAGACACATACAGCAGAGATTATTAACATCAAGTAGACACATACAGCAGAGATTATTAACATGAAGTAGACACATACAGCAGAGATATTAACATCAAGTAGACACATACAGAAGAGATTATTAACATGAAGTAGACACATACAGCAGAGATATTAACATCAAGTAGACACGTACAGCAGAGATTATTCACATCAAGTAGACACATACAGAAGAGATTATTAACATGAAGTAGACACATACAGCAGAGATATTAACATCAAGTAGACACGTACAGCAGAGATTATTCACATCAAGTAGACACGTACAGCAGAGATTATTAACATCAAGTAGACACATGCAGCAGAGATTATTAACATCAAGTAGACACATGCAGCAGAGATTATTAACATCAAGTAGACACGTACAGCAGAGATTATTCACATCAAGTAGACACATACAGAAGAGATTATTAACATCAATAAAACACATACAGCAGAGATTATTAACATCAAGTAGACACATACAGCAGAGATTATTAACATCAAGTAGATACATACAGCAGATATTATTAACATCAAATAGACACATACAGCAAAGATTATTAACATCAAGTAGATACATACAGCAGAGATTATTAACATCAAATAGACACATACAGCAGAGATTATTAACATCAAATAGATACATACAGCAGAGATATTAACATCAAGTAGACACATACAGCAGAGATTATTAACATCAAGTAGATACATACAGCAGAGATTATTAACATCAAATAGACACATACAGCAGAGATTATTAACATCAAATAGATACATACAGCAGAGATATTAACATCAAGTAGACACATACAGCAGAGATTATTAACATCAAGTAGATACATACAGCAGAGATTATTAACATCAAATAGACACATACAGCAAAGATTATCAACATCAAATAGACACATACAGCAGAGATTATTAACATCAAGTAGAAACGTACAGCAGAGATTATTAACATCAAGAAGACACATACAGTAGAGATTATTAACATCAAGTAGACACATACAGCAGAGATTATTAACATCAAATAGACACATACAGCAGAGATTATTAACATCAAGTAGACACATACAGCAGAGATGATTAACTTCCAGGTAACAATAGAGATGATAATCCTCAAGTTCAAAGAAAAAACTCATTAGTGTCTTGCCGTAGTCCGAAAAAGAAGTAAGGAATAGCAACAATGTTTACCTGCAATGTATATCGTAAGCGGCGACTAAGGAGGTTATGGGAGTTGAATTGGCTGCCTTATCTAAACGTAGTAAAAGTGACTCAAAAGCCATGCCGAAGTTGGAAGTGTCAGAAAGAAAGCTACAGATATTGTAGCAAAGTTGTAAACCAGGACACAACACATTCCGTTCTTCGAACCTGCTAATCTTCAGGAAATTAAGAACGAAATACAAAAGTAGAAGATACCTAGTGTTCCTATATATCTGTAAAAGTTAATAGTCAATGGTTCCTCACTTGAAAACAAACCTAACGAACAGATGAAATGTTGAGAATACCAAGAAGTTGACAATAAGGGAAACTCAAAATTCAATGTTGACTTTCGTGTGAACATACGTTTCAATCACCTCATTCAATATCAACCAAGTGTCATGCCGATTTGACGTAGGCGATCATGCTTCTCCACAACTCTCTTGTGCGTTGTTAATAAGCTCAATTGATTACTTCTTTTTGTGCCACAGTGACAACCCATTCAGAAATGTATCTCTTTGTCTTCCTCTGTCTCTTCTCTCCTTTATATTTCCGGTGGTTACTAAATGTTCAAGTTTTAATTTTCTCAATTAATAATGTTTTTTTTAAATTTGGTATTACTAATCACTCACCCTAAAAATAGTGGTTATCTGTTTCCAATTTTCGATATAATATTATTTTGCTTCATTCAATATGCCGTAAATTAAAAGTATATTACCGCTGATGTCGAATGTGTCTGGTTATTGAGGCAAATAAAAGTGCTCAAGAAAATTCCGTGCTTAAAATTTAGTAGGATTATTGTCTTGTTGCAAGATAGATTTAGCGGGAGTTCGAGAACAAACGCCCACACATATTACATTGAACTAACACATCTATTTTGATATGTTTTTGTGTGTGGGGTGCAGGGCCGGCCTTAACAATTGAGGGGGCCCAATGCGAAACGGAATGCGCGGGGCCCAGTCTGGGTAGGGAAGAGGATAATAAAATAAATTATAATATTAATTTATGGGCCTATATAGTGCGGGGCCCACTGCGGCCGCATAGGTTGCAATGTCCTAAGACCGGCCCTGTGTGGGTGTGTGTCCTATTTAAAAGCAACTTAGTAAATGTTTATTATTTATTTGAATATTATTTGATTGGTCGCTTACCTTCTGTGAAAAGTATTCACAACAACAAAAACCAAAAAAAACACGTGTTCTGCAAGAAATGTAATGAATATACCGGAGATAGAAAAAACAATTTGCATCACACGGTAAATCAGTATTTTGAACAATATAACAACGGTAAAGTATAAGTTTTATGCGTAAAGTAAATCAGTATTTTGAACAATATAACAACGGTAAAGTATATGTTTTATGCTAAAGGTAAATCAGTATTTTGAACAATATAACAACAGTAAAGTGGTAGTTTTATGCTAAACAAGTTGCTCATCAAATATTGTTTTCTTATTCGTTCACATGTAAGATGAAATGTTTACTTTTCATATAAATGCAAACATTCTTTCCTCAGATGTATCTTTCTATGCACTATTTGAGATTTTGATCTGGCACTGGTTCTTTCATCTCAGACTCACCAAAAACATATCAATTTCACAAGAACGTTAATAAAATATCAATTAGCGAGATATGAAACCACATAACACAATCGATGATACTTGCATGAAGTTGTACCAGCATGCAATGGATGATAACAAAGATGTAAAACTTCACGAAACCTTCTTGGAAAATAATAAACTTTCTACATCAATTGTAACTAAACCAGATAGTTTTTCATCATTAACTCCAAAGAACTCAGAAGCCGTTTCATCAGTAACTTCACATAAATTAGAAGGGATGTTTGTACTATCTTCAAATAATCCAGAAGGTATTCATTCACTATCTTCACAGTACCCAGAAGTCGTTTCATCAGTAACTTCACAGTACCCAGAAGTCGTTTCATCATTAACTTCACAGTACCCAGAAGTCGTTTCATCATTAACTTCACAGTACCCAGAAGTCGTTTCATCATTAACTTCACAGTACCCAGAAGTCGTTTCATCATTAACTTCACAGTACCCAGAAGTCGTTTCATCATTAACTTCACAGGATCAAGAAAGTAGTTCTTCATTATCTTCAAGGAACCCAAACGCTGTTTCCTCGTCAGATTTAAGGAACCCAGAATATTTTTCTTTACCAATTTCAAGGAATCCAAGCGATGTGTCTTCGCCAACGTCATCGAAATCGGAAGGAGTTTCATCCCCACCTTTAAGGAAATCAGAAATTGATTCTTTGCAAAATTTGAGAATCGTAGAAGTAAGAAAGGACAAACTTTTCCGACCATTTGAGAGTCATCCTTACAAAGAAATATCACACCAGGATGTCGTAGAGTCTAAAAATACTTCATTACATAACAAAACAATTCAAATTAGAAAGGAGCAGTTACTAGACAAGTGTGGAAAGATAAGTGAAGATTGCGCAGATGACAAATCTGAGACTTTTAGACACAGTAGGGCATCCTCTATTAACAAGGATAATTTATCCAAATATAATTGTAGTAGTCAAACTCCACAATGTGATTCTCTTTGTTCTCCAACTGTAGAAATTAGTGCACAGCTGGCACATCAATGCGATATCAAGTGTGATAGTAGTGACGAGTCATTTAGCTCATCAAATGATGATTTTAATGAGATATTGGACAGTACCTCTTCTCAACGTCCTCAATGTAGCGATGTGTATTCGTTGACTAATGATAACTCTAACGATGAGAGAGATGGTAAGAAGATGTTAAATCTGTGTCATCTTGCCTGCAAATGCTGCGCTAATCGATGCCGAGATGTTAAGAGAATAAGTCGGCGTAAAAACTTTTTGTCATTGAGCAAAGTAAGATTATCTCGTACTAGAGAATACGTCAATGATAGGAATAGAGAACTTCTAGACAGGTACAGATTAAATTCGGGAGCACATCACTCAAGGTCAGAACAATCAGAACAACCAAATGTGCAAGTATCGCCATCTTCAAACACCTGTCACATCGGTCAGGAACTTGACATAAATCCGACACACAATGACGCAGTAATTACTAGCAACAATAACGTTAATTTATGGGTCCGGGATACCTTCGCACATAATAACAACATCTCTAGTTTGTTTCACTCCAACAGCGAGGCAGCAAATTCACGATTATTGTATTACAATCAGAATTTAATGAGAGATGACAACAGACTTTATGGTAGCGCCGCAACTACAACTTTATCCTCGTGTACAAATATCAAAGATATATTTGGTTGTTCTTCTAAATTCTTAAGTAAGAATGAAGAATACGGTCAAGCCGACCAATCTCTCAGAGATAGAAATTGGCCTGATAACATCAGAATTTCACCAACTCAAAGCAGCAACACATATAGGCCTATGCCAAACTGTAAAACTGACACAAATGAGAACACATTGGAAGAGAACACGAACGATGACACAGATGATAAGATGGATGGAGAAATTCCCGATGAAGAACCTGATGAACTGTGTGATGACTTTGATACAGGTAACTCCATTTTATAATTTTGCATTTTTAATTAGCTTAATTTTTAATCAACTTAATTTTTAATTAGCTTAATTTTTAATTAGCATAATTTTTAATTAGTTTAATTTTTAATTAACTTAATTTTTAATTAGCATAATTTTTAATTAGCTTAATTTTTAATTAGTTTAATTTTTAATTAACTTAATTTTTAATTAGTTTAATTTTTAATTAGCTTTATTTTTTTTAATTAGCTTTATTTTTAAATAGCTTAATTTAACATACAATAAAGTCATTCAGAGGCTATAAATTTTAAAATGATATGTACGCACGCGGTTGAGTTTGTGGGTCTCACCAATGGCCGATTAGACAAATCATCCATGCAACAGAAAACCTGAGTATATGACATGCCATTATATTGAGACTCTCTTATGGAAGCTCTATAGCATGTCATCTATAGAACTATAGACCTCCTCTGAGTAGAAGGCTCTGTCAATAGGCATTGCACTAAACCGAATGCTGAAGTCTTCTGGGTATGAAAAAAACCCACTGCACATAAAAGTTAATATTTTGGCTTGTTAGAATATTGTTTCATAATTGTGGTATATAGATAGCTCACATTGTTGGCTTGTTAGATTCTTGTTTCATAATTGTTGTGTGTAGATAGTTTACATTGTTGGCTTGTTAGATTCTTGTTTCATAATTGTTGTGTGTAGATAGTTCACATTGTTGGCTTGTTAGATTCTTGCTTTCATAATTGTTGTGTGTAGATAGTTTACATTGTTGGCTTGTTAGATTCTTGTGTCATAATTGTGGTATGTAGATAGTTCACATTGTTGGCTTGTTAGATTCTTGTTTCATAATTGTTGTGTGTAGATAGTTTACATTGTTGGCTTGTTAGATTCTTGTTTCATAATTGTGGTATGTAGATAGTTCACATTGTTGGCTTGTTAGATTCTTGTTTCATAATTGTTGTGTGTAGATAGTTTACATTGTTGGCTTGTTAGATTCTTGTTTCATAATTGTGGTATGTAGATAGTTCACATTGTTGGCTTGTTAGATTCTTGCTTTCATCTCTTTATTAAATCTTCCATCAACCATTAATTAATTAAGTTGGGTTATCGTGATATGGACACGACCTCTGTTGTTCTTTCAATAATGATCTTCATGTTATAATCTAGGTAGCATGCATTGATTAACCGGTGTAGTTTAAACATTTGTTTTTTACAAGAAATCAATTGGACTCATATATTTTGGTCATTGTTATGTTTACATTGTTAGCAGTGTTTCCATTTAAAGTGAGATGTTTTTCCATGGATTCTTGAAACTTTTAAGAATATACCAGATTTATTTGACATTCTGTATGTATTTAATTTTGTAAAAACAATTTGTGCCAACAAACAATATTTAAATAATATGTATACATCATATAAATTATATCTCTTATATTTACTTCTTTAGTTTCCCGTTACTTAGTTTTATAAAGTTAAATATTCAGTATTGATACATTTATGTTTATTTATGCATTCAATTAATGTAAATAAAAATCTTGATTTCCTCCAAATGAAATTTCATCCATAAAGAAATGGGTACCATGCCCACAGAAAGAGTAATTTCTAACTTCTCGTAATATTATTTTTACATATTATGCATATCACTCGGAAATATAACAGCGGAAGAGGCAAATATAACGGCAAAAGACCGTACACTCACTCTCCCCTCAACACCGAAAGGTACAGAAAGGACAGAAAGAAGAAGATGCATAAGTTGAACCTAATAAATAGAAAATATTTATTAAACATATTTTTATCATGAAAAACCTTACATTGTGTAATAGATGATGGGATGCAGCATATGACATAAGTCATATTTATGTTTCGTGACATGCTGCCTTTTTCCTGGAATATTCTAAATTTAATTCACTTCCTGATATCTCACAAGTAAAAGAGTTAAGAAAATATTCTAGTCAAGAATTGTAACACACACACATAAATCTGTGAATATCATTATGCAACAGTATAGACTAGATCATTCTGATTACTGTTGCAGATAGCATGGGATACAAGAAACAGCGTAGAAACAGAACAACATTTAGCCCAGAACAGTTAACTGAACTGGAGAATGTGTTTGTTGGAAACAAGTACCCAGACTGTACAACCAGGGAAGAGATAGCTAAAAGGATTGGACTTTTGGAGGCCAGAGTTCAGGTAAGATCCATTGAGAACCTACATCTTCTTTCTCATCCTGCAGCAGGTGCTGATATGTATTTAATTTAAAAAGTGTACTGCGGTCACTAGTCCCGTGAGAGGGCCGTAAAACGTGTCCGTCAGAACTGTTTCATATGACCACAGTTTTCTTTTCTTCTTGTGTGGAGTTCCTCTTTTCTGTCCAGTCTCCATTAACCAGAGGCCGATCGCCGAATAAGACCTATCATATATTGAATCAAAACAAATCAGAATAATACTATTTATGTCTTGTTTTTCCCCCGTAAATGTCGTTGATTGATGTTGACAGACAAAATATATAAGTTTTAATAATAATAGTAATATGAATACCCATAACCCGTCAGAATCGTAGCGGTGCCACACTGGAGACATCAACACAAAAACCTCTGCAATGAACTATGTCTTCAGCCACTGTAAAAAAATCAGGCTTATGCCATTTCTTGATGTTAGAAATCCAGGTTTTTCTCTTATCTGAACTTCTCATTTCTCTCTTCTGTTACTTGCAAAATAATATTATATGTATATACATGGTGACCACCGAAAAACTTAACAATAATCAAAAACGTAACGAATGAAGTCCGAATTAATTATGTGCAGATGTTTTCTACTGCTGCTGGTGTGGAAGTCAGCCATTCAAATGATGTCGTGATGCAATTTTGAAGAATGTCAATAACTGTACGAAGATACGGAAGTAAATGTGTACGGTTATTATTTGTCTTTAGCAAGAGACTAAAGTAAACTTTCTATTGCCCACTTTTCGCATACCGTGTCTTGCCAGCGAATGAACAGCAAAGAGTAGCCTCTAGCCGTGGCACCAAGCTACGTGGTCAGAAGGAGTGTTGCTGTGAAAAGGACTTGGTCTTTATAGAATTATTTATATTTTGAACCATTCTCATTATATGCGTGGACGCACTACGTTTGAAATTGTTTATGCGCTAAAGTATCACGCACAATAATAACATCTGTGAAACGTGTTTCAGGAAATGTATTATTTGCACCCTTAATGGAGAGCATATAATCTCCTTGTTGTTCATACGTGCCGAGACAACACAATTGAAAGAAATAAATGCAGTTAATGATAAGCCCCATTATTTACTCCCAATGAACAACCCACAGGCAGTGAAACACCAGGCACTCAATCATAGAGTAGGACAATCCTTGTAGTGGATTAAGAGATGTGTGGATCAGACTAACAAAGGCTGCCTTGAAAGTGATGGGCGGGTCTTACTTTTGAACGGTGCGCACTATTAACTGGACGAATGCGATTTGGGGGTTTTCCCGTTGGTCATCTAATAAAACCAGGGGACACAACTGTTTGGAATCAAGTCAGACATTTTTATTTATTAACCATGAAACACACATTCAAATTAAAAAATAAATAATTAAGTTCTTGTTTGAAATTAGCTCCTACCTACGTATTTTATGGTTAATTAACCTAAATATTATATCAATAATTATCACATACATATAGTCTAATCAAAAGTTAATTTAAATATTCATTTTTTTATGGTTAGGGTTAATTATATTTTACCTTAACTAATATCCTAACTCTAAATATATTCATATTTAAATTAATAAATGATAACTGTACACTGATAAACATATCCTAGGGAAATATCAAATGAATAGGCATTATTTCTAAACCAGTTCCAAGAATTACATTAAATAGCCGAGAAAAAGTTATCTAAAAAATACATTTTCTCATTTCTACTTAATGAATTCATCTGCTGTTCATTATTATATTTTAGAACAGAGATGGACAGTCTATCTAGGTCACAGTCTATCTAGGTCACAGTCTATCTAGGTCGATGGGGCATGATTAAGCTGGGTACTGTACAGGTAGACACCATCATACGTTTAACTATTTCCGTTGTCTATTTTTTTAAATTAGATGTTAATTATTAAATAATTTATATATTTATTTTTTTGGGGGTTGGAGTTAGGGTTAGTTTTGTAAAATACAAATATCTTAACCCAAATTCTAACCACAACCCCCACACAATTCATATTTAAATTATTGAATGATGAAGGTGAAATTTACAAACATAGATAAGGAACATAATTTAAAATGTGTCTACCGGTATAGTACCTTAAGCTTTTTCTGTTTCGTCAAAACCCTTTTTAATTTGAATGTTATTTAGTCTCTTGGAGTTAAAAAATAGTGTTTTGTAAACTCGAAGGACACCATAATACTATTTGATCTGTCTAATTGACTTAAAATAATTGCTACACGCTCCATGGTTGTCCCTTCTTAGACTTTTATGCAGGCTGTATTTACGAGGATTACGAGGGAGGCAAAGAGATTCAGTGGTCGCTGTGACTGGAAAACCAGAATCGCAACCTATTCTTTTATGGTTGTAAAACTCTGAAATAGTCACATTGTTCTAATGTTCATGGTTTACTAGAGTATACCTCACCATACAATTTACTTTACCAACGAGAGAGAGAGAGAGAAAGTAGAGAATTTGCATCTATTTTTATTGTTATCTCTACAATAATAGGCCTACTGTAGTTGTCTGTTTTTGTTAGAAAATGTGTCATCTTATATCCTTGTTGTCGACAGCGGAGAACCTTTAGTTTTGAGCTACGAGTCATGTGTATGTTTATATAATTCGTGGCCATGTGTTCATGTGTTGTTTGTCCATCACAAGTGAAGATGACCATAAGTTACATCCACAATTGAAATTCAGGTTGAGTTACGTTCTTGATAATTAAATTGGTTATATTATCGATACACAAATTCCAAAGTAGCCTGCAAGATTTATTTAAAAATGTAAACAACTCGCTCGTATGTGATGACTTGAACTATTGTTCCTTATGTGACGTGAATGTACGTTATGAATTGAACTATTATCCTTCTGTGGCGTGAATGTACGTTATAACTTGAACTATTGTTCCTTATGTGACGTGAATGTACGTTATGACTTGAACTATTGTTCCTTATGTGACGTGAATGTACGTTATGAATTGAACTATTATCCTTATGTGGCGTGAATGTACGTTATGACTTGAACTATTGTTCCTTATGTGACGTGAATGTACGTTATGACTTGAACTATTGTTCCTTATATGACGTGAATGCACGTTATAACTTGAACTATTGTTCCTTATGTGACGTGAATGTACGTTATGACTTGAACTATTGTTCCTTATGTGACGTGAATGTACGTTATGACTTGAACTATTGTTCCTTATGTGACGTGAATGTACGTTATGAATTGAACTATTATCCTTATGTGGCGTGAATGTACGTTATGACTTGAACTATTGTTCCTTATGTGGCGTGAATGTACGTTATGACTTGAACTATTGTTCCTTATGTGACGTGAATGTACGTTATGACTTGAACTATTGTTCCTTATGTGACGTGAATGTACGTTATGACTTGAACTATTGTTCCTTATGTGACGTGAATGTACGTTGTGAATTGAACTATTATCCTTATGTGGCGTGAATGTACGTTATGACTGTGACTAATTCTCTTTACAGGGGCGTATATGCACGTTATTGAGATTATTGAAAACTGAAAAATGATAAATTTAGAATATTAAAAACCAGCATAAGCAATTCCGAATATATAAATTTGTCTTAATAACATAATTAATTATTTCAACTAATTGGTCCACTAATTTTTATTAAATCAGAAGTATATATTCTATTATGGCGCAATACTTTTATTAGAATCTATGCAGAATTGACTTTTACAAAAATAAACAGCAAGAAACCCCTTTTCTGGGTAGGTGTGGCCCCTTAATGCCATAAGAGACCTCGTTGCGCTAAGAGGATTTTCAAAGTGATAATTCATGGTTTCTCTCAAGAACGTGCGAGATTGGTGTTAGCATAGGAACAGCCGGCATTGAGAACTATCATAGAAATATTAAACATATACGAAAATGTAGAAACTCATTTGAACTTCCGCCAAAATGGCAGAAGAAAATGAATATTTATTCCTTACAGCGTCAAATTCACGGGTTTTCACCCGAAATAAACGGCAACCTATGGAAGTAAAGTGTCTAGCAATTCAGAACAGATACAGTGATATGTGGTGTAAACAATAATAACAGTCAAAGTTGTGTATTTAAAGAGATAGAAAAGGTTTCAGTGGCAACAGTGTAATATCCAGAAGAATAAATTCATTATAAAATGAAGTGTTACAGACAGATCCTACGAATATCATGGACATTGAAAAAGAAGAACATTGAAATCTTGAAATTACTCAAACTAAATTAAGAGTGGCTTCTAAATACCACCATAGGAAGGAAGCTTCAGTATTTTAGACACAACGTGGCATGATGGTATCGAACGGCTGATTCTAGAGAGCAGAGTGCCATGAAAGAGAAGAAGAGGAAGACAATGAAGACGATGACCCAGCGACATCAAGGAATGGGATGCACATGTATCTGACCAATACAGGACTGCTTGCCCGGAACAGAGAGGTATTCAGAGTATCCACGACGAAGACAACGTTCTGGAATGAATATGTCACTTGATATAGATAGAGACTGATAACTCAACATTGAACTGAAACTATTGATCGCTATACACAGATGGATTTATTGGATTTGTTGTGCGGAGATCGAAGCACCAAAACACGTGCTTGTGTGTTCTGATGGTAACCTGCAGTAATAACTCATGTCTAATGTGTGTCAAGTATTGTTTTAGTGTCATATATATATTGTACACTTAAAGATAATAATTGACAGTTTAACTAGCGGATGTAACAAATTTCCAGTATTTTAGCAAAAACATAAATATCTCAGGAGACGGCGTTGTTGAAATCAAGAGATGAATTTCAATGGCGACATTGAAGCTTGTGTAAATGAAAAGTCGATACAGCACAAGTAGACGTCACCACATTGTCGAGTTATTTCCCCTGTCTATGTTTGTAAATTTTATGCTCAGCAATTAATAAATTAAATATTAATTTACTTTACGTTTTCGGCTAGGGTTTTGATAGTTGTGTTTTACATAAATAACCCTAAATCCAACCCTACATAAATACATATTTCAATGATTAAATGATAAACTTGAAATTTACAAATATATGCAAGGGAAATAATTAGCCATGTGGTAGCGTCTACTTGTATGTACCGAGAACTCTTTGGCAAGTTACCAAAATCATATGCAAACTATGTATGATCAGAACATGCGTATTTCCAGTGGAAATATACGGTTGTGTAACATGGACATTAAATAAAACAATAGCAAAGATAATCGCTGCTTTCGAAATGAGATGCTACATAATAATTTTACTCATACAATGGATAGCTAAAAAACGAATCAAGAAGTGTTAAGCTCCTTAACAATTACCTAACACGAAAGCTGTGTCTCTTTGGTTATATAAATCATGGAAAGTTTAATAGATAAAAGCAGAGTTAACGACAAAAGGTGAAGAGAGCGCCCAATACAACGAGTTTGCAGTGATATATCAGATTGCTTAAACGCGTTTCTAGTCTTTTCACGCGGCAGGCCAACTCGCCCAGGATCACGGAGTGTCTGGGGAACCAATAAAGAAGACCACGTTCTGGAAAGAATATTTTACATATGATATATATATATATATATATATATATATATAGGAATTGTTTACCATATACCTTTTTAACCCTTGTCAACCGTCTTTCATCCTCTTTCGATATTGTATGTGTCTGGTGAGTTTTTTGGAATTCAGTAATCCCTATTACCGGAAACCACATGACATCAGCATCCACATAAAACAGTAATTCGTTTTCTATAAGACTCTTCTGATAAAAGGTACTTGAGCGGTTTTCATTCTTGTAACGATTACTAGGAAGTTGTAAAGAAATCTGGATCACTTTCCCCGCACCCCATGCTGATCTGAATTACTTTTAGCCAGACCATCTTTTAGGATAGAAACTGATTTGCCCAATTATCTATCAAATAGTGGAAATCCCCATAAATCTTCTAGCGCAGGTGTCTTGAAACTAAGGATAATTCATGAACACTTTTGTTAACGGCATTCAACTGTGTCTAATAGACTTAAATGATTACAGGGCCACCTTTGATATCTGATTTGTGCTCGCAAGAGAAAAACCAAGGATGAGAGTGGTACGGTAATAACAGTTGGGGTAACAATCGACGACTCTATCTATCTATCTATCTATCTATCTATCTATCTATCTATGCGCTGTGTCCCTTGTTTGCCTTGCAGCGTCAGGGGTGGAAGAGTTCTCTGGAGATGGCCTTCTTGTGCGCTGTTTGTAAGCTTGTTCCTGTGGCTTCTTTGATTTCTGTGATCCATCTTTTACATGGTCTGCCTCTGGCTTTATAACCGTTATGTCTATGTGTCATGGCCATTTGTGGCATGCTATATGTCGGTAGTCTGGAAGCGTGTGAAAACCACTTGATCTGCTGTCTTTTGATGTGTTCCAATACTGGTATTGTTTTGGTTATATGTCTGATGTTATCGTTTCTAATTCTGTCTCTTAATGACACTCCGAGTATTCTTCGTAGACATGTCATTTCTGTTGTCACTATTTTTCTTTTGTCTTGTGCTGTCATTGTCCAGGTTTGGCACTGGTAGCACAGTGATGGAATAATAAAAGTCTTGTATAATGCAACTTTAGTGTCTATGTTTACATTTTTGTTCTTGAAAATGCGTGTCATCTGTCCTAGGATCTGGTATATTTTGTTGCATCTATTTTGTATCTCTTTACTGGTTTTCCTTTCACTCGATATAATGCTTCCTAAGTAAGTGAACTCAAGGTGTTTATCATCGATGGAGATAGTGATATTTCTTTCTTTCTTTGCTATTGCCATTATTTCAGTCTTTTCAATATTAATCTTCATGTTGAATTTTTGACATGTTATGTGGAGTTTGTTCATATGGTCTTGCAATTGTTCTTCTGATGTCGCTATTAGTACTTGGTCGTCTGAAAAGAGTAGTTCGTTCAATTTGTCTGTTATGTTATCTTCTTCGTTGGTACTTGTTAGTTTACAGATGTGGTCGATATATGTTATAAAAAGTAGAGGGGATAGGACACACCCCTGGCAAACTCCTGATTGAATTTGGAACTTATTGGACACACCTGCATTTGTTCTTACTGCACATTGGCTATTTGCATAAATGCCCTTGCATATGTTGATTAAATGTTCTGGTACTCCGTATATTGATAGTGTTTTCCATAGTTGTTGTCTGTCTACTCTGTCGAATGCCTTTTCTTGGTCTATGAATGCGATATATAATCCTTTGTTGTTTTCTGTGGCTCTTTCTGTTAGTTGTCTAAGTGTAAAGATAGCATACGTACAGCTTTTGTTCTTACGGAAGCCCATTTGGGTGTTTTGAAGTTGTGGTTCAATATATGTTCGTAGTCGTTGCTCTAATATTTTGTTAAAAATTTTTCCTGTGTGGCTTAGTAAAGAAATCCCTCTGTATTTTGTGCAGTCTCTCTTACTGCCTTTTTTCTTCCATATGGGAATGATTATCGCGTTCCTCCAGTCTTCTGGTGTCAGGAACGCGATAATCATTCCCAATCGACGACTGTAGGAATGAAACTATATTTTGACAGGGCCGTAGATAGGACTCAGAAAAAGGGAAAATAAGGGAGGTTATTTTCTGTTAAAGATAGTGCGTATCATATATTATTCTTTCAGATTATATTTTGTTCTGATTAGAATTTGTTGTTTCAGTTTATCATATACTGTTGTTTCCTCTAATATATTGTTGTTTCAACTTATATATGCCTAATGTTGTTTCAGCGTATATATTGTTGTATATGCAATATATTGTTGTTTGCAATATATATTGTATATGCAATATATTGTATATTGTTGTTTCAGCTTATATATTTTTGTATCAGCTATTAAAATATTGTTGCTTCATCATCATCAGGTAGGATTTCCTGAACAAGATGTAGCATTCTTCACAGCCTTTCGAAATTTCTGCCTATCTTGAGCCAGTCCCCCTGCTTCTGTTACTGTCATATCCAGGTGGTATTTGATGTCGTGCGTCCCTCTTTATCTTGGTCTGCCGCTTGTTCACTTCCGCCGTATAATCCCTTCCATTATGGTCTTCTCTAGGTTGTCATGGCTTTTGATATGGTCATATTATTAACAAAAATTATGGAAGAATCCATGCTGTTTAGCCAGTTTTCTTTTACATCGATTTCTTCAGGATGGCTACAATAGTGATCGTTTTGGTCCATGGTATTCTAAGGAATTTTATGTAACATTTTGTCATGTTGCAAATGCTGATCTTTTATTTTTCACTTTTGTGGTGACTGATAATGACTTACACCCATACTTTTACACTGGGAATATGCAAGCGCTAAAAGTGCTAATGTTACGAACTTTTATTTTTCCGGTTGCAACATACGGCTGTGAAACATGGACTCTAAGTAAAACAGCGGCAAAGAAGATCAACGCCTTCGAGCTGAAATGCTACAGAAAGATACTTAGAATATCATGGAAGGATAAATTCAGAAACTCAGATATTATAAACACACTGAATATTCCAGAGTGTTGGTTACTAAACACAATAATAAAAAGAAAACTACGAGTGTTTGGTCATATAAAGAGACATAACTGTTTAGAAAGACAAATAATGGAGGGAAGAGTACCTGGGAGGAGGAGAAGGGGCAGACCAAGAAGACGATGGACTGACGACATTAAAGATAACATGAATACATATCTTGAAAATGCAAGCCACATCGCCCAAGACAGAGTGAGGTTCAGAGAATTCATTGGGAAGACAACGTTCTGGAAGGAATACGTCACATGACATATGCAAGCTCTTAGGAATGTTAGCTTTGTTGTGCAGCAGCTCAGCCATATGTTCATCACTTGTATCAGATTCTTTGACGCGATAGCCAACATCCGTTTGATTAGATCTAATCTAATCCAATCTAAGCAAATCTAGCCTAGTTTAAACTAGCCAAATCGAATCAAATCCAATCCAGTTCAATCCAATTCTAACGTACGTCCGCTTGTCTGTCTGTCCGTCCTTCTGTCTGTCTATCTTTCTATTTTCATGTCTTTACTTATTTTGTGATGCGTCGCAGGAATAAATGACGATGATTTTCGGTATGTGACATGTTCGGTCACTTGACATGCAGTAATATTATGAGGTCTCCGAATGTCTTCATCAATCGACCTTCTTCTTGGTCTTTCTCTGTATCTTGTTGTTTCCATTTTCATGTTGTATGCCCTTGCCGCTGGTCAATAAGGGTTCATTCTCATTACGTTGTCGAACCATTTCAGTCTCTCTCTATCTATTTTTAATACACTTGACCACTGATGTTGTTCCAACTTCTTGTAATCACCTTATTTCTCACATGTTCTCTTCTTATTTTGTTTTCTTCTTATTCTTCTTTCGTTCACTTGAAACATGTCTATATCTGTAATTCTGTCTCCTTAATAAAACTCACTGTCTTTTGTAGTTCATACAGTGTCCCATAGAGCTTTGATTCCAATGTTGTTTCCTCTGGTCACTATGTTGCCTCAGCGTTTCATGCTCAGAACATTCTTGAAGTATATGTTTGGCACTCTGTGCTACCTGTCCACATGGCCGTGTTGTCAATCTTGAACTTTGTATACATGTGACTGCGGAGTCGGTTGTTTCTGTTCTGAGACGTAGAATTATAACTTGTTCTGATCTGTTCATAATGGGATAATCATCTTGTGTTTGTGTTTGTGGATTTCTTATTGACTTGATCATCTGTTTTTTCCGATAGTAGGTTATTGGTATATCTGGTTGGTCTTCGGCAGCACCTTCCTTAGCAAGTTGGTCTGCTTTTTCATTTGGTGGTATTCCACAGTGAGAAGGTATCCACTGCATGGTTACCCTATACTGGTACGACAATTCGCTAAGTAGTTTTTTCAAGTCTGTTATTTTTCCAGACTGGAGAGCTTGAAGCACTGACCTTGCATCTGTCAGGAATACCACAGGCTGTAGGCCAGAGTTGGAGCTCAGCAGTTTTTTTAGCTGCCACACTAATTGCCTGGATTTCTGCATCATAATTATATTTTATTTTCTGAATTTTTAGACTTCTCACACGTAGTACTAGTTATTCCTGTTGTCATATCTCTTTATATTACCAAAGAATTTCTTTCGTGTGTTACCGGATACCGAAAAGACACATATATCGTAACCAAGCTGTAAAGCATGACACAACATATTCCGGACTACATCCTGCCAATATGCATGTGTTTGAGAAAACGCAGAAGAAGATGAATACATTAACTTCACTGTTTTTGATATAATATTGTTTAGGAACATCGTCCATAAGGCTCTTACAATTCTCGATACATTTTTGTGTGTGGTTTTTTTCATAGTATTCTCAATTTTCTTCTATCAAAATGTCATTCTAATTTTTTTTAAAAATATATGCTATTGTTTAATTAAGTGTCCATGTTAAGGAGCCATACGTTGATATTGAGAATATGCTTTATCTGATTAGATGCACTTTGGATTTACTGCTAGTGTATGGACAAAAACTCTTCTAGACAATATATGTTCTCGATATAAGAAGCAATGTGTGATATTAGTTCATTTGGACGTTATTACATGATATTTGGACGATATAAGAAGCAATGTGTGATATTAGTTCATTTGGACGTTATTACATGATATTTGGACGATATAAGAAGCAATGTGTGATATTAGTTCATTTGGACGTTATTACATGATATTTGGACGATATAAGAAGCAATGTGTGATATTAGTTCATTTGGACGTTATTACATGATATTTGGACGATATAAGAAGCAATGTGTGATATTAGTTCATTTGGACGTTATTACATGATATTTGGACGATATAAGAAGCAATGTGTGATATTAGTTCATTTGGACGTTATTACATGATATTTGGACGATATAAGAAGCAATGTGTGATATTAGTTTATTTGGACGTTATTACATGATATTTGGACGATATAAGAAGCAAGAAATGTGTGATATTAGTTCATTTGGACGTTATTACATGATATTTGGACGATATAAGAAGCAATGTGTGATATTAGTTCATTTGGACGTTATTACATGATATTTGGACGATATAAGAAGCAATGTGTGATATTAGTTCATTTGGACGTTATTACATAATATTTGGACAATATAAGAAGCAATGTGTGATATTAGTTCATTTGGACGTTATTACATGATATTTGGACGATATAAGAAGCAATGTGTGATATTAGTTCATTTGGACGTTATTACATGATATTTGGACGATATAAGAAGCAATGTGTGATATTAGTTCATTCGGACGTTATTACATGATATTTGGACGATATAAGAAGCAATGTGTGATATTAGTTCATTTGGACGTTATTACATGATATTTGGACGATATAAGAAGCAATGTGTGATATTAGTTCATTTGGACGTTATTACATAATATTTGGACAATATAAGAAGCAATGTGTGATATTAGTTCATTTGGACGTTATTACATGATATTTGGACGATATAAGAAGCAATGTGTGATATTAGTTCATTTGGACGTTATTACATAATATTTGGACAATATAAGAAGCAATGTGTGATATTAGTTCATTTGGACGTTATTACATGATATTTGGACGATATAAGAAGCAATGTGTGATATTAGTTCATTTGGACGTTATTACATGATATTTGGACGATATAAGAAGCTATGTGTGGTATTAGTTCATTTGGACGTTATTACATGATATTTGGACGATATAAGAAGCAAGAAATGTGTGATATTAGTTCATTTGGACGTTATTACATGATATTTGGACGATATAAGAAGCAATGTGTGATATTAGTTAATTTGGACGTTATTACATGAAGAATATCATAAGCCAAGTTTTTCTAAAAGATTTATTGCTCGAGCCCTTTCATGGTAGTAACATGGGTTCTTTTTTTTTTGTCTACCAACCAGTGCCAGGTATCCGCTATATACACACACATAGACACCGTTCGTCTCCCATTATAGTAGAAGGACAAAAACTGCTGGATGTTGGCTGTTCCAATACAGTGGGATGAAATTGACCAATATTTTATGCTGAAGTAGGATGTCTCAGGCCAAAAAGAGCTATTATCGCATCTAATCAATAAACCATGACGGCATTGCTCTTTGGATGTCATCCTGCTAATGTGCAGAAGTCTGAGTACGAACACGGAATGAAACAAAGAAGTCATGGTTTACATGAGGTATACATGAATACTGTGTATAAGTTCAGCCTCACGATGTCAATTCTCTGATATGTATTTACATGAGGTATGCACGAATAATGTGTATAATGGAAACTCACGAAGATTGTATAGGCAGAAGCTTATGTTTTTTTTTTTAATTTCTGTTAAATTTTACTCACAAACTCCCACCTGACCTCTGTTACCATGACACTGATTATACTAGATTCTGAGTAGGATGTATTTCAGAAAGTAAGAATACGCTGGTTCGCCGTTTTATTTCCACCAATGGTTCAACATATCCGATTTTTGTAGTGGTAACTAATGCGTGCATTGCTTTATCTCTTCCACTGAACGTCTTTGCACCGTTTCGATAGTAGGCCATCTGTGTGAGAGAACAGGTTCCCTGTACTTACACGCTTGTCACTGACCATACCGATAGTAGACCAACTGTGTGAGAGAACAGGTTCCCTGTACTTACACGCTGGTCACTAACCATACCGATAGTAGACCAACTGTGTGAGAGAACAGGTTCCCTGTACTTACACGCTGGTCACTAACCATACCGATAGTAGACCAACTGTGTGAGAGAACAGGTTCCCTGTACTTACACGCTGGTCACTAACCATACCGATAGTAGACCAACTGTGTGAGAGAACAGGTTCCCTGTACTTACACGCTGGTCACTAACCATACCGATAGTAGACCAACTGTGTGAGAGAACAGGTTCCCTGTACTTACACGCTGGTCACTAACCATACCGATAGTAGACCATCTGTGTGAGAGAACAGGTTCCCTGTACTTACACACTGTTCCTATTGACATAGCCAAAGAGGCAGACTCTTTTATTGTTAATTATTTTTCATTCCTGCTTGCGATGTACTGGAATTCACATTATATAATTATAATCGTTTGACTTTGCAATGATTTCAGGTTTGGTTCCAAAACAGACGTGCTAAACAACGAAAACAGATCAAGGTTGTTGGTGAACGTTTTCTGCCACTTTCTGGACCGTTACGCTATCCCATAGACAAGGCACTTACTGAAGCTCAATCAACCTTCCCTAGGATGTATCCAGGACTGAACACATTGCCTTTTGTACCTCCACATTTCTTTAATATTCCAGTTTACAATTCCAGCTCACAACGACATTTAGTTGGAGGTTCAGTAGACAACCCAGATCTTCGTTACATGGAGTCAATTGGAGCCGGATTAAGAGTAAACTATACTCACATGCCATGTAAGCTGATAGCAGAATATTCCTTTTCGTTTTATATATATATAATATGGCTACAATAATGTATATAATATATATATATAGTCAAGGCTTTATATATAGAGACATGCATATATAGAGAAAATGGCACGAAGTGACAGATTTGTTTTTTCTTGTGACCGCAAATGGAAGTCGTGTTCAATGTGCACTATTCTTCGCATGGAATAATAAAGATCGCGTGTAGTCATGCGAATTTCCTGTTAGAACACTGAGACATGATTAACAAACCATCAGTGAGAACAAAACGGTTCGTAGTAAAATTGTAGAGTTTTCTGAAGACAATTACTAATATTAAACTATTTATCTATTTGCTAATCGTTTTGTTGCATTTCTGTGTCAGGGGTAAAGGAGTTTTCTACAGATGGCCCTCGTGTGTGAAGAGTATATTGTGGAATTTTCGCCTCTTTTATTTCGGTGGTTCATAGTTTTCGTGGTCGGCCTCCAGGTCTGCCTTCACTGTATCTGTGTGGCATAGTTTGCTGTGGTATACTAGCTGATGGTAGTCAGCCGATGTGTGCAAACCGTTTGATCTGTTGTCTCTTAATATATTCTAAGATTGGGGTGCTGTCCGTTCTTTGTCTTATGTCCTCATTCCTCACTCTTTTAACGATATTCATAGGATTCTGCGTAAGCATTCCATTTCAGCTGTCATACGTTTACGTTTGTCTTGTGCTGTTGTTGTCCGTGTTTGTCTTTCGTAGCGCATCGGTTGGCATAATAATCGTTTTAAATAGTGTTATTTTGCTGTTTAAATGTACATTTTTTCCCCTGAAGATTGGTGTAATTTGCCACAGGGCGTGGTATACTTTATTACATCTATTGTGTATTTGTTTGCTGCACTTGCGTCTGTTGTTGTATTGTTTCGTAGGTAATGGAATTCTGTCACTTGTTTAAATCTGTTGTTTCCAATATATATATATATATATATATATATATATATATATATATATATATATATATATATATATATTGGTGTTTCTTTATGTTTTTCCTATCTTCCTTACTCCGATCTGTTTTATATTTATCTCCATGTTAACGTTTTAGCATGTTTGATGTAATCTGTCTACATGCCTTTGTAGTTGCTCTTCTGGTGATGCCATTAGTACTTGGTCGTCTGCAAATATCAATTCCTTTAAGTTATCCTTCAGATTCTTTTCTTCCGTTATATTTGCCTACTTTGAAGATGTGATTTATGTATATTATGAGCAGGGGGGGGGGGTTAGTAGACACCTCTGTCTCACTTCCGGGTGAATTTGGAAATCATGATGTACCCTTGATGGTTCTTACTATGCATTGACTATTGACGTATATGCTCTGCCATAGATCTTCAGAAAACTCTCCAATTTACTATGAGCCGATGTGTTCTCACTGACGGCTGTCTAATCCTGTCTCAGTGTTGTATCAGGAAATCTACAATGGTTCATTGTGATCACTTAATAATTGTACCAGAAATGTCGCATACAAGACTGGACGTTGAATAATAAAACCCCCAGAAACACATACATTTTTCACAAGTACACACTATCTGAAAGGTAGATACATAAAAACTATTAGTTTCACCTGTATGGCAACCTGGGCTTGGACTTTTAGTTCAATGTGCAGATAATATTGTTCGATATGGATCAACAAATGTGACAGAAGAATGATGCAGTAGTAGACCCAGACTATTTGCTGCACAACTGACAGGACGTGGTTTCTGTGATACTGCTACACTGTAGCCTCTCTTTGGGGACTAAACTTGGATGCATAAACCCCCGTTAATACACAGATGCCTTTGGTACAGCACAGCCGCATGCGCTTAAGTGTCTGCTCGGTTACTCAAATGAGGACAGTTGTTATTGTCAGGAAGGCTATTATTTATTAAGAGCTACCTACGGACAGTTAAATGGATTATTTCATCATCATCATGTTGCAATTTTTTTCGAGAACTTGGGCTTCCTTATATATTCTCTTTAACAGTCCGCGATTCTGGACGAGCTGACCTACCACAGCTGACCTACCACAGCTGACCTACCACATTCTAGCTGACCTACCACAGCTAGAGACATATGTAAACAATATGATATATCACTGCACCATCGTGGTCACGATCAATAAACGTCGAAGAGGGCTTCTCATTAACAACATCTAAACAAGAAAGCTGTGTTTTTTGTGTTGGTCATATAAAGATATATAGCAGCATGGAAAGATTAATAGCTGAAGGCAGAGTTAACGGCAACGGGGGAAGAGGACGCCCAAAACGACGATTGCGCAGTGACATATCAGATTGCTTAAACATGTCTCCGGCTGCGGCAGATCAACTCGCCTAGAATCGCGGAGTGTTCAATGAATGCATATGGAAGATTACGTCCTGGAAAGAATATGTCACATGATGATGATCAGCATCTTGGTCGCCCTCTTTTCGTGTTGCCATAACTCTGCCTTCAGCTATTTATCTTTCCATGTTGTTATGTCTCTTTATATGAACAGAAAATTGTCAACTTTGTTTTTATAATGTTGTTTAAGGAGCCGGTTCTCATTGACTTTTATTGAGCTTAACACGTCTTGATTTATCTCTGATTTGTCATCATGCACTAGTGTATGGTATTATTATGTATTTTGTTGTTTTCAATACTGATATTATCTTGTTCAGTTTCTAATGAAAATCAATTTACGCAATCACAATAGGATTATTATTATTATTCTATAATGAGAATGATAGTAATATTTTATAATCAGAATTAAGTCAGCAATTTGTATACATAAAAACTAGGTGTCAGAAAGCAAACACAGTGACTTACCAACTTTTACCATTACTTCTCCACCCAAATATCAAGATACAAATAAAAAAATAGATAATATCTACAATTTTTATACCAACACTCTGCAACCAATGTCAAACATGGTCTTTAACAGTCTAGCAGCAGAGGAAAATCGTTACATGTGAAATTAACTGTCTGAGAAAATATGCAATGGTTACTAAACTAGATAAAATAAGAAATGAAGAAACTAGGAAAAGAGTTGGTATAATATTGGTATACTATATAATATTAAACATATTAAAATACATCAAGCACAGTACATCACATACATCAAATGGTTCGATCACCTTATGAGAATGAACCCAAACCAAATAGCAATAAGAGCATATAATAAAAGAATATCCAGTCATAAGGTCATAGGTAGACTAAGGAAATTGTGGATAGAAAACATCAGTATATTCTTGAACAAACATGGAATTAGTGAACCACGGAGACACATCTGGCTTTGGAACAGATTACGCTCCCACCCCTACACTTAACGGCAAGTGTGAATACGCACATCCATCATTCACCTGGGGAAAGACAGTTTTGATTCTATTGTGCTCAAACTAATGCAGACTAGCAGACGGAATGTGTTGTGTCACGGTTTACAGTTTTATTGAAAATTCCTCGCAATTCGGTCCGAAACATCTGACTTCAGCATTATCTAAAGGCAGCCAAATCCGTTCCCTTGTGATTATTAACTTCAATAGGCATTTATGTTATATGGCTATGAAGTTATACGTTCGTAAACACAGGCAAACGCTTTGATATGACTAATGACTACATTATGTGTTTAAGTATAGAATGTCTCTTACCATACATGTAACTGTTGTATTCCCCAGATGGTGTAGACTTGATCATACATGTAATCTGTTGTATTCCCCAGATGATGTAGACTTGATCATACATGTAATCTGTTGTATTCCCCAGATGGTGTAGACTTGATCATACATGTAATCTGTTGTATTTTCCAGATGGTGTAGACTTGATCATACAAGTAATCTGTTGTATTCCCCAGATGGTGTAGACTTGATCATACATGTAATCTGTTGTATTCCCCAGATGATGTAGACTTGATCATACATGTAATCTGTTGTATTTCGCAGATGGTGTAGACTTGATCATACATGTAATCTGTTGTATTCCCCAGATGGTGTAGACTTGATCATACATGTAATCTGTTGTATTCCGCAGATGGTGTAGACTTGATCATACATGTAATCTGTTGTATTTCCCAGATGGTGTAGACTTGATCATACATGTAACTGTTGTATTCCCCAGATGGCGTAGACTTGATCATACATGTAATCTGTTGTATTCCCCAGATGGTGTAGACTTGCGTTCATACAGACCGCCATTCCCCATCTCACACGCAGACCAGGGATCACGTGACGCTGACAGAGCTACAGAAATGTTCAGAGGCGCCAGAGAAAAGCTGTTCCAAATGTCTAAAATTATAAGAGAAAAAGAATCTACCGATTAGTAAAATAGTAATCGAGAAAGTAAAACTTTGTTAAGTACGTATTGGTCGAGAAATGTGTACCATAAATATAGCTTTTCCCTTCTTATATTCATCTAAACAAATTAAAAACTAGTTAAAAAAAATATATTGCTACATCTATTTTATATTAATGTATGGCTCAGAAACATGGACACTAAATAAACAATTAGAGGACAGCCTTTGAGATGTGGGTATATAGAATATTAGGGAGAACACCATCGAAAGATTAGAAAAAAAATAAAGACATTCTAAAAACACTTAATATGAAGAAAGAATTACTAAGAGAAATACATATCAGGGAAATAAAATATTTTTGACACATTAAAGGGCATGACACCTTATTTAAGACCTTACTTGAGGGTAAAATCAAAGGGAAGAGAGCTAGAGGTAGGCAGAGAGACAAGTGGAAGAGTAACACACAAGATGGACAGGTTACAGAATAGCAGAGTGCATCACCAAAGCAAGAGACAGTGGATGTTGGAGGTGTAGTGCAGCCACTCTTAATTGAGGAGACGGCACTAGATGATGATGATGATGCATGAATTATCTTCGGAGACCATATAACATTTCTTCGGAGACCATATAACATTTCTTCGGAGACCATATAACATTTCCTTGGAGAAAATATAACATTTCTTTGGAGAACATATAACATTTCTTCGGAGACAATATAACATTTCTTTGGAGAACATATAACATTTCTTCGGAGACCATATAGCATAACTTCGGAGATCATATAACATTATATATGTGTGAACTATCTTCAGAGATCATATAACATATCTTCAGAGATCATATAACATATCTTCAGATGTCAAGCAGATAAAGCAGACTTAATGAAGGCAGTAAAAAAAAATCATTTCACGATGCAGATGATGTCAATGAGGCTGAGAACGTACACATATAGAGAATGTTAGAAATGGGAGTATCTAGATGTGAGGCAAGGAAGAGTAATTTTTTCGGAAAGTTCTAAAGATCACACAATCAACATCTGACAGGGACTCTGAGTCTACATACATTGGGATGGCTGTTGGAACGGAGGGCGGAGCACTTATGCGATTGCCCCACGTGCTGTGAAGCCAGTTTCTAATCAAGAATTACGCTTTGATCTACAGTATTGGTGGGCATTTGGTGTCGAATCACATATATGGTCACGGAAACTCAGTTGCCATACTGAAATCGGAATTGCCTTGCCTAAAAGCATAAAGATAGTAGCTAAAAGCTAAACTATGACACAACGTTGTCTGTTCTACTGACTGCGTCCTGCTGACCTGCAGGAATTTGAGAACGAAAGCAGAAGAACAAGTAGACGATATGACGTTTGGATACCTTTTAGGGTTGTGACAGCGAACTTAACAGCAAACCTCGTCTTTCTTTTACTACATGCATCGCAAGTCCACGGAAACGATGAATCACCGAAATATAAGAGGCGACAATTTCCACAATATACTCAGCAAACACGAGGGCCATCTACAGAGAACTCTTCTATACTTGACGCTGTAAGGCAACAACGGGTTTAGTAAATAGATAATTAGATAGATGGCAGGTCCCAAATCTACTATTCTCTGACACTCTTTCAGGCCTCATTAACCAGATATATATATCTCAATAACCAGATATATATATATATCAATAACCAGATATATATCTCAATAACCAGATATATATATATCTCAATAACCAGATATATATATATATCAATAACCAGATATATATCTCAATAACCAGATATATATATATCTCAATAACCAGATATATCTATCTCAATAACCAGATATATATTTCTCAATAACCAGATATATATATATATATATATATATATCAATAACTAGACATATATATATATATATATATATATATATATATATATATATATATATATATATATATATACACATACCCACACACTTGTTACATGTACATTACTTTAAAAAAAATATTGTTTCTTGCTTAAATGACAACTGAAGAAAGCAATAATACGTTGCTAGATAGCAGGTTTTGCTTGTTTTGATATCCTGAAATTACGAACGATTCGCTCTTACTTCCTATCGGCAGGGGTGTAGATTATTAGAGTTTTCTTTCCTACCCAGATGACTTTAGCTTTCCTAACCAGGTGACTTTAGCTTTCCTACCCAGGTGACTTTAGCGTTCTTACACAGGTGACTTTAGCTTTCCTACCCAGGCGACTTTAGCTTTCCTACCCAGGTGACTTTTGCTTTACTACCCAGGTGACTTTAGCGTTCTTACACAGGTAACTTTAGCTTTACTACCCAGGTGACTTTAGCTTTCCTACCCAGGTGACTTTAGCTTTCCTACGTCTTTAGCAACGTCCAACTTAGTGTTTCCCAACCTTTTCTGTACCATGCCCCACCTAAGTCTATCTATAATTCTGATGCCCCCCTATTTCATTTATATTCAAAAATTGAATTATTCCTCAAATGAAGCCTAATTACAACTTGTTCGAATTGTCCCCCTGCATAATCAAATTGCCCCCCTCTTGGACGTGGGCCCCACGTTGGGAAACACTGGTTTACATCATACATCATGGTTTACATCGTGTACTCAAAGAGAGACGGTAGGAGAGCACAATCACAGTATCAACTTCTCAGAAACATCAGACATTCACTGTTGTTATTGTCTACTATGTGAGTATGTGATATAAGAAACATAACATGTACAAATCTTTGGAATACATACAGAGGAAGCGAGAGAGAGGGAGAAATTGTTGAGGATAATCTAGTGAAACTACACATATAATAGGTTCATCATTGAAAGTGATAATTAATACTAGCAACAGAGAGATATAGAGATCCATGATTGTCTGGACCAACTGACATAACATATGCTGTTTATGCTTATTTCTTTGTACATCTATGAATATGTCATTTATTATTAACAATCTAAAGGCTTTCGATAAAGTAGACAGACCAACAACTATGGAAAACACTATCAATATACGGAGTACCAGCACATTTAATCAATATATGCAAAGGCATTTATACTAATAGCTAATGCGAAGTAAAACAAATGCAGGAGTGTCCAATAAGTTCCAAATACAATCCGGTGTTTGCCAGGGGTGTGTCCTATTAACTCTACTTTTTATAACATATATCGACTACATCTATAAAATAACAAGTACCAACGAAGAAGGTAACATAAATAACAAATTGAAGGAACTACTCTTTGCAGACGATCAAGTACTTTTAGTGACATCAGAAGAACAATTGCAAGAACATATGAACAGACTCCACACAACATGTCAAAAAATTCAACATGAAGATTAATATTGAAAAGACTGAAATAATGGCAATAGCAAAGAAATAAAGAAATATCACAATCTCCATCGATAATAAACACCATAAACAGGTAAATGAGTTCACTTACTTGGGAAGCATTATATCGAATGAAGGGAAAATCAGTAAAGAGATATAAAATAGATGAAACAAAACATACCCGATCCTAGGACAGATGACACGTATTTTCAAGAAAAAAAATGTAAACATAGACACTAAAGTTGCATTATACACGACTATTAGTATTCCATCACTGTGCTACCAGTGCCAAACCTGGACAATGACAGCACAAGACAAAAGAAAAATAGTGACCGCAGAAATGACATGTCTACGAAGGATACTCTGAGTGTCATTAAGAGATATAATTAGAAACGATAACATCAGACAGATAACCAAAATAATACCATTATTGGAACACATCAAAATACAACAGGTCGAGTATTGTTCACACTCTTCCAGACTACAAACAGATAGCATACCAAATATGGCCATGTCACATGACATCACGGCTATAAAACCAGAGGCCGACCTTGTAAACGATGGATCACAATATCAAAGAAGCTATAGGAACAAATTAATTAGTCGTTGGATCATCGTCACTGCACTCAGGGCAAGTCCATAGGTGCTCAGATCTCTCCTTTCCTGTAGCCGCCATTACACGTTGACTGACGATCCAGTATGCCGTTTATTGACCATCATACTTTCTTGCCCACGAAACCGCTCCTTTCTAGCGACGCCACATTTCAAACAGACTCCCTTATTCTAGTCATGGAACAAGTGTCATCGTAACTTATACAGTCATTTGTTCGTGTGTTTTCCCGTTCGATCTGTCCATGAGTGGTTCCGCCATTACACTTCTGCTGGCAGTACTGGTCATATGCTGGTTGACCATCATTGTCTTGCGACCTTCAAAAAAGTTACTTCTAGCAACACCGCATTTCAATCCCTGATCTTTAATCCTGGCCATTGAAACGGAATCATCATCCACACGTCTCACTCTCTTATATCTTTTAAGTTCAAAACGTCAGCTCGATCCATTGCCCCATCGCCCTGTGTCATAATCGCATATGACGCCAGTTGAACCGCTCTTTCATTGCCTCGAACACCCACATGTCCCGGCACAAAAAAATAATGTAATCATTTTCAGCCTCGCCTTTCTCAAGGCCTTAATCCACTGTTCGCAAACGAGACCCACTTGTACCTTCATAATCATACTCATAGAGTCACTCAAGATGCAGACCTGCGTTATCTTCTGTGTGCATATCTACTCAAATGCTCCGATCACCGCCATAGTCTCCTTGGTCATACTACTCGTAGTGACCGCAAAGGCACCACTCTAATCCTTGATCGTTTTACCTGCGCACTGAGCCGTGAAGTCCCAAGTACTGCGAACATGTCTAATCACAGATCCATCAGTGTATATAATCTAATCCCCCTCTGTGGTATTCTCACTGACCAAATCCTGCACTTCTTTCTCCACGGCTGTGGGACACCATTCTCAGCATTCCCTGCTAAGTGATGTTACTACTCTCAAACAAATTTCTAAATCTGTGGGTAGACTTATCCATCCCGCACCTGCTGCCACATCTTACAATCTGCGCACGCCTTGTATGCCATCCTCAGCACGTCAAATCCACGACCTCTTTCTTTACTGCTGGCTTTAACTTTCTGTATTTCGGAATGCAACGGGTGTTACTTATCTGCATGTATTCGAAATTACTCCCGTGCACGGCAATACTGTAATCTATGCTCAGCTGTTGGACAGTCAAGTAGGTATCACATAGCTCTTGTCGATGTTATCTCTTGTGCACTGAAGTATGATACGCATTGCTGCATTCTGGATTCTATCCAGCCATTTTCTGTGTACTCAGCTTTCCAACTACGTGAAATAACGGATACACATAGTAAAATTTCAGCTCTGATGCACGTACTCCGTCGCACCGACGAAGATCATGATGAGTGGATCCACTGCCAAAATAAATAACACCACACCCTAGATGAAATAATGAAATAATTCATCTTTCAAGTGATGTTGACGGTGTCACCCAAAAACACAAGTCGCCAGTTTGACAGGATGTACAGGAGCAGCTTACTAACAGCACACAGGAGGGCCTTCTCCAGATAACTCTTCCACCACTTACGACGTAAGGCAAACAAGTGACACAGCGTATAGATATTTTAGGTAGACAGATTAACAATTGCTAAAAATAATTTATGTTGTTGACGTAATCGATTGTCAATTAATCAAACAATCTGTAAAACCCTTGTCAACAACTGTCAAGACCTTGCCAACAACTGTCACACTCCTGTTAACAACTGTCAAAATCTTGTCAAAAACTGTCAAACCCAGTCAATAGCTATCAAACGCTTGTCAAAAACTGTCAAAACCTTGTCAGCAACTGTCAAACCTCGTCAATAACTGTCCAACCCTTGTCAACAACTGTCTAGCTCATGCCAACAACTGTCAAACTCCAGTCAATTACTGTCAAACCCTTGTCAACAACTGTCAAGACCTTGCCAATAACTGTCACACTCCTGTCAACAACTGTCAAACACTTGTCAACAACTGTCAAATCTTTGTCAACAACTGTCAAACCTCGTCAATAACTGTGAAACCCTTGTCAACAACTGTCTAGCTCTTACCAACAACCGCCAAACTCTTGTCAACATCTGTCAAACCCTTGTCAACAACTGTCAAATCTTTGTCAACAGATGTCAAAATCTTGCCCACAACTGCCAAACCTTTGCTATCCCTTTCTCCTTAATGGTTGAAGACAATTATAAACGCAATTTATGGAGGTCCGGCTCTGTGGTGAAGTGATACAGAGCATGTTTTAATGCCAAGGTACCGAGTTCGATCTTCTGAAATTCGAACCAGACCTTCCGAAAGCAATGGCAAACTACTAAACATATTTATATTTCCTAAAAAATCGCTACAGCCAAAAAATGCTGGGTTGATGCCTACGTCTTGAATAGGATACGCTACCAATTATTTTATGAAGAACACCTCCTTTATTTTATTCTGTTTGATCTTGTTTTTATTGGTAGCGTGAGATATTTTATTTGTAGCGTGAGATATTTTATTGGTAGCGTGAGATATTTTATTGGTAGCGTGAGATATTTTATTGGTAGCATGAGATATTTTATTGGTAGCGTGAGATATTTTTTAACACGTATTTACTTTTCCACTATTATTACATTAACCTAGAAAGGACAGATACGGCAATGATTATTTGAATATAGAAGCCGTCACAAGCACGTCCGGTTTCTGAATTGTTTGTTTGCGGACAATCAAAATAATCTCATTTGTATCCATTATCCACATTGGATCGCAATATCCGCGATATGGCAGACTACTTCTTAGCTCGTAATGACAGGCAAGCACGTTGAACAAATAAAGCGTCTGCTGGTCGGCATCGAGACGGAAGGAATCACAGAAAATCATCAGCAATATACGAACAACTAGCCAGACAAACTGTATTTCTTTGAAACTGATCACTTAGCGGTTCTCATAATACCTTGCAAATTTGTAAGTGAAGACACTTTTATAATAGTATGTAAGTGAAGACAATGTTATACATGTGTAAGTGAAGATAATGTTATAATTGTGTAAGTAAAGGTAATATTATAATTGTGTAAGTGAAGACAATGTTCAACTACAGTCAAGTGTTAGAACACACTAGATCAGGGGTGGGCAAACTACGGCCCGTGGGCCGCATGCGGCCCGCCATTGGATATTTTGCGGTCCTCAAACACATTTTTAAATAAACGGACGATCGTCAAAAATGATTTTTTGCCAATTAATATTACACAGAAATCCATTGGAATCTTAATTCGACTTTCTTATATATTATATATATATACACTATTTTTTTCCCAATTTGACATCATTTAAATATATATATATATTTATATATTGCCGAATATACATAATATTATATGCGGCCCTCCAATAGCTTTACAATTTTCAATGCGGCCCTGTGCACAAAAAGTTTTCCCACCCCTGTACTAGATCATTGTATTCCTATTCAAAATAAAAACAATTTGTGACACAAACACGACACACTTGGTAAAGTTTTTAATTAGTTATTTTTTCAGAAGTGCGCTAAATATGTTCAAACTAACATTGAGTGAGATTGAGAACAAAAATCACTTGTCTCTTGTTCTCTCTTGCTATTTATTTTCCCCAGATCTGTCAGTTTCCACTATCTTGCTTTCATTGAAGATACGTTTGAATTTGTTATGCAAGCCCACATATAAGGGAGGGTTGAAACATAGAAAATAAAACATGATTTTAGTTTAGTTCTGAAATGTAGCCAACAGGTGAGTAAAACTCTGAAGTTAGTATTAGGAATATAGGAAACAGAACAGGTGAGTAAAACTCTGTCTAAGTTAGTATTAGGAATGTAGGGAAAAGATCAGGTGAGTAAAACTCTGTCTAAGTTAGTATTATGAATGTAGGGAACATAACAGGTGATTAAAACTCTGTCTAAGTTAGTATTAGGAATGTAGCCAACAGATGAGTAAAACCCCTCACTGAATTATTTTTAACGAAAATGTTTTCACATTTCTTATGAAAAATATGTAATTTTTGTACAACAGAAGGCGAATAACCTTTTCTTATTTTTCCGTTCAGTTAAAATGCTCCTCAATACTAACAACGCATCTACGTCCCTGTTGTTGTTCCATGCTGTGTTTGTTTGTACTCTTTAATGATAAAGACCTTTTAGTTCAACCGTCGATTATGTGATGTGCTGGACGTTCAATTTCTACTTAAACACTTTTGAACTTTTTTTTAAAAATGTATTTGTTACAAAGTGAAATTAGTACTAATTTAAATACTTATCACAAAGTGAAATTAATACTAATTTAAATACTTATCACATAGTGAAACTAGTACTAATTTAAATACTTATCACATAGTGAAACTAGTACTAATTTAAATACTTATCACAAAGTGAAACTAGTACTAATTTAAATACTTATCACAAAGTGAAACTAGTACTAATTTAAATACTTATCACATAGTGAAACTAGTACTAATGTAGTAAGGTAAATAGATTTCTATTTATTTTTCATTTAAAACATTCAATTGTTCCTTGAATGGTTATCATCTTTTTAAATAGTGGGTTTCTCTACATTTACTTCGCCCTGTTCCATATGTCTGGATTCCTAAATTCATTCAGAGCAAAGAGATCTAATAATTTAAGACCTCTCAATTAACTCAAAATATGACAATGTTCTAGTTCAGACAGGTTTTCGGGTATTTTTTTAAAAAGTCGAATACCTTACTGTTGGTTATCTTAGAACACAGCATGCAAACATAATATGTATATCATGTCATCCATGAAATTATTACAACATAAAGATGGTACTTACATGACGTCATTTTATAAGAGTGATAATGATGTCTTAATTAGGGACAGAAGATTGATTTGTTTCTCTGTCTCCTTGTCTAAATTCCCTAATCTATATAATTTGCTAAATATCTCATCTAAACAAATAATCGAACTAATAAACTTAATTGTTCAGTATTCACGATAGAATTCACTCGACGTTAAGATTTAGTGTTGCAGTATATATATATATATATGTATATATATTATAGGTAAAATATATATATATATATATAGGTAAAAGTAAAGAATAAGTCTTTACTGTGCTATAAATAGCGCACTATTTACATTTTTCACTACCTAATGTCACTGATTTCCGTGTGACACCAATGGCAGCCGTGACGTCACATCCCGACAATCGCTGAGTTTATCTCTAGACACAGACGAACTTATGCAAAATATGTTTCTTTTCAAATTTACATATTTAAAATAATTTCCTATTATTTGTACTGGACGATCAGTAATTCTACCCGCTACACTTGGAGCGAGGTGTGCGCATACATTAGAAATATTATTTCAAATCCAAACCGTACTCTAAGTACTTAACAGTAAGCTTGCCAAATCACACACCAGTCAAGAAATACTTCGAAACTAGAACAAAGATCACAGTGAAGACTTATACTTTACTTGCGCCATATATATATATATATATATATATATGTATGTATGTATGTATGTATGTATGTATGTATGTATGTATGTATGTATGTATGTATGTATGTGTGTGTATGTGTGTACTACACAGTTCATCTTGTTGATCAGTTCTTTATTAGTTATTATCTAGTTCTATAATTGGATAGTCTTATACGCGTGGTTCATAGTACAACTGTTTTAAAACTGTCAAATGGATTGAACCAATCTAAAACAAGATGGTGTGTTCATTTTGTCCTTCTTCCGGAAGGGTTATTAACATATAAATAAGTTCTCCAGGAACAATCATATTGAGATATGTTGTAGAATACCTACAGTTCAGTTGTCGATCTTGATTCTTGAACGTGTGAAAGTTTAATATCTGTTGGTGTTCGTAGATACAACGTAACGCTCTTCAAGTGCTGTCTCCCTAGGTCTGTATAACTTCAGATGTTATCGGAACTGCATCTTCAAAGGTTATCTGCTAGGTCTGCACAATTTCAGGTAATATCGTAACTTGCTTCTTCAAAAGTAGTCTGCTAGGTCGGCATCACTTCATGAGATATCGTAACTTGCTGGTAGATGTTCTTGAGGACGAGTACAATGACGTACTTACTGTAGTCAGAGAGAAGATGACATCTCTCACATAATTATCATCTAAATCGAATCGTATGTAGTCGGCAAGAACTCAATTTCTGCCTTGGAAATCTATCTTATTCTCACTGTACTAGTCAACAATCAATTCTAGTTGATTTGATTTCTATAATTGGAGTGCAACGAGAATGCATTGCTCTAGGCGGCCACATGGTTAGCAGATAACCAAGATCCCAAATGTACCTCCTCGCCTGGTAACAGAAAACAGCAGCTCGAGCTGATTCTGGCCAAATCATTTGGGGATCGTGTCCGAAAATGTGAAGGAAGCAGACGGAAAGATATTTGACTGCAAAAGAGACAGACAATATCTCCGACACAATTTGCATCACCACATACAGCGACACTGTCGGCATACGGTGAAGCTAGTTAGTCCAGTCCGAACAATGGAGAGGCGGCCAATGAAACAGCATGAAAAGTTGGATGCATGGTGAAGGAAAGATAGATTTCATAATGAGTACAAATGAAAAAAAAATAAAAGGGAAGACAAGCGCTATAGGGCAGCGCCAACTGCAAATAGAAAGTGGAAACGATTACGGAAATGGGAACTACAAGCTCTGTTAGCTCGAGACGAGCTTCTAGTTTCTTGATTTTCTTTATAGGCAGAAACCCATACCCAATAATGGGCGTCTAGCAAAGCAAAAAGACCTGGCCTAACTCTAATGTCGAGTCTTCCTATATACCGGAAACATGCTCGCAAAGAGAAAGGGTGCTGTAAACGATAGGCTCAGGCAAAAAAGGGACAAAGACGGAAGTCCTGGCCCAACTCTACTGTCAAGTTTTCCTTTACCGGAAATACACTTGCAGAGAGAAAGGGTTCTGTACCTGATGTGCTTAGGCACAAAAGAGACAGCGATCTTAGCCCTGGCCCAACTCTACTGTCAGGTTTTCCTATACCGGAAATTCACTTGCAGAGAGAAAGCGTTCAGTACCTGATGGGCTCAGGCGCTACTGGGACAAGGTCGCTCAGCTCGAGAAGGCCTTGCTCCCAAATGCGTGGTGTGAGACTCGAACTATAGTAAAGTGATCACGATGTCGGTGAATGACACCTCGGCTAAGAGGGCGAAAGAGCCAGGGTCCAACTCTTCTGTTGAGTTCTTCCTCTTAAGGAAGCAGGCTCACAGATGAGAAACGGTTCAGTACCCGATGGGGACAGGCACAGTACGTCCAATTACACAAGGCATTCATAGACAGTGGAACTCCTCGTGCGAGACAGACGTGAGCAAAAATCGTCTGGGCGAAGATACCACAAACACGCCTGCCAGGCGACAGATAGGGAGGTTGTCACAGGCTAGGGTAGCCCACCCGAATTGTCAATGCATGCCGAAATCGTAAGTGCTAGACATACAAGGCACATAACGGTGGCACAACGTAATCACGCTCCCGGCGGAAATCGCACGATATCCGTTCTGGTTACAATGGAGCGAACGAAAAACAACAAACAACAACATTTCTATCATGATAACATGACAGAGTTAACAATGAACCTATATGAGGTGCCGCTAGTTAACTTGATTCTTTGTCTTGATAACATGGAAAATAATACTCACGTGGAAGACAGGTAATGAAGTCCTACTGAATGACGACTAAAACACTGCACACTATCACTAACGGATGTAAATATGGTACATACAACAAAACACAGAATATAATCTACAAATGACAATACACAGGACAAAGTCAACTGCATCTTCTTGATAACATGGTAGATGTAACAATGAACCTATATGAGGTGCCACTAATTAACTTGATTCTCTGTCTTGATAACATGGCAGAGTTAACAGTGAACCTATATGAGGTGCCACTAGTTAACTTGATTCTTTATCTTGATAACATGGCAGAGTTAACAGTGAACCTATATGAGGTGCCACTAGTTAACTTGATTCTCTGTCTTGATAACATGGCAGAGTTAACAGTGAACCTATATGAGGTGCCACTAGTTAACTTAATTCTTTATCTTGATAACATGGCAGATGTAACAGTGAACCTATATGAGGTGCCACTAGTTAACATGAGTATCTGTCTTGATAACGTGGCAGAGTTAACAGTGAACCTATATAAGGTGCCAATAGTTAACTTGATCCTCTGTCTTGATAACATTGCAGAGTTAACAGTGAACCTATATAAGGTGCCACTAGTTAACTTGATCCTCTGTCTTGATAACGTGGCAGAGTTAACAGTGAACCTATATAAGGTGCCAATAGTTAACTTGATCCTCTGTCTTGATAACATTGCAGAGTTAACAGTGAACCTATATAAGGTGCCGCTAGTTAACTTGATCCTCTGTCTTGATAACATTGCAGAGTTAACAGTGAACCTATATAAGGTGCCGCTAGTTAACTTGATCCTCTGTCTTGATAACATTGCAGAGTTAACAATGAACCTATAAGAGGTGCCGCTAGTTAACTTGATCCTCTGTCTTGATAACATTGCAGAGTTAACAGTGAACCTATATAAGGTGCCACTACTTAACTTGATTCGTAGAACAACTTTACTAGCACACCAACAACTTTAAAGTTCCTAACACAATTCTCATCCTCTATATCAGATTACACTAACCCTAACCCTATCAACTCCTAACTGTATATTTATGTTGTATATCAATCAATCAAGTGCCATGCATACTGGCGTAGGCGATCATGTTTCTCCACAACTCTCTGTCTCTTGTGTTGTCAATAAGCTCGGTTGGTGAGCTTCTACCGTGCCACGATACAAGTCCATCTAGTAAATTTTCTCTTTTTTGACCTCTATCTCTTTGATCTTTCCAGTGGTTATTTAGTGTTCAATCTGTGTTCTTCTCAGCACATGCCCTAGAAACCTTGAATATCTGCCCCTAATGTTTGATATGATTGATCTTTTTACGCCAGCATCAATGCGAACATCTGCATTAGTTTTCTTGGCTGTCAGATTACACTAACCCTAATTCAATCAACTCCTAACTGTTTTAGTTATGTTGTATGAACAATTTCCTTGTCGGCATTGCCTTCTTTAATTTTCTTCTATCTTCTAACATATCTTCTATATGTTTACAACAAATTTAAGAAATCTCACTGTCCATTTATTCAAGTATATTAAGTTCTAAGCAAGCTATATATGACAAGTCAATTTTGGGTTCTAAATCATATCACAAGTCGCTTTCTACAGAGATAAACATCGTTACAAACTTACTATATCCCAGAACTACACCCTAAGTTCTAGTTTGTTATTGTGTTCATTCCCGTAGCCTAATTCCTTAGCCTAAGATTCACACAGTAAGAATCGGATTTAATTTTGCACACTGTACTAATGTCAATATGTTCACGACTAAATGTTTCTACCAAAATATAACTGTTGTTTTCTCCCTCTGTACTATTCTACTGTTATGGTTATGTCTCGGAAGCATTTACTATCCTTTCATATAAGATTCTAAACTGTATTCAAGTTGAAATGCACCGTCTACTTGTATTATCTCGCCTAAAGATCACAGTTCTAGGCTAATGCACATATTAAGTTCAAGTTACTCACTATGTTCTTCCGATTCTGAATGTTAAGTGGAGTGACTTTAAATCTAACACTACTATAAGAGAGGAAAGCAAACAAACCTATATATCTTCCTTCATAAGATAAAGGCGTTTGACTTATATCGGCCATGTTCTCAGAATGAACAGCCTAAGAATTCCCCAGCAGTCACTGTATTGGGTGCCAACCCGGAGTAAGAAGAAGAGGGAGACCTAGAGAAACTCTACGAAGAATCATTAATGGAGAAGGCATGTCAATGTACCTAAACAACACGCAACAATTGAAAGAACTGGCAACACATAGACAGAAATGGAAATCTATAGTTTCTGCCGTATGCGCCGCCTGTGACCCTGGAGGAACATAACATAACATAACTCACTGTGTGGATCTCATTTAAATGATTCTAAAGTTGGATTCTTGAGTCCGTGAGTGCTACGACCAGAACAACGTCGATGAGGCTCCTCCACATAGTGGTGGAGGTGCATTGATGCGGGGGGGGGTGGTGATTAACTTCATGGTAAGAAATGACCGGATGCACATTGAAGAACGCCTGGATGCCGAACGATACGTCGCTGAAATTGTTCGTTCTCGCGTCCTGCCAATTTTTGCTGCATGAGAGTTAATTGTCCAGCAGAATAATGCTCTAGCTCATATGGCACAACTCACAACCCAGTTCTCGCTAAGAACGACGCCCAGACCATTCTGTGGCCAGTCATCTAAACAGGAATAAATACCATAGAACATCAATGGAATGGACACACGACGCCGCCAGCACGCTAGACGTCGACAACTCCCCCAGTTACCTCTTGAACTGCGGGAAGAATGGGTAGCCATTCCACAACAACTTATCCAACGGCTAATCGGATCTATGTCACGGAGATGCATTTCTCTGATAGAGGCCAGCGTATATCATGCACCTTACTGAAACGAAGACGTCAGTTGCAGAGAATAAAAGTCCAAACCAAATTTAATGAACATCATTTCATTGTTAAAGTCTGAAAGATTCTTCATAATAACGTTGACATATTATTTCCGAAAAAATAGAATTTTGACACACGTTTGTAATTCGATGTTCATTAGCACTGCAGTAATGTTGTGTTTCTATTTTCTTAATAGTATATATATATATATCATCAGGTGCCATGCCGGGTGGCGTAGGCGGTCATGTCTCTCCACAGCTCTCTGTCCATATTATTATGTATCAAAGTCGTTGTTGTTTCCTTGCCGTGCCAGGTTGTCAAACTAATATTTTCTCACGTTGTCTGCCTCTGTCTCTGGTGCCTTCAATCTTGCCTGTTGTGATTATGTTCTCTAAACCTGCCTGTCTCATGAAGTGGCCAAAAAAAAGAAGATTGCTTTACATTAGTTTTTCTGGCAGTCCATGGTATTCTCAGCATTCTTCTGTAGAACCACATCTCTGTTGCCTCCAATCTCCCACTTTCCAGACAACGATTTTGAAAATATTATCAAAAAATGGGGTTCCACAATACCTACTCAACTTGTGTAGAAGTAATTACACAGGCAGTCAATGTGCAGTTAGAACGAATGTAGTGCTTTCAGGTTAAGTTATACATTCACTCCGGTGTGTGACAATGATGTGTTCTATCTCCCTTGTTATTCATCACGATGTATCGATTGCATATGTAAAATAGCCAATGCTAATGAAAAAAAACCAACCTAAACAACCTCATGAGTGAACTTTGTATTGCATACGCTCAAGCATCAAAAGAGCAACAACAACGACAATCAGATGACGTAGACTGCACACACAAAATTTATGGACTTTAACAAGATGATAGATACTGAAAAAAACAACGAGGTAATGTCAATAGCAAAAACAGAAAGAAACACTACTATTCTCATTGATAACCAGCAAAATAAATATGTGAAAGGTTTCAGTTATCTATGAAGCATCGTATCATCGAATGGGAAAAACACCACAGAAGTGCAACATAAATGCAGCATAGCATAAACGATCCTTAGCGTGTGTCACCTATTGTCAAAAATTAAATATGAACACATGAACACTAATATTGCACTATAAAAAACGATCATCATACCATCACTATGCTACTAAAATCAAACGTGGACACTAACAACATAATCCGAGAGAAAACTTGTTACAAAAGAAATGACTTGTCTACGTAGAATCCATGAAGTAATAATAAGAGACAGAATAAGAAACTAAAACATCAGAAGATTAACAAAAACAATGTCAATTCTGGTTTACATGAGAACACAACCGATTAATTGGTTTTCCCATGCCTCCAGACTACCATCAATGCCCCTCCAGATATATTACTATACAGACACAGTGGATACAAAGCCAGTGGCAGATCTTGAAAACGATTGATTACAGAAATAAAAGAGTCTACGAAAGGAAATATATAAAGCACACACACAAAAAACAATCTCCAGAGAACTCTTCTAACCATTACGCTGCACGGCGTAAAAAGGTATAAAGCGAAAATAAAAAAGAGAAGACAGAAAAATCACTTCAGATATTCATTTCAACCTAAATACGTATATACCTAAATACGAAACAGGACATATATCTAAAGATCTAACATCATCAATATTCATACCACTACCTAAGAAGCCCAGGGCTGTGGACTGTACAGAATATAGAACACTAAGTCTAATGAGCCATCTAACTAAAATACTTCTCAAGATAATACATGAAAGAATTAAGAACAAGATAGACATGGAGGTCGGTGAAGAACAATTCGGTTTTTAGGAAAAAACAAAGGAACCAGAGAAGCTATACTGAGTATCCGGCTAGTGATAGATAAATATATAGAAGTCCAAAAAAGTATCTATATTTGCTTCATAGACTGCAGCAAGGCCTTTGACAGAGTCCAACATGAAAAATTAATCAAATGTCTTCAAGAAATAGGCATAGATGGAAAAGACATCAGGCTGATTAGAAATATATATTGGGAACAAACTCCATCAATAAGGTGTGAAAACAGCTACTCTCCATACATAGAAATAAGAAGAGGGGTAAGGCAAGGATGCATTTTGTCACCATGCCTATTTAATATCTACACAGAGAATATCTTTAAAAATATAGAAGAAATGCCAGGACTCAATATCAATGGGAAAATAATAAACATCATTAGATATGCAGATGACACTGTTCTTTTAGCAGAAAGTGAACATGAACTACAAAGACTAATAGATCAAGTCAATAAATCAAGTAATGAATATGGACTGGATATAAACATTCAAAAAACAAAAACCATGATAATCAGCAAAGACACAGAAGAACAGGAGGTAAACATAAACATACATGGAGAGAAACTACAACAAGTAAAACAGTATCAATATCTTGGACACATAGTCACAAATGATAGCAGATGTGAAACCGAAGTTAAAACGGGAATAGGAATGGCTAAAAGTACATTCAATGACATGAGGAAATTATTAATATCTAAACAAATTACAAACAAGTTAAAAATGAGAATAATAAAATACTACATCTATTCCATATTAATGTATGGCTCAGAAACATGGACACTAAATAAACAATTAGAAGACAAAATTGATGCCTTTGAGATGTGGGTATATAGAAGAATAGGGAGAACATCATGGAAAGAGAAGAAAACAAATAAAGAGGTGCTAAAGACACTTAATATGAATAACTACTAAGAGAAATAAAGATCATGCAAATAAAATACTTTGAACACATTAAAAGACATGACACCCTATTGAAGACCTTACTTGATGGGTAAAGTCAAAGGGAGGCGAGCAAGAGGTAGGCAGAGATACAAGTGGGAGAGTAACATTACACGATGGACAGGTTACTGTCTAGCAGAGTGCACCACCAAGACAAGAGACAGGAGATGTTGGAGATACATTGCAGCCAACCTTCGTTGCGGAGACGGCACTCGATGATGATGATCCTAGACAAATGATCTGACCCAAGCAAGGTCCTATCCAATCGCCTCTCGCTTGGTCAGTGTACTTCCAGCAATACTGGTCAGAAAACACAGTCAACTTCGCATCTCTATCGTCACTAATGTCGTATTGTCAAACATCTCTTTATCGGTTGAACAGTGTACACACTTTATAATATCTGGTATCTATGAATTATTTTTAAATGTATCAATAATAACCTAAGGGAACGTATATATGACTTATTCTTCATACAAATTTACAGTGAGTGTAATTTATTCTAATTGTTCGTTCAACTTCAACTGGATATATATTGTAATAGCACATTTCTAGATTTCCAGAAAAAATGAGCAGTCTAGTTAACGGTGAAGCATTGTGTCGTGTTTCCATAATCGTCATTGGACCGACACATGCTATTTCTATAATTATATATATATATTTGATGAAGATAGTTTTTATTGGTCAATATTATGTTATAAATATTTTACGTTGTGAACTGTGTGAAACGACATGTGCTAATGAAAACTGGCACTGCAGTTATTATTGGATGCAGTCAATATGCATGAGTCGATATTGTGATAACTGGGAGTGAGGATAGGCGTGGTCCGAAGAGAACCCCTGACAATGATTTCAAAAAGAGCATAGAACGGGAACCATCAGCCGCTATACCCTGAGAGATATACTGAAGCGGAGATCGGAGCACCTATGAACGTGTCCGGTGTGCGAAGATGGTAATCAACATACCTAATACCTAATATTGGATACAGTACCAACAAAAAAGTTGATATCTTTGACCAATCAAAATTAATGAGCTTATCCCTTGCCATTATTTCTCATCGGGTGTTGAATATCAATACCATTTGTCGACTAATGTTGCAATGTAATGTATCAATTTCGAGCTAATGTTGCAATGTAAAGTATCAATTTAGAGCCAATGTTGCAATGTAATGTATCAATTTAGAGCTAATGTTGTAATGTAATGTATCAATTTAGAGCTAATGTTGCAATGTAATGTATCCATTTAGAGCTAATGTTGCAATGTAATGTATCAATTTAGAGCTAATGTTGCAATGTAATGTATCAATTTAGAGCTAATGTTGCAACGTACTGTATCCATTTCGAGCTAATGTTGCAATTAATGTATAAATTTAGAGCTAATGTTGCAATTAATGAATAAATTTAGAGTTAATGTTGCAATGCAATGTATCAATTTCCAGATAATGTTGCAATGTAATGTATCAATTTAGAGCTAATGTTGCAATGTAATGTATCAATGTCGAGCTAATGTTATAATGTAATGTATCAATTTAGAGTTAATATTGCAATGTAATGTATCAAATTGGAGCTAATGTTTCAATGTAATGTATCCATTTAGAGCTGATGTTGTAATGCAATGTATAAATTTCGAGCTAATGTTGCAATGTAATGTATCAATTTAGAGTTAATGTTGCAATGTAATGTATCAATTTCGAGCTAATGGACTTTGAGTCTCAACAAAAATATCCCCGCAAATTTAGTTATGAAATATGTGAAATAGTCCTGTTCTACCAATAGAGCTGATAAAAGTCTAATATTTATCAAAAGAAGAGAAATAAGACATGAATATATGAAGAGATCAATTTTATCAATCATTTCTTCTTGTGCTTTTGTTCTCACATTCCTGCTGGTTAGCAGGCTATAGTTCGTAGAAAGGAATTCGCCGTGTTATGATGTATAGCTCAGCTGTTTATAGCTTGTTCGCCGATACAAAATTAATCAAAATATAACAGAAAAACAATAAATGTGGAGAATTCTTCTTCTTTTCTTATGTACAATCTTCTTGTAAGGTGTGGTGTTGGTTATGATGTATTTCCACATCATTCTATTTCGTGTGCTGTCAATCATTTCCGATATCGATGTTCTCCCATGTTACAATACTATTTTGTCAAGTATCTTCTCTTTTGTTATTCCCCTACCTCTCTTGCTCTTCAATTTGCCTGTTGTTACAATGTGCTCCATATTTCCTCTTCTCATGATGTATCCAGAAAATGTGTCTCTTTCTGATGCGAGAAAGCAACTCTCTTTTTAAATTAACTTCTGTAAAGATATTTTCATTACACTTTCTATCTGTACGTGGTGTTCGCAACATTCTTCCATAAAACCGCTTCTCTGCTGCCTCAATATAATTTTTCTCTCTTCTGATGAGTAACATAGATTGACTTCTATTTATCAGAATTGGTTCTTTATAACTTTTAAGAACTCTCACCTCTACTGACAAAGATATATTACATAGGACGGTCTTCATCTTGTGAAATGTTGCCTTTGCCTGAGCAATTCTACATTTGACTTCTTTAGTACAAATTCCAACTAATGTTATTAAAGCACCCAAATATTTGAATATGTTGACTTTTGATTTGTTGTCTGCTGATGGTAAAAGAAAAATCAGTGACATTTTAAAATACAAACTATATTTACTATGACACAAATCTATAAGATGAGATTTGATGTTTACTAAAGATTGTGTTTATGTTTTTGCAGTGGACCATACCTGGTCAGGAATGAATGAGCGGAGCAAACTATGAACAATGGCTTCTTGCATTCAAAAGACTAAAAGGTTTCTCTGCATCATCAAAGCTGTTATAAGTCGCACTCTCTTTGTTTTTCATGGGTTAGTTAGTATCTGGAGGGTAACGCAGGTTAAACGCAGCCATACTTACTGGTTCCTGAGCGGAACTCTCCCGTTGATGTTGGCTGAAACTGTGTACACTTTATGCAAGAAAAAGGACAGTGAGTGGAAGTGGTAAGTGAAGAAGTGGTAAGTGAGGAAGTGGTTAGTAAAGAAGTGGTAAGTTAAGAAGTTGTAAGTGAAAGAGTGGTAAAAGAAGAAGTGGTAAGTAGAGGAAATGGTGAGTAAAGAAGTGGTAAGTCAAGAAGTGGTAAGTGAAAAAGTGGTAAGTGAATCACTGGTGCTATATTTGTATAAAATGTCATTCTTTCTCTCCAGTAACCTAGCCCCCATCACCTGCGCCGTTAAGCAAGGTCCCAATGTTGAAATTATATGTGGATATGTTAGATGGTTGGGGGGGGGGGGGTCATTCTGTATGCGATCAGGAGACGTTGGTTATTTAATATATTTACTCAGTACTAATACAATTAATAATTTCAGGCTCTCGCGACATCTAACTTACCTTGACTAACAATTCAGGCTTAAGCTATACGCCAAAGAAGCTGAAAACACATTTCTCTATTATTATATTGCTTTCATAGTGTACAACAACATGACTGAAAACACAGCCGGTGATAAATATTTAATCATAGATTACATGTTGGTGATAAATATTTAATCATAGATTACATGTTGGTGATAAATAATTAATCATAAATTACATGTTTTAGTGCTTTAAATGTGTATTTATGCAAAAATACACTATATATACATAATATAGTTATTTTATATAAATAAATATTGCATAACTAAAACAATGAGCCACTTAAATAGATGACAGTGGGGTTATAAGCACATAGGAAACTGTGGTCGTAATCTCGAACATAGTGGGTTTTCGTTAAAACGTGCGATAAACAGTGTAGGTTTCTGGCGAGAGTTTGCGGTGCGTAGTTACGTAGATATGTTAGCGTTGTTGCTATTTCAAACACGGCAAAACCACTTGAGTCTACTAGCAGAGTATAAACATTACTACTATCATCTCTCTACCACAAAATATTCCTCATTTCAATTGTTTCCAAAAGACGGGAGGTGTAACATGAGCAACGACCGTCTTCAGTACGACCTATTATCTAGAACTGTTAGTGGACGGACGGAGGCCCTTGTTGGCTTTCGGTTGGTCACTATTTATATATTTGGATTCACTTCAATCAATCAGTCAATAAACCCGTAACCCTTCAGGATCGTAGGTGTACCACATTGGATGTTTCAGCACACAGAGTGCTCCAGCGAATTCTAAGCTAAGTGATGCGGATGAGAGTGGAAATATCTTGTGCTGTCCATTCCTTTATGTTCTCTGTCCATGCCTTTATTTTCCCTCCTCTGCTTCTTCCCCATTCGACAGTTCCCTGTAATATTGTTTTTGACAAAGAATCATGTCTGCATACATGTCCGAACCATGCTAGTTTCCGTCGTTTCACTATTGAAACCAATGGTTCTTGAACACCTGCATACATCTCTACTTTATTTCTCACGTTCACATTGGTCTTATGTTCCCTATAGGAAATTCGTAGAATTCGCCGTAGCTATTTTTCGTATGCGAATCCAAGTATGTAAATCTTTGGAATCGCATACCAAGTGAAAGTAAATTTTATTTACCTTAAAGTGACAGAATACAACCACCAACCATTATACCAACGTCTAGATGAGTCAAAGGGAAAACGAATCAAGCGTGGCAGATCGGGGATGGCAGACGCCAAAAAAACACAGCGAAGAGTATGTGAATTGCAAGAAATAGGAAAGGCAGTGAATGGGTGGAGGTAGACACTGAGAAGAAATCACTGACTACAAAATACAACTAGATAAAGCGTGTTGAAAATAGACGGAAGTTAGGATTAGGATACAGCGCACGAACGCGGCCTACTACACTGGAAACCACAAGACATAATTATATACATAGGCATTAGGACAAAATTTTCAAAATGGGTGTACAGAATTTTAAATACCACAGTTAGATAGCCCTTGAAAATTGCAATCCAACGTTACCTCAACCAAGTCTCTACGTCAATTCTGAAAAAAGTTACGAATTTTTTTCGTATTAATTTTTGCCTCAAGATAATTACATGGAACATATAAGGAAATATAAAATGACAGTTGTCAAAAAGTTGCGGCCCTGCCTTAGAACCGAGCCACTAATTTATGAATATCGTAGTTATTTGCATAAAAAAATATGACAAATTATACATTTTCTTGTTCGGGAAGACAAGACGCACCTCTTGATTACATTATGCTAATTTAATAATTAATAATTAATAATAGTGTCTAATTAGCATAATTAAAATCTCTTCTATGCTTCCCTTTATGGCAACATGCATGTGGCTGGCAATCTGTAACCTCAGCCCTCTTTGTATCTGAAATATAATATTTGATTATTATTATTATTGGCATTTGGTACACATGTACATAAACAATTCTATGTCAAAGGTATGAATAAATTACCAGGTAGGTATGTGCACCAAATTTTCAAAATTTCCATTTCGTTTTTCCTATTATAGTGATACCTAATTAGCCCTATATAATTAAATACTTTATTACATTATTCAGTAGGCTTATGTAGAACTTTGAGCAAAATTGATAATGAACAACAAGAGACAAAGATATCAAAAAGAGTGAGAACGTTTGGAAGATGCTGCAGTTTACTTTGTCTGCATTGATGATTTGATTTATTAGGTCTACTGAAAGGAGAAAGCATGTCTCAATATAAAGTGAATTTTACGAAATATTCATGAGAGAATTATAAGAAATTGGACTTCATAAACAATATAAATAATATATATTTAATTTGAAATGTGTTTCTTGTAAAATTATCAACATGAAACAGACCGATGTGACTAAGAAAATACTTCAGTCGTCATGGCGACGGACGCATGATAGTACATAAGTACGCGCACTCGGCATGGTCTTGTACCAATAATTTCAATTATTTTACATATAAATCTTAGATTTTGTACTAGTAGCATTTAAAAATGAATTAAAGAAATTAAAAGAGGCAGGAATTGTAGTTGTTAAACGTCAATTTCTTTAAATAAGAGACATTTCAGAATTATCGACGCGGCAGACAAGATGGCGGCTGAGGAATGCGTGACCGATCTGCAGTGCGTTTGTTTAAAATTCGATAATAATTACAGGCAACTTCCAAAATTAATGAAATTTTGTATATAAAGAGAAAAATGGTTGTTTCATTTGTTAGACATGGTTACAACATTGTATTTTATTCAAATTAATGCATATACGTGTGCAAAGAGAAAAATCACTTACCTAGGCTTATTTAATTGCTTGGTGAAAAATGTACACAGCGTATTTCCAACTTCTAGTTACGTAATTCGATGCACAAATGAATGAGAAAAATTAAACAGTTGTCTTTTATAAACAATAAAGTTGCGTCGCGTTGTCTAAAGACAATTGCTGTGGTCAGTGTTTCACGTGATGCAAAAAATGGATTCTTGGACGCTACCAAAACAAGGGAAGTAATTTAAGCCACATTGCACAAATAAAAATAGAGTTTTGTTGCCAAAATAAACGGCGTGAAGTTGGTTGAGAAATCTTCAGCATATTCTACTGTCACATCAAACATGAGGATGGAGATAGAGGGAGTTACAGCAGCTCTTAATTGGTTGATAACTGATACATCAACACACTCGGTAATACTCACATACTCTCAAAGTAAGCTGCGCAAGATTAACAGTCCATGTTAAGAAAAAAAGGTGGGACTTATTGAACAACTCAGTTGTCCAGAGCATTACATGGATATACTGCCCTAGTCATGCTGGGGTCAGAGGAAACGAGACAGCCGACTTATTGGCAGGCAATGCAGCGTTAGACGACACATTGCTGAGAAGAGATAAAGCAGACTTAATGAAGGCAGTAATAAATTCATTTCAAGATGCAGATGATGTCAATGAGGCTGAGAACGTACACATACAGAGAATGTTAGAAATGGGAGTATCTAGAGGTGAGGGTAGGAAACATAATGTTTACGGAAAGTCCCGAAGATCACACAATCAACACCTGACCGGAACTCTGAGTCTACATACACTGGGATGGCTGCTGGAGCGGAGGGAGGAGCACTTATGGGAACGCCCAGCTTGCTGTGAAGCCAGTTTCTGATCAAGAATCAAGTATGTAAATAGTGGTCAACTGAAATGACATCAATAATAAAAAATCTGAGTGAATGCAGTCCTAATTAATTCAGCTGAAAGGTCTTTTCCGGCGATAGTCATGCCTGATTTATGTAAAAACAAGTGTAATGCTTATGCATAAAGCTCATTATTAGTTTCTAAATTTGGTATTTACTTTGTTTTATTGTATTTAATTTCAATGTCTACTACTTTTCTTAAATCTGTATGATATTGACCACATCATCGGTTGTGCCTTTGATCAATGACAATTAAGAGACTAACACAGTATCCTCCCCCCTCCCAATTGCTGCAGTGGGGAATACAGGATTATTATTTTTACTGTATACCTCAGAGATATGCCATTTACTTAATCATATTATATCGGCAGTACATACCTTCAGATAATGTTGATGGTGAGGATGATAATGATTATGGTAATGATGAGTATTATATGTATGATAGTGATGATGATCATGATTATGATGGAGTTGATGATAATTTGATGATTATGGTGATGATGATGAGAGAACCGTTATAAAGTGTGTGTTTGTCATTCTTGCTCCTATGACTGCTCTGAATTTTTAGTTTCAGATTCGTGCGTTTCGTGTTTTTCTGTCAATAAATTTGATAGTGAGATTTTCTAAAGCGCTGGGAGGTCCCAGGTGGCTGTTTTGTTCAATGTAGTTTCACGTCCATGTGTTGTAAGTCTTCTATTCTATGGGTTGTAAGTCTTTTATCCATGGGCTGGAATACTTCTATTCCATGGGTTGTAAGTCTTTTATCCATGGGCTGGAATACTTCTATTCCATGGGTTGTAAGTCTTTTATCCATGGGCTGGAAGACTTCTATTCCATGGGTTGTAAGTCTATTATCCATGGGCTGGAATACTTCTATTCCATGGGTTGTAAGTCTTTTATCCATGGGCTGGAATACTTCTATTCCATGGGTTGTAAGTCATCTATTCCATGGGTTGTAAGTCTTCTATTCCATGGGTTGTAAGTCTTCTATTCCATGGGTTGTAAGTCTTCTATTCCATGGGTCACAAGTCTTCTATTCCATGGGTCGTAAGTCTTCTATTCCATTGGTTGTAAGTCTTCTATTTCATGGGCTGGAAGACTTCGATTCCATGGGTTGTGAGTCTTCTATTCCATGAGTTAGAAATCTTCTATTCGATGGGTTGAAAGTCTTCTATTACATGGATTGGAAATCTTCTATTCGATGGGTAGTAGTATATAGCAGGGTCCAGACAACCCTCCCCCTCAATTGAAGTTATATAACAACCCCTCAAATGATATTTATATAGCTCCTCCTCATCTCAATGAGGAGGTAGGAATCAATAAAGTGAACAATTCGCAGGGGTGGGCGATATGGTAATAGTAGGTGATCGATTAAGCACGGTAGATGACCAAACAATGCCGCATTATTTATGGTGGTGGAGATCGATATCTAGTGGAGGAGGTTAGTAGTCCGCTCGATGGTGGGGGTGGTAGTGGTCACTATGAATAAATTATATAATGAGTGATATATCATTCTCCAAATCACTCACCGGTTAACATATCAAAGAAAAGAGAAATAACGACAACATATGAAATATAATTATCATTTATTGTAATATTTAATATATGCTTATTACAGTTTACTATAACAATATGTATCCACATACACCATTAAATAGAAAGAGGCGATATCGTATAACCGTCAGAATGCACCAGTCGCTTAATGTAAAAGAACGCGTAGGTTATATGTAAGTGGTAATCAATACTATTACTCATGTTCTGGTGATGTGCGAGGTGAGTGACAATAGTATTTAAAAAGCATATATATATATAGATATATAACATTAGTAAATGGACACAACAATTATATTTGTTTAGTTTTGGTTTATTAATTACATCGAAGCATATAATTATATAGTTAGAGGAGAAGTAGATTCATTATCGGCATGAACAATTCTTTTTATATAAAAGTAAGACAGAGTTTCTATGTTGCTCATATGTAAATACACCATTCGTAAATGTTCTGAAGCCTACATTTTTTCCACCTTCCGATTGTCGGGTAGCTAAAACGTTGTAATACCTATATTTCGTTAAATTATTATGTTTTTACTTAAACCTTTTGCACTTGTCTTGTCATACTGTCCAATTACAATGATATATAGACAGACAAAAAAGTGATTCCTAATAGGGAATATGAAGGAATTAGTGTGGTTCCAGGGCTGTCCAGAGTGGTTCTAGTGATAATTGATATAGAGCAGCTAACTGACCATTATCGTGTAGTTAGCTTAGTCAATAGTGACCACGGTTAGAGGAAACAGGGTTCAGAGGAAGTGGCAGGACCCAGGAGCGTAGACAATACGCTCAGCCAGAAACAAGACGTCATGAGGAGACAGGACACCCAACGGCCTGGACGTCGGGAAACGGACGTACCGCTCGGAGATAGGGACCTACCGGAGCGGACCCCAAGGCAAGGTCCCCTTTAATAGAGACAGAGCAGTGGGAAGGATAGGAGTAGTAATGAGGAACGAGCGAAAAAGACATAGTAGGAGCGCACTAGACACGCTCTTTGTAGCCAGTCATAGACACTTAGATAGAGCGGTAACGAGAAACAGAGTTGTACCCATGTTGGCACCAGGAGCGTACAACGGGGGGAGATTGTTTATTGACAAAATAAACAGCAAGGTGCGAGATTTCGAAATAGCCAAATACTTCCGCTGGTTCGGAGAAATCAAAGAGGTGTGTCTACCTGTAAACAAAGAAGGCAAACGTCGTCCGTTCGCCTTTGTCGAGTTTAACAACTCGAAGGACAAAGAAAAATGTCTTCAGTGGGCGGACCACATAAGACAAACCAAAGGTGTGTTTATCACCCCAGCCCGACCAAGAAACGATGAAATGGCCAACCATAAGCCACCTAACCAGGGGGACAACCGTAACCAAGTAATCGCAGCAGTGGAACGGGACGGGACAAAAAGAGAGAAATCGGACAGCGATTTATCAAGAGATCTGCACACCCTAAGAAGGCAGGTTGAAGAACGCCGCAAGCCCAAGAGGAAACAGGACTTACAGCGACCTTCCGAGAGGACTGCCGAACCACTGGATAGGACGGAGGAACGATCTCCGATAGCGAGTTCGAGAGACACAGACCTGGCTGTAGACATTAAGACGGAGCAAGAGAGGGACCCAGATCTTAAACGAAAAATAGAAATGTTGTTATCAAATAAAGACGACAAAAGTGTGGAATGTTTCAGCTTGTCTGAAGGTGACAACTTGCTGTGCTATATAGCACAGAGGGACACAAACCCCGAGCTAAAGGTATACGTTCCGGCAGCACTACGAGCGCGAGTGCTGACACAATACCACGAAGATAACGGACACATGGGCCGGGACAAAGGGATGGACGCCCTCAAGAGGAAATATTACTGGCCAAATATGTTTAGGGATGTGCAGCAGAAGGTCGCAAATTGCGAAACCTGCCGGCTGCGAAACTTGAAAGAGACAAAGTGCCCTTTACAAGAAACTGACAAACCGCAATACGCGATGCAGAAGGTTAGCATCGACCTAGCAGGACCGTTTCCCGAGACATGGACTGGAAACCGGTACATAGTACAATTCACTGACTGCTACAGCAGGTGGCCAGAAGCTTTCGCCGTAGCGGACAAGACTACGGAGACGGTGGTGAATTTGCTCCTGACCGAGTTTGTTCCACGACACAGCTGCCCTCAGATTATACTAACGGACAACGGGGGCGAATTCACTAGCAAGAAATTCGAAAAGGCCTTAAGGTCACTAAACGTCAGGCACGTGACCACCTCAGTCTATTGGCCGCAAGCCAATGGAATTAACGAACGTCAGCATAAAACACTGACGGACGTTCTCGCCAAGAGCATAGGAGGAAATGACAGAAATTGGGACGTACATCTCAATCAAGCGCTCTCGGCCATCCGGACTAATTCAAATGAGAGCACGGGATTCTCCCCGTTCTTCCTGCTGCATGGCAGAGAACCTATGCTTCCCTTAGACCACATTCTGAAACCTAGACGCAAATACCTGGGAGAAGATGTTGTAGAGATCACGTTGCAAGAAATGCACAAAGCCCACAGAGCGGTTTCGACGAACGTTACGAAGGCCGAAGAAAGGAGGAAGAAGTACGCGGACAAGGGAGCCTCACTTCAGGAATTTGCAGTAGGCGACAACGTGTATTATAAAAAGCACTGCAGAAATTCAAAGCTGGAAGCGCGCTGGGAGAAGGGCTACGTCGTGATAGAAAGAACAGGTCCAGTGTCGTACATCATAAAGCATAATAAAGGAAAGAGAACGATACGGACGCAGGTACAGCATCTACAAAAGGACCACAACCCCCCACGACGTTCCTAGAGCAGAACCCAGGGTTCGGAGGAAACGCCAAGCTACATACGCCGTGGCGTTGAGCGACGACGACGAAGATTATTGGAACACCGGCTACATGGGCAGCGCCGGAAGGGTAATCACAGAGACCGAAAAGGCTCAGGAGCTCAGGACCGAGTCCAGGGTTCCAGACGAGCCAGCCACGGAAGAACACCTGGAAGAGGTGACGTCGGAAAGGCTCGAAGAGAACGAGGACGACAGCACATCAGACCACGACACTGATGACAACGAAATCGAAGCGGATAACTACATTGATACAATCGAGTGCGAGTCACACGACAGCACCGAAACGGAACCGAGGACTCACAGTGAGACAGTCGAAGTGGTGGCACCACCTCAGCCTACGGAGGACATCACGGAGGACGCACCTTTCCGGAACACTCGGGCCGCGAGCAGATCACGGAACGACGTTGCAGACACCATAAATACCCAACCGACGGTACAGGCGGTAAGGAGAAAACCGAGGAATGAGGCAGCGTTCAGATTAGCTCGCCAGATCGTTCTAGGTATAGATCATATGAAACAGAACTAAGATCGGAGACAGATCTCAGAACTAACCGGGAAGATAGTGGAAAGTTATTTTTTTTTAGGTAGTTTGTATATAACGTCCCATTGGATGTACATAATTGATACATAGGTAGCTTGATAAAAGACAGAATGGTTGGAGAGATCACTGTTTTTCAATTATTATATCCGGAAAAATTTATGCTTGGCCTTCCGCCTCAGCAGAATTAAGTATGACTTAGTTCGCCTCGACAAAAAAAAGCCGCATAAAGTTTTTTTTGTGACAAGGGGGCGAGTGTAATAGTATCTGGTCGCAGAACCCTTCGCAGGCAGGGGTTTCACAGTAAGAAGTGATAACCCTTCACAGATAGCAAGAGATGGACGGCGTGAAATGCAACACATTGAATGTTTTGCTCTTGTGTAAATGTTGTCACTATGGATGCTAGTTGCACACCATGCAAAGGTGTGTTTATCTAAGAAAGTGTCAAGCGACGATAAAACACAAACGTGTGTTTTTATAGGAACGTGTCAAGCTATGATCAAGTGCAACGTTTGTTTACCTAAGAACATGTCAGATAATAGACAGACGGGAATCATACCAGGTAGAAGCTTCCTGGTTGGTCTGAGGCAACGTGGGATTATTGTAACCAGACGGATCAATTTCTGATTGGTCAGAGCTTTTCCTCTGGGGAAATGAAAGCTTTTGATTGGTTGGAAGTTTCTGGAAGTTGGGAGAAACTTAGGAGTGGAGGACAGAGAGAGTCGGATCGGTCGAGAAGCCCGCATCAGTCGACAGGATCACACAGAGTCCCCGGGACGTGTGTGGAGAGTTAGTACTTGTCTCACAGGAGACAAGTCCCTTGTTGACTTCAACAACTGGAAACAAAGTTAGTTGACCAAAAAGTGAGATTAGTAGTCGATTAATGAGATGGTCTAGAATCTCATTAAGCTTATACCACGACGTGCGCCAATTTCCTGGATGTGCTAGGGTAGTTGTGAAACCTTAGCGTTTTTATCAGTGAAATATCATAGAGATAAATAGTAGAATAATGAGATAGTCTATAGTCTCATTAAGCTCATGTTATAACGTGTGCCCTTAACGGAAGTGCTAGAGCAGTTTATGAATATCTTGACATTGTACATTTTATATTGATGATATATTGTACGTCTCGGAGATATCAATTACTCTAGAGTTTAATATTGATTGTGTCATTTGGTGTGAAATTATATTAAACGACATTCTGATTATGTAATAAGAAGTGCCTCTGTGTTCATTGATAAGCACTTATTAAAACCAAGAAGAGATCTACGCCAGCAGTCATTCTTGATCACCAGTCATTGTTGATCAAGCATAGAACCCAGGGTTCGGAACGCAACAATAATAATAACACTTCTTCAAAGGTAAAGATACCGTAACGCTTCCTCCTTTTCACAAGAATATACTGTTACAACAAATGGTAGTAGTGAAGGTAGATGAAGAATCATAATAAACTATACAATTATCTTCACACAAAGGAGTGGTAGATTTATCTCGTTTTTGGCGCAAAACGCTATCAGGCCAATCAATGAATTCCTATTAGCCAACCATGAAGGTTACTAAAGGATACTTGCGACCGGTTCCAGCCTCGCAGACTGTTCCGGCATTTGTACCAGAGTCAAATATGAAGCAATTAAAAATAAATAAACAACGCACAGATAAAATGAAAAACGTGAAATTTTAATGACAAATGAAATCGCTTGCATATTAAATATACATAACAATTAACTACAAAATTGAATTATATAATAATGTACAGCGAATATTTATAATAGATTAAAAGACGTGAATTGTAAGTACAACTAATAATAAATTATATATCTAGAGGGGATGTAGTCGTCGTCGTCGTGTACTCGTCGTTTAATGTAAAAATAAGATAGAGAATTTCTGTGTTGTGTGTAAGTGTAGATGCCCCCCCCCCTAATGTGTTTTGAAACCTACATTGGTACCCCCGCTAGCTTCTTTATTGTTCAGCACATTTAAAAAGAGCTGTTTATATAATGTGTTATGTTGTTTACTGAGACCATTTGAACGTGTTTTAGTGCAGTCTCTGATACAGTCGTCGGTCTTACTACATAGGGATATCATAACCGTTCCTTCGTACTCTAGTTTAAACAACCCAGGGGTTCGTTTGTCGAATAATTTTCTAGCTCGGCATTTTTAGCAGTCAAAACTACACGTGCCTAGCAGTCTAACAGAGTCTGGGTGGTGGTCATCGCATGTTTCAGAGGGGAACCAACGGTGGTACTCGTCATAAAAGGTTTGTCTAAGGTTGGGTCTGATGACAGAGTCATGATTAGTAGAACTAAGGGTCAGATATAAACTATCAGTGTCAATCTCGCAGAGCTGAAAGTCGGACCTTTCTACGAAACAATCTAGGAAATCGTAATACAAATACCCTATCTGAGAAGAAAGGTCCCAAGGAAGGAAGGTCCCTTCTCAAAGGAAGGAAGGTCCCTTCTCAAATTATATCTGAGAAGGAAGGTCCCAAGTCGTCTTTTTTTTCTACATCTCTACCTCGTATATATTGTTGTTTATCAAAGTCATATTTTTTAAAAGGGGATTATTAATAAAGGATGTCGTGTCGTCACCTAGGCAGTAGGAAATGTCGCTATGTCTAGATGTGTCTTTCCGTAAGCTGCGTTACCTAACAGCTTCATCGTCTCACCAGTAATTGAAAAATTGTCATCTACGTCAGCCTGTCTTCGGGCATGGGAAACGATGTCCCGAATTGTTTAAATAAAGCCACGGGCCGATATTTTATAACCTGGTAAATTTTTGTAACGTTCAAGTCGTGATCTATGTACCAGCTTAAAAGGGAGGTATCCAAACGTATGTTTTCCCCCACTATAACTACCTATCATGGTCCGTCAAGTACTACACAGTAATTAATTTTCTTCGGCGTATTTTTTCATAAAAGGACATATGTCGTCTCTACCCACGTCTACGTTTTTTAAGACGGGGGTCATTTGCGAGAAATGATTTTTGAGAGAATCGAGGACACTAATGTCACGTTTACTAACGCGAAAAGGGACCCATTGACAACGGATGCAAGAATCTGTCGGTCAGTTAGGGGATAATTGGAACATGTAAATGAAGGTTTTGTCTGGGGGATGGTCTCGGAAATAAAATTTGTAATTGGCCCTGTCCGTTATTTCCAGTCGTTGCCAATCACACTCTCACATCTCCACGAGGTTAACGCGACATTCGGTCTTTAGGTACTGGCTACTCTCTACGATGTTCGCGCATAATTCTGTCAATGGTATGTTATTAACGGGATTAACATCGTGGTTCGTAGTTAGGGAGGATGAGTGCCCGTGGAAAAGGCACCCATGGAAGTGGTAGACTGTTCGGGTAGTTTTATCCCACCAATCTACGCGACTCTTACGGGGACCTAACACCATTTCCCGCCCGTTGAATTGAGTTTGTCAATGGACGTTGTTGATGCTCTACAAACTTTTCGTGCTGATGACACACTTTTTAGGCAAGCACAATTTCGCAACACACCAATTCAGTCTATTAAGAAATTAATGGCTTATGCCTTATAACTTATAAAATATACGGCTGAGATATAGACACATAATTATAATAATGCAATGTTAGAATTACTCATAACAATAATAATAGACAGTGAATAACAACAATAACTACTTACCATTTTAATTTGTTATATGAGCGTGATAGGATGAACACAGCTTGTCAATATTTCTATGAAATACGGGATAAACACCGTCGCATTTCATCATCAAGCATTTTTAAGCTTGCACGTTTCAAAATGTCTCAAGTTTGTCATAGTTGAAAACGATTCTTCATATTTGTATGTAGTGGAAATCTGTAATATTATTTTTATTGCTTTTTTACCTGTGTTCACATATATGTTTGAAACATGAATCCAAAAGTGTTACAAGTCACCCTCGTCATATACCATTAACAGACTTCGATCATGTTTTATTTCAACTAATTCTTCATCAATAAGTGAGAAGTTATTTCTTTTAGTTGAAAGAAATTTATTTCTTACTCATACTCATTATTTTGGTATATGCTCATATTGGTATTTGGTTTGGATTCATTCTCATATGGCGACTGAACCATTTTACACGCTGTCTTTCGATATGTTCAATACATGATATTATACCTAAACATTTTCTAATTCCTAATTGTTTTTTTAATTTTGTCTAGTTTAGTAAAAATTGCAGCTTTTCTCAGACACTTCTTTGTTGGCCAGGATTAAAGATCAGGGTTTGAAATGCGGTGTTGCTAGAAGTGAATATTTTGGAGGGCGCAGGAGAAAGATGGTCAACCAGAATAGGACCAGTACTGTCAGAAGAAGTGCAATGGCGGAAAGACTCAGGGAGAGATCTGATAATCTATGGACGTCTCCAGTTTGCAGTGATGATAATCCAATGACTAACTAACTGTCTCACTTGTACACTTTCTCATCTGTATGTTGCTGGGGCTAAAAAATATTATTATTTCTTAAATTTCTGCTTTTACCATATAGAATATATTCATATTAACATCACATGACTACTAACTAACCAGCCTCTCATACATAATGACACATAGCAACCACCAATCACAATAACTGGTCTATCCATTCTACATGAAGACTTCTGGGGCAATATAATCTGGAGTTTCCACAGATGAATATGCCTACAGTCAGAAACAAAAAATTAACTTGCTGCCATTCAATAATATATAAAACTGCAACAAAATTACGATCTGATAGGCAAAAATGTACACACATTATAATGAAGTTTTGTTAATCACTAGATGCATACAGGAAAACACACACAATTCAATGTCCCAATCAAAAGACCTTTATTAAGAACATGACTAATCACATGACAAGTAAATGATAGCACTGCTTATGATTACATCACATTCAGGATGACTGTCATTATGACCACATTCAACTGAATTGAGGCAAAAGCTTTGGTGATGCCGCTCTGGCCTGAAGAAGAATGGGAGCTTCATCCTGGTGACTGGCCTTACAATCTAGCAAGAAACAAAAGAATCCTGAACTCGGAAGAAAAAGAAGGTTGCCCTTAAAATGTGTCATTGTGATGGCCGGACTTTGTATGAAATTTAAAACCAATATGTACCAATTGTATACATTTCAATATGAACACCCTTCATTTATATGTCTAGATATCATGCTATGTTCTGTCAATGCTCAGTTTGTTTTGTTTCATATCTGACCTTCAGATTTTGTATTACCATTTATATATCATCTTCTGACATTTGTGTTTTAATTTAGTAAGAAGTGTCTGAGAAAAGCTGCAATTGTTACTAAACTAGACACAATTTTTTTAAAACTAGGAATTAGGAAATGTTTAGGTATAATATCATGTATTGAACATATCGAAAGACAGCGAGTAAAATGGTTCAGTCGCCATATGAGAATGAACCCAAACCAAATACCAATATGAGCATATAACAAAATAATATCTGGATATAGAGTCAAAATTAGACGAAGAAAAACAGTGGATAGAAAATATCACGATAACCTTCAAGAAATTATACTCCAAGCAACTAAGGTGGCACATATGGTCTTTGGAACGACAACTAAGGCTCCTACTACTACACTTAACGGCAAGTTGTGAATGCTATAACCATCATTCACCTGAGGATTGAAAATAGACGATTTAATTTTGTGATTTGAACACAGGCAGTTCTTTTCTTTACTCAATGTTATGTCGTGTTTTTGATTAAAAAACCTTTCGTTCGCAATGTCAATTTGTGTGCTTTCCTGTTCTAAGGGAATTTTGTTGTTATCACATTTATACAACATAAAGACATGTTTCGTATAAAATAGTTGCCTCCCATAGTTGCCTCCATAAAATAGTTGCCTCCCAGTTCAGACATGCTTTTTCAGTAAGCTCTCTCACATGCTCCCTCATTCTAGTGTATTGTCTCAATCCTTGCTTCATTGACCAGACTGCACCATAGAATGGTGGAGCAAGGTCTTCACAAGGCTTGGCCCTTATACATGAAACACAAGCTTTTCTCATCTCTGCGATACCTTGTTTCGAAAATAATCATAATTCTCTTTTGTTACCAAAGAATACTGTATGAACACGACAAGATTCATTTACGATTTGAGCCTCTGCAGCAGTGCTTTCCAACCTGTGTGTCAAAGATAGTGTCGTGGCGTGTCTTGGGAAATGTGAGTATACTAGGCAATGAGCACTAGTATTGTCAATATTAGCATAGTTGGTATTTTTTTCATTCATTCATTGGACCAACTTAATGGATATTCCACGGTTTTCTAACTATAAATCTATAAAGTTGTAGTTGTTTCTGCTGGTCACATAATTGAGTGTCCAGATCACTCTTTGAGATTAACAATGTGACTGACGAAGGCGTGACCGGATACGTGAAATAACCGTATTTTGATCAGACTGGTGTGGTAACTGTGTTTTAGACACTTTGTTCTGAATTTTCCAAGTGTAGGTATGTCACTTACTATATTTCTGCAGGAGATTTCGTGTAGTTATTTTATATTCAGATGTTAAAACTTTATAGGAAATTTGCGTTTTATTTAATAAGTTGCAGTTAAATGATAGATTTCTAATTTTAAAAAAAATGTAAGTCGATTCTGATCTTTATGATGGACAAAATGTATCCACGTTGGAGGAAATTACTAGAGTCCACTGTTGAAAGGTCTGGTTCAATAAACAAGATCTAAAGTGCAAAAATGTCCAAGGCTCGTTTATTTACGGAAGACTACATGAATTTGGGGTTTACCTTTTCTGGAAATCCGAGAAAATCCTTGCTCCTTCTGGAAAAACAATCCTAGTCCACAGTGTTTAGTTTGTGGAGTGATACTTGCAAATGAAAGTATGGTACCAAACAAATTAAAGCGACATTTAACTTCAAAAAACAACCATTTGTTAGAAAAGCCAGTAGAATAATTTTTGAACTTTCATAATCTGCATCATTTACGAAGAGAATGAAGACATCAGAGAAGACCCAAAAGGCGAGTTACTTGATTGCTCAAATAATTGCAAAATAAAGGAGCCACACACTATTGCTGAAACTACTATAAAGGAACCTTGATGTGCTATTATTCTAACAATGTTTTGACCTGAGTTTGAGTGAGAAGTTCAACAAATTCCTATGGCAGATAACACAATTGGAAGACGTCTTCAAGACATGTCTGATATCATTGAGCTGCAAATAAAGGATCTATTTTTTAGACGATAATAGAGCTTTTTTCATTTTCGTTAGTTGAATCAACAGATGTCAATGGATTAGAACAATCAATAGTTTTTATACATTTCATTCATGTTGACAGAATTATTGATCAATTCTTGTGTTGTTTCGAACTTAAGAGAAGTAGAGGCGAAGACATATACAAAACATTAGATTGCTTCATGAAGGAAAATCGTTTGTAGTGGTTAAATTGTGTAGGAATATGTACTGATCATGCTCTTTCAATGGTTGTTTCAACAAAAGGTTTTACAACTTTAGCAAAAAAGCAGAATAAAACTATTATAATTACTCATTGGTTGTTGTTTTTTTCTCATCGTGAAGCATTAGTTGCGCAACCATTGATAATGACATAAGAAACGTTATGGACAAGGTGGTTTACATGATCAATTACATTACAAGTAGAACTCTGAAATCACGATTATTTGCTCACATTTGTGAAGAAATGTGGACAAAGTTTAAAACTCTTATACTACACAGAAGTTCCTTGCCGGTCAAGAGGTCGAGTGCTTTGTCCAGTGTACGAATTGAAGGATACGGTGTTGAACCTTTCTGAGGAAAATAAGCAAAGCGAATTCCGTGATCTAATTCAAAACCAATTATGGTGGACAAAAATTGGCACATCTTGCTGACATATTTGAACGCTTGAATAAAATAAATGTTAATGTACAAGGAAAAGGAGAAAATATCCTAAAAGCTGTAGCTAAAATTTGTGTTATTCGAGATAAGATAACCATTTGGAAAACGAAAGTGATAGGAGGAAATTTTGAGATGTTTCCTAAAACGTATGACTGTGAGCTAAAATTCAATATCAGCTCACGAATTATTGACCATTTAACACTGCTCGAGGAGAAGCTCCAATATTACTTCCCCCAATGTTGAAATTCAAGAGTATGATTGGGTCAGAAATAAATTTCTTTCAACTACAAAAAATAACTTCTGACTTATTGATGAAGAATTAGTTGAAATAAAACATGATCGAAGTCTGTTAATGACGAGGGTGAATTGTAACACTTTTGGATTCATGTTTCAAACATATATGTGAACACAGGTAAAAAAAGCAATACAAATTATATTGCAGATTTCCACTACATACAAATATGAAGAATCATTTTCAACTATGACAAACTTGAGACATTTTGAAACGTGCAAGCTTAAAAATGCTTGATGATGAAATGCGATTGTGTTTATTCCATATTTCATAGAAATATTGACAAGCTGTGTTCATCCTATCACGCTCATACGAGTATAACAGATTAAAATGGTAAGTAGTTATTGTTGTTATTCACTGTCTATTATTATTGTTATGAGTAAATTCTAACATTGTATTATTATAATTAATATATGTGTCTATATCTCAGCCGTATATTTTATAAGTTATAAGGCATAAGCCATTAATTTCTTAATAGACTGAATTGGTGTGTTGCGAAATTGTGCTTGCCTAAAAAGTGTGTCATCAGCACGAAAAGTTTGTTGAGCATCAACAACGTCCATTGACAAACTCAATTCAACGGGCGGGAAATGGTGTTAGGTCCCCGTAAGAGTCGCGTAGATTGGTGGGATAAAACTACCCGAACAGTCTACCACTTTCACGGGTGCCTTTTCCACGGGCACGCCTTCTCCCTAACTACTAACCATGATGTTAATCCCGTTAATAACATACCATTGACAGAATTATACGCGAACACCGTAGAGAGTAGCCAGTACCTAAAGACCATATGTCGCGTTAACCTCGTGGAGATGTGAGAGTGTGAGTGGCAACGACTGGAAATAACGGACAGGTCCAATTAAAATTTTTATTTCCGAGACCATCCCCCAGACAAAACCTTCATTTACATGTTCCAATTATCCCCTACTGACCGACAGATTCTTGCTTCCGTTGTCAATGGGTCCCTTTTCGGGTTAGTAAACGTGACATTAGTGTTCCCGATTTTCCCAAAGATCATTTCTCTGAAATGACCACCGACTTCAAAAACGTAGACGTGGGTAGAGACGACATATGTCCTTTTATGAAAAAATACGCCGAAGAAAATTAATTACTGTGTAGTACTTGACGGACCATGATAGGTAGTTATAGTGGGGGAAAACATACGTTTGGATACCTCCCTTTTAAGCTGGTACATAGATCACGACTTGAACGTTACAAAAATTTACCAGGTTATAAAATATCGGCCCGTGGCTTGATTTAAACAATTCGGGGACACCGTTTCCATGCCCGAAGACAGGCTGACGTAGATGACAATTTTTCAATTACTGGTGAGACGATGAAGCTGTTAGGTAACGCAGCTTACGGAAAGACACATCTAGACATAGCGACATTTCCTACTGCCTAGGTGACGACACGACATCCTTTATTAATAATCCCCTTTTAAAAAATATGACTTTGATAAACAACAATATATACGAGGTAGAGATGTAGAAAAAGAAGACGACTTGGGACCTTCCTTCTCAGATAGGGTATTTCGTATACCAATACGCCAAACTTAGAATGCTAGAATTTTATTACGATTTCCTAGATGGGTTCGTAGATAGGTCCGACTTTCAGCTCTGCGAGATTGACACTGATAGTTTATATCTGACCCTAAGTTATACTAATCTTGACTCTGTCATCAGACCCAACCTTAGACAAACCTTTTATGACGAGTACCACCTTTGGTTTCCCCTCTGAAACATGCGATGACCACCACCCCGACTCTGTTAGACTGCTAGGCACATTTAGTTTTGACTACCAAAAATGCCAAGCTAGAAAATTATTCGACAAACGAACCCCTGGGTTGTTTAAACTAGAGTACGAAGGAACGGGTATGATATCCCTATGTAGTAAGACCGACGACTGTATCAGAGACTGCACTAAAACACGTTCAAATGGTCTCAGTAAACAACATAACACATTATATAAACAGCTCTTTTTAAATGTGCTGAACAATAAAGAATCTAGCGGGGGTACCAATGTAGGTTTCAAAACACATTAGGGGGTCATCTACACTTACACACAACACAGAAATTCTCTATCTTATTTTTACATTAAACGACGAGTACACGACGACGACGACTACATCCCCTCTAGATATATAATTTATTATTAGTTGTACTTACTATTCACGTCTTTTAATCTATTATAAATATTCGCTGTACATTATTATATAATTCAATTTTGTAGTTAATTGTTATGTATATTTAATATGCAAGCGATTTCATTTGTCATAAAAAGTTCACGTTTTTTATTTTATCTGTGCGTTGTTTATTTATTGTTAAATGCTTCATATTCGACTCTGGTACAAATGCCGGGACAGTCTGCGAGGCTGGAACCGGTCGCAAGTATCCATTAGTAACCTTCATGGTTGGCTAATAAGAATTCATTGATTGACCTGATAGCGTTTTTCGCCAAAAACGAGATAAATCTACCATTCCTCTGTGTGAAGATAATTGTATAGTTTATTATGATTCTTCATCTACCTTCACTACTACCATTTGTCACTAAACTAACCCGTGGTCACTGTTGACTAAGCTAACTACACGATAATGGTCAGTTAACTGCTCTATATCAATGATCACTAGAACCACTCAGGACAGCCCTGGAACCACACTAATTCCTTCATATTCCCTATTAGGAATCACTTTTTTGTCTGTCTATATATCATTGTAATTCGACAGCATGACAAGACAAGTGCAAAAGGTTTAAGTAAAAAATTAATAATTTAACGAAATATAGGTATTACAACGTTTTAACTACCAGACAATCGGGTGGTGGAACAAATGTAGGCTTAAGAACATTTACGAATGGTGTATTTACATAAGAGCAACATATAAACTCTGTCTTACTTTTATATAACAAGAATTGTTGATGCCGATAATGAATCTACTCCTCCTCTAACTATATAATTATATGCTTCGATGTAATTAATAAACTAAAACTAAACATTATATAATTGTTGTGTCCATTTACTAATTTTATATATCTATATATTAAGCGACTGGTGCATTCTGACGGTTATACGACATCGCCTCTTTCTATTTAATGGTGTATCTGGATACATATTGTTATAGTAAACTGTAATAAACATATATTAAATATTACAATAAATGATAATTATATTTCATATGTTGTCGTTTTTTGTGTGGATATTTTAACCGGTGAGTGATTTGTTGTATGATATATCACTCATTATATAATTTATTCATAGTGACCACTACCACCCCTACCATCGAGCGGACTACTGACCTCCACCACCAGATATCGATCTCCACCTCCATAAATAATGCGGCAATGTTTGGTCATCTACCGTGCTTAATCGATCACCTACTATTACCATATCGCCCACCCCTGCGTATTGTTCACTTTATTTATTCCTACCTCCTCATTGTGATGAGGAGGAGCTATATAAATATCATTTGAGGGGTTGTTATATACCTTCAATTGAGGGGGAGGGTTGTCTGGACCCTGCTATACTAGTATGGGTTGGAAGTCTTCTATTCCATGGATTGGAAATCTTCTATTCGACATGTGTTGGAAATCTTCTATTCCATGTGTTGTAAGTCTTCTACTCCATGGGTTGGAAGTCCTGTATTCCGTGGGATGGACATTTTTTTTATCCCGACGTTGTCTTTGTCTTGAATTTATTGCAAACTCAATACATGTTCTAGTCGTAAAAATGCCACCCATCACAACAGTCTAGTCATGTCTGCAGCAGGCTTCCTCACATCGTTGATCATGGAGTGGGGCATTTAAACCAAATCTCAACTTCCTTAATCGTTGTATAGCATGTGGTTACTATTTTTTTGCTTTCCGTACATGTCCAGGTAACATCAGTATAGTCATAGTCTCCACCGTATACATGCATTTCAAAAAAAATAAAAATATAGCCTTGTAAATAAGGACGATCGATGCTAGTGGAGATAATGTAGTGAGCAGAAACATGTCCATATAACATGTTGATAGTGTAAACAAATAAGATCTTATCTGGGACGTGTTTGGTAACAGAAATTGCCTGCTTACAATTCCATCAATGAATAATTGTATCGTAATATAAACGTCATTGCATAGTTAACTTTAATATAAAATGGAGAAATGACATGACCTGTTTACAAATGTGTGTTTATTGAATAAGGCAGTGCTTTTCAATATTTGTGAGATCGAAGTCTGGTAATACAATTTTTTTACAAGACCATAAGTCAGTCCAAGAAAAGTTTATATTGTTGGTTGGTTGGTTGCTGATCCAGCGGTACATGGGCTCATGTCCTTTGACCTAATGCCATTAAATGGCATTATATTGCTGGGAAGTCTGTGGATTTTCGCCCATTTTGACAGAGCCAGAGAATAACTATCACACCTCCAGGAAGGTAGGTTTCAACCTATGCACTGCTCCTAGCCACTGTAGCCAAGACAGGGTTCACGGTGCTCATTCCCCGCCACCCATTGGCTACTGGTTATGCCGAGCTTCTCTATTGCTCCAGGCATGCAACCAAATGTTCATGTCAAAATGATTGTCATGTGCTGAGTCAATGTGCCTCTATGATGGGTCGGAGCCATAGGAAAAAACAGTGCTGTCAGTTTCCTCCTCCCCAGTGCTGCACAGTAGATCTCTGGCTCCCTTCCAACCACATATATACATATATATTCAGGCAAACATGAAACACATTTCAACAACAAAATGAACGCAAAATTGTATAGATGGTGTGCCATGAAGCTTCTCTAAGAAAATAACCTCAATATAACGGCATGTCATCCAATAAGATTTTCTGTTACATGGGTGGTTTGTCTAGTGGGCCATTGGTGAGACCCACAGACGCAACCACATGCGGTAATGTATATATAAATATACATATCTTTTTAACTATTCTTGAGACTAACGGGAATTGAACCAGTCCGTTCTACGGCACCAAATCGCCTAGCAAAAATTACACACGCGTTTTTCCGTACTTGACTAACCGCATCTCCAATAAAAGATGCGATTTCATCTTTTATTTCACCTGCGATATGCGAGCGATGTAGAAAATATTCCCATCAAAATGAATGGCAGAAAAGGGCGAAAAAACACTCATATATATATATATGTCATATGGGACATTAGTTTTACACATTTAGAAAAAAAAACAACTTGAAAAGTCGTAGATGATTGACTTTGTTGTACTCGGGTAACACCCCCTCCACGTTACCCTACGCAAAATGTACTCCGCCCTTTGAACTAAAAGGCAGGTTACCTTTCAAGAGTGTCACTCACATCAGGCAATTCCGTAACTCCAAGCTATAATCTTGTGATCGTCGAAAGAAATCCATTTTAAAGACAAATTAAAGACAAGTCGTTGGAGAGCAGTATTTTTACCCGTCAGCTGTTTCAGCATATACATCTTTCTTGAATTCACCAACGGAAATAAGAGGAAAGGTATGGTAACATAATCTACAATATGCTCAAGAAAAGTTTGAGTCAACACAACTATTAGAAGTATAACTTGAAAAAATGCGTCGTATCGCCGTTTTGCTGGCGCCACGGACCGAAACATCCGACAACTGTGGTATATAATGTAGCAGAGATCGATATAATTGAATGTAAGAGAGTCAGAAGTGTAGTTGATGTACAACAATGTGAACAGAACGATGTCAAGATTAGCACTAGCCTGCGCAGCGGCTCTTTACGTCAATCATATGGACAACCTTTATTTATAGGGGAATAGGGTCAGAGAAATAAATTGAAAAAAGTAAGACTACAGACTATGTGTACTATATATATATATATATATATATATATATATATATATATATATATATATATATATATATATATATATATATATATATATATATATATATATATATATATATATATATATATATATATATATATATAATAAATAAAAATATAAATAAAGTAACCCATAGCATTTATTAATGCCGTAGGGGTGTGAGATGTTAGCGATCTCACATTTCATAGGCTCTGCAAATGAGGGCGGTAGCCATCTCCTCTCCCTCGCAGTATTTACTTCCCGGATTAATCCGGTACCCATTTAAGGCTGGGTCGACCTGAGAGCCGTTGCGATCTGAAAACATTTCCGCCTCAACTGGGGAATGAACCCAGGACCACTCATATGCGAAGCCAGTGCGCTAACCACTGCGCTAACGTGGCTCCCTATATATATATATATATATATATAACATCTTAAATAAAGGCAATACATTTTTGCATATTGTTATTATTTCCTAATCCCGAAGGAGGGGGGACATGGGAGAAAAAGGGTCTAAAAATGAGAGACATGTATAGTAATGTGGTTGAGAACCACAGCTACCCCATCTGACAGGGCACATGATGATAATGGTGATAAACTCAGAAGAAAAAATGTTTTGCCCTTACTGATACTTTCTGACTATTTCTATAGGATATGCCCCAGTGTAGTGCTGTGCCTAGCAACCTCAGTTCCTGCAATATGGTTCCTAGAACTAGACTTGATGAAACAGCGTATAATGATGGGTGCAGTCAAACATCCTATCATCAACTCAAGCCGTCAAGTATTTATGCTGAACGGGAAAGTGGTAAGCTCGTAAATAATATTTCTCTCATTATCTTGAATCTTCTATACAGACTGTTAATATGAAACGAATCTAGGTAAAATATAAACGTACTGTTATATAAAATGTCCGGCTCTGTGGCGAAGTGGTACAGAGCGCGTCTGTGACGGCAAAGGTATCGAGTTCGTTCCTCACCAGAGGCAATTGTGCATCTGGACCGTTCAGAAAGCAATGGCAACCTACTGAACGTATTTATATTGCCTAGAGCTGTGTAGACATCATAAGGCACAGTCCGACACATAGTGCGCTCTGGCCATCCACTAAACTTGATTTTCTCCCAGTTGTCTCGACTTTGTCTTGCCACTGGACCAAGATAAAATTCAGGAGAGAGAGAGAGAGTGTGGTTGACGATTAGCGCAAGTCTTCCACACTGTAAACCAACTTCAGCGCTAGTCATTTCTCAAACCAATTATTTACTTATCTTACTAATTCTTCTTCTTCTTCAGCGTTCATTCTCAAACTCCCGCTGGATTTCTCTTGTAACAGGACAATAGTCCCACACGATTTCCAGCTGAATGTAGTCCAGAAAATGGAAATGCGTTGTGCCTCCGTTTTATTTGCGCAAATATCCCGTCACATCCGTCTTCGGCGGAAGCTGTAAATGATTACCTAACTAATGAGTTATGGAAGTTTAAATCAGCAAGGATGGTAACTGACGACCCCACCTAATAATTGATGCGTCAGAGTATATGACGAATAATCTTCATCCCCGATGGCAGGTTACTGCCATGGGACCTAATGTTACTGTTACAAATTTATCCAGACTGCCATCAAATAGTACCCCTCAGTAAGCAGTGCTATACGCGCACAAAGAATGCAAAATCAGGGACAGACAAGGCAAAAAAGATGATTCACAGAAATAAAATGAACAACAAAAACAATCATATATTCTTGATTCTTGATTAGGAACACGCGTTACACACTAGGGACATTCCTATATATGCTGTGCTTGCCGTTCTGTCAACCTTCGTAATGTATATACGCTCAGTGTCCAAGTCAGTTGTTGATTGCGCATTCTTCTGATCTATCCGGAGAGGAAATACATTCTCCCGTGCCTCTAGTTCCTCCCATTTCTACCATTCTCTGAATATATGCATTGTCTCGTTCGATCTCCTCCTCGTCGTCTCCTAGGGTATCCATGACTGCTCTAATCAATTCACTCATGTCCTATCTTACCTTGGTGCCATTCACCAAGGATGCACCGGCCAACACGACGGCTCATTCGTTTCCCCTGACCAAAGCATGACCTGGACAGTATATCCATGTAATGCGTTGTTGAGAAGAGTGGCCCACTCAGTTCTGATCATAACTTTTCTATCTTGCGCAGCATACTTTGAGTGTCCGATAGAATCACTGAGTCTGTTAGTAGTTGCGTCGCCAACCAAGTGAGACCTGCTATCACCGCTATATTTCCATTCTCATACTTGATGTTGTAGTGGGGTACACAGCTGACGTCTCATATATTTTTTTTAAAATATTGTAGACCACAAAAAACCAACCACAGCTGCTTGTTTCTTGTATCCCTGACCCGTTTGTGCAAATTATTATATCGTGTGTTTCGAGTGTTGCAGTATAAGATCTTGGAACATTCTCTCTGTTCTATTGGCAGCCCAGTCGCGAAACCCTCTTCCCAGCTGTGTCACAACTATTGCCAATAACTCTCTATTTTTGCTAAGTGCCACCCATTCATGGCCTCTTCCCACGTCCTCCAGCACACACACACTTAATATGGTATCTTCTCTTTCTGCCATTCAAGTCCCTCCCTTCTTGATACGCCTTCCTTATGTGTTGTCTAGAGATTAGGGTAACAGGTGATGGTCACTGTTGATGACTTTAAAGTATTCTTTAACCTTAGCTTTCGTATTTCTTGTTTTAATGCTCGGTAGGTCGACGCGGCGGTAGATGTATCTCTTGTGCATTCAGCTCTCGTGGTTTCATTTTAAACTCTCTCCAGTCTATCCGTCTATGTTTACAACAGCGCAAGTAAACCTAGATCATAGTCTAACACAAATAATATCACTGTCCGCATCATCTGAAAAAAGGTTTGTTGCGGTATCTCTGCAGGTGCCATGATTTTGAATGCACTGACTTGTTTTCTTGTTAAGGAGTGCAGGGAGGCTTTTAAGTATGTGGAAATAATGGCCGCTTTGTCATAGCTGTCGCCGCGACGTGTACAGGAAGAATGTTTTTGTTGCACCTCTGAAAGACAAAAAATCTTATTCCAACCGCGGATTGAACCTGGGACCTCAGGATTCTGAAGCCGACGTTCTAGCCGTACGGCCACGCGCTCCACACTGACACCCTTCCTTACTTTCTAAATGGTATTGTTCGCATGTTTCGCGAAAGAAAGACATATATCAGAAGTGATGCCTAGATATTTGATAGTCCGCTCCCTGTCAATGTTGATACCCGTGCAGATGGCTGCTGGCAGTTAGTCTGTGACTTGTTGTTCAGCTTGAACCAGACGATCTTTGCCTTGGTGGGATTGGTGACTGATGTTAGTGCACCAGAGCGAAAGATGCTCTAGATTGCTCTTGACGCGATCAATCATGTCTCCTCTGTCTCTTCCATGCTTGTACAACAAGAGGTCATATGTGAAGGATATTTGAATCACACATAACGCTGTCTCCAGAGATCTCTTCTATCCCTGACACTACAAGTCATCAAGGGGTATAACGTGAAAGAATAAAGACTGTATGCAATTTACAAAATAAAGGAGGAGGCCGCTGTACACAAATCATATAGATAATATAAATAAAGATAAGCACGACTTTTATTACCATATACTACTCGTGTGTTGGTTCGGCATGAAAAGGGAACAAATTTCAGAAAACTAGTGGAGTCGATTCACGTCACTGCAGAAGGAACGTTGTGGAGATTAATAATCGAATGATCATTAATGATCGACCTGACAGTGCACATGATGATAATGTATTTGATAGCTCTTACAATGTCTTACATGATTTCTTCAGATTAGAATACCAATATCTCTGGGATCGGAAGAGTGGTGCAAGATCCTAGAGCAAATTCTGCTGCTTATCCTCATCATTGGACGATGGTTATTGCCCAAAGGAGAGATAACGAGGGAGCAGTTATCTCAACTGCTGTTGGTGTATATCGGGATGGCAGCCGATATAATTGAACTGTTTGAGGCTTTCAAGGTAAGTGCGATTTTGTACGTTGATATTTCTAGAGGCAATCTCCTGACTAATTATGTGATTGCTTCGTGTGACCATTTAGTTCTAACGTTTATTGAACATAATTATAAATGAGAAGTGTAGCTGAAATAGAGTATATATTTATATATACTAAAATATATATACTACTATCTTATAGAGTATATAAAATCGGATTTTAGTCTCCCTCTGTCAGCAAGAATATGTGAATCATATTTTATTAATTGACCCAATGAGCAACAGCAATTTTAGATATTGATCTACACGTTCTTTTCATATGGATGGACATACTGTTACCAGGAGTACAAAATAACGACAGCGATATAGTGATACAAAATCATCAGAGGGAATTAATAATTTGTAATGTAATAGAAAACTCTTTGCTGCAGAAGACATGACATTTTATAGACTTCAGAATGTGTTGCCGTGTCAGCAGACATACATTATTTTATAGACTTCAGAAGGTATTGCCGTGGCAGCAGACATACATTATTTTATAGACTTCAGAATGTATTGCCGTGGCAGCAGACATACATTATTTTATAGACTTCAGAATGTATTGCCGTGGCAGCAGACATACACTATTTTATAGACTTCAGAATGTATTGCCGTGGCAGCAGACATACAATATTTTATAGACTTCAGAATGTATTGCCGTGGCAGCAGACATACATTATTTTATAGACTTCAGAAGGTATTGCCGTGGCAGCAGACATACATTATTTTATAGACTTCAGAATGTATTGCCGTGGCAGCAGACATACAATATTTTATAGACTTCAGAATGTATTGCCGTGGCAGCAGACATACATTATTGAATATTCCATCATCATCATCATCAAGGTTTCCACAACGAAGGTTGGCTGCAACAAACCTCCAACATCCCTGTCTCTTAGTTTGGTGGTGCACTCTGCTAGACTGTAACATGCCAATCTTGTGATGTTACTCTCCCACATGTATCTCTGCCAAGGTCTTGCTCTCATCCCAACGACTTAACCCCCAAGTAATATCTTCAACAAGGTTCATGTATTTTATGTAATGTATTATATGTCCACAATATTTTATTAGCTTGAACTTAATTTGCTAATTCTTTCTTCATATTAAGTGTTGTTAGAACCACCATAATATATCACCGTGAAAGCAAACATGCATTTTGAAATCTGAAATACATCGACATCACATGAGACAAATAATTCTTAATATCCTGAAACATTAATATTTCATGAGACAGAAATGTTCAAGAAAGTACAGTACACATGAAATATTAAATATCTTATAAAAACACGACATTATAGGAATCTCATAATGTTGAATAGCCTGAAATCATTTACATGAAAGGAAACAGGCTATGCTGCAGATGATAAAATTCATCGCCATGCCAAGAAACATGAAATCGTACATGATAATTTCATGGTAATATCGACAAGAACCATTCAACGGTGAGGATTACAAAATATATCAACATGCGAGGCTAGCAATATTGAAGATTACAAAGTATATCCAAAAAAAAGCAATATTGAAGATATATTAATATATATCGACACAGGAAAAAAAGACAATGTTCAAGATCCCAGAATATATCGAAATTACTCGAAACAAACAATATTGATGATCCCACAATGCATCATTATAACTAAAGATGTGATCTGTTGCTGTGGTTACAGTGCATGAACTCGCCCAACTACACTGTAAACCACAAAACATTCTGGCTCCGTTAACAGAAACACACAAAAAGTGGTAGGGGTTGTGTTGCCTACCGAATGAGAAATCTTCAGCATATTCAATTATCACATCGAGCATGAAGATGGAGATAGAGGGAGTTACAGCATCACTTAATTGGTTGATAACTGATACATCAACACACGCGGTAATACTCACATACTCTCAAAGCATGATGCGCAAGATAGAAAAGTACATGCTGAGAAAAGAATGATGCAATTTATTGTACAACTCAGCTGTCCAGAACATTACATGGATATACTGCCCTGGTCATGCTAGGGTCAGAGGAAACAAGAGAGCTGACTTATTGGCAGGCAATGCAGCGATAGAAGGCTCATTGCTGAGAAGATATAACGCAGACAGTATATATGAAGACAGTAATAAATTCATTACAAGATGAAGTTGATGTAAATGAGGCTGAGAACGTACACATATAGAGAACGGAGAGCGGAACACTTATGGGAATACCCCACGTTCTATGAAGTCAGTTTCTATTCAAGAATCAAGAAGAATCTGTTGCTGTTCTCATAAAAAACTGTCATACCGAGAGACGTGGAAATTCGGCAGTCCATTTCATTTTACATTACATATGTTGGTCTTCCATCACAAGTTATGATGACCATTTTGTTACATCCAGATCTGAAATTCATTTAGAGTTGGAAATTCAGTCATGTCCTTGCCTATGAGTTCGTAGATGGCTAATAAGCCCTACTCAGGCCACAAATGTCCTTGGACAGTTTGGGTATGAAATGACCACTGTAGACTGTTCTTGTTCTATCCGTGACTTGCTAGCTACTCTTCACTGTTGCGATGCTGCATTTCTCTTCTTGTCACAAGATGATGCCACACTTTTTTTACTATAGAGCGTCGAGTAGACCTAATTTGTGTAGGTTCTTCACATGTATCTTGGTCTATTTCAGAGTCTTTCAGTGAGATCTTTAACGAGGTCCTTTTTGTAGCGCTTCTTTTAGCCACCTTGAGATCGTGTACCCTTCTCCAGCTCATCATAGAGAAGTATCTTTGGTCAGCGATGATCTGGCATACGCACAAGATGACCTTCATAATGAAGATACGGTGGCAATCACGAAATAAAAACACAATGAAATGACTCAGCGTTATAGTAAATGTCACAATTATACGAGGCGTGTTCAAATGAAAACGGGACTTGTTACACCACGCGTGATAGAGCGCACTGATATTGATGACATTTTGCACTAGTAATGAGTATCCAATAATTTACATACGGTCACGTGTTCATCTTCCCAGCATGCATATGTGCTGCAGAAGACTGTTAACAATATGGCGGGTGTGATTCCGAACCCGTCCAAAGTGAATCAGCGTGCTGTGATCCAGTTTCTTTCATTTGAAGGATGTCAAGCAGTAGACATTCATCGGAGAATGAAGGCAGCATATGGTGACAAATGTTTGTCGAGGACCAGAGTGATGGAGTGGGTGCGTATGTTTAAAGACGGACGTGAGTTAACGGCAGATCTTGCACGGCCAGGTCAGGCGCATATTGTTGCAACAGAAGAAGCCATAGCCGTGCTTGATAAAGCAGTACTGACTGACCATCAAGGCTAAGCGACAAGGCAGACTTTCTCAAGGTGTGATTCTTCTCCACGACAACGCTCGTCCGCACGTCGCAAAAATTGTGCAGGAAACATTGGCAAAGAAGAATTGGGAAGTTCTTCATCACCCAGCCTATAGTCCCGATTTATCCCCGTGTGATTTCCATTTGTTCGGACCGTTGAAGAAAGCACTAAAGGGACAGCGATTCAACAGCGACGCAGACGTGAAGACAGCGGTGACCACATGGTTCAGAGAACAGCCACGCAACTTTTTCTCGGACGGCATTCGACGTCTACCTAAACAGTGGGATGCTTGCCTAAATGCATACGGAGATTTTTTCTGATGAACCCAGGTGCATTCTTATTCACAAGTGGTTGCTTTGTTCAATTCCGTTGAAAATATTAAATTTCGTATGATACTTTTTAAATAAATCCACAAGTCCCGTTTTCATTTGAACACGCCTCGTACAATACTCCTCTTGTATGTATATATTGCACGCATTGTCTTATGCATGTATGCCTTTCATGTATGTATTCAACAGGAGCAAACTGTCAGAGAAAATACACTTTTAACAATTGTCATTCTCTCCTTGTGGACTGCGAGCTTGATCCAGTTCACTCTTGTAATAACTACCACTAAAGCTAAGAAGACAAGAATGTCATCGATGGATCGGGCAAACAATGAGCATGCCTGCTGTCCAACTGAGGTTTGTTAATTAGTGTATCCATTCCTTCTTATTTTAATGCTGATACTAGACAGGGGTATCCATACAGGTTTAATCGCCAAAAGCAATACCCATTTAGTGCCACAACCGAAATAACATTATTTTGTGTGTAGCTTATTCTATGCAGGACATCGTCATCAACCCAACAATTTCTGGCTGTATTGATTTTCTAGGCAATATAAATGCGTTCACTAGTTTGCACTTACTCTCTGAACGATCCCAGTTACCTGTAGTGGGGACAGAACTCATTCCCCTGACCGTCACAGTCGCGCTATTTTACCATCCCGACGAAGACCCGCACATTAGTAATATTAGTTTGTATAAAATTATTGGATGGTGAATACACGTGTCACCAACAGTCCCATTAAAGGTGACTTTCTTTTGGTGGATAGATGGGGAGTTAAAAAAGAAATCATAAAAAATACATGACATCTTGTTCTCCTTTAACAACAGGTTGGGCACATGTACATTTCCATCTGTCAGTTATGATTGTTGCAATATTGATAGAGTATATCAACTGAACAATCTTGAAATCACATTCAATAGAAGCTACTCCTTCAGAAAACATGCTTAAACTGTTCCAGAAAGGAAAGAGTGGAATAGGTACAAGTTATTGCGGTCTCAGATATGCAGCAATGGTGAATTTTTGTTCACAAAAAGCAACAATGGTCAGTTGTTTATTTTTGGAAACGTTAGTTTTAAATATTGTTGACTGTGGCGTCGATTTGCTAACATTTTTTCATACACAAGTGAATTGTTTATACAGAATTGAGAAAAACTCACGAAAGAGTACTGACTGTGATACTCTACTTGGACATAATTCAAAATAAAGTCACGAAAGAGTACTGACTGTGATACTCTACTTGGACATAATTCAAAATAAAACTCACGAAAGAGTACTGACTGTGATACTCTACTTGGACATAATTCAAAATAAAACTCACGAAAGAGTACTGACTGTGATACTCTACTTGGACATAATTCAAAATAAAACTCACGAAAGAGTACTGACAGTGATACTCTACTTGGACATAATTCAAAATAAAACTCACGAAAGAGTACTGACTGTGATACTCTACTTGGACATAATTCAAAATAAAACTCACGAAAGAGTACTGACTGTGATACTCTACTTGGACATAATTCAAAATAACTCACGAAAGAGTACTGACTGTGATACTCTACTTGGACATAATTCAAAATGAAACTCACTGAAGAGTACTGAATGTGATACTCTACTTGGACATAATTCAAAATGAAACTCACTGAAGAGTACTGACTGTGATACTCTACTTGGACATAATTCAAAATGAAACTCACTGAAGCGTACTGACTGTGATACTCTACTTGGACATAATTCAAAATGAATCTCACTGAAGAGTACTGACTGTGATACTCAATATACTTCTATCATGAGATTCCCGCTAAATCTGCCCAGCTTGAGCCGTGTCAATAATAACATGAACGCAAGTCGCTTATGTGAAAGTTTCACAGTGATATCTGGAAATCAACACAGACAACGGACCAAAGTTAAACAAAATAGCGACCTAAGAAATAATATGAATATGCGACCTGGAATATGTTTCAAATAGTGTAAGAAAACGCAGATGGAAATACCGGGGACACGTTCAGATGAAATCAGACTGAACCAGCAAACATTTATTTGGATACCTTATGGGAAAAGAAAAAGATGATGCAAAGTTATCCAAATAAGCATCATACGCAAAGAAGGAGAAATAATAGTTTGCAAGTCCATACAAAAACTAAAATACATGGAGCAGACCGCAACACATAGAGAATCAAACCATCTGCCTTTATGCCGCCTATGGCACGAAAGGAATAAACGCACTAATAATGGCCACCACCTCCCCTTACACCAACATCTGGGGAAAAGGATGAGTCGGGTAGGGGTAGAAGAGATAGCTAGTTGGGAATAAGCTGATGACATGTTACAGTGAGTGAATTGGTATTTCTATCTATACGCTATGGCCCTTGTTTGCCCTGCGGCTTCAGGGGTAGAATAGTTCTCTGGAAATGACCTTCTTGTGTGCTGTTTGTAAACTTGTTCCTATGGCTTATTTGATTTCTATGATCCATCTTTTACATGGTCTGTTTCTGGCTTTATAACCGTGATGCCCATGTGTCACAGCCATTTGTGGCATGCTGTCTATTGGTAGTCTGAAAGTGTGTGAACATCACTTGATCTGTTGTCTCTTCATTCTGTACGAGCGGTGAAATGGTAGAAGTTGTAAAAGTGAAAGAAAAATATAAATATTCTGCAACTAAGTTAGTTTCGTTTGTTTTCTGCGATCAATTACAATACACATCCAGATCGATACTAGTCATATAAAGACTAATAGTATCACATCTTTATTGTACTTATTTAATACAATATCAGGCATGGGGGAACCAGAATATTAATACCGGTTAACCACAACTTTTACAACAATAAATTTCTTATAGTACTAAGTAATATCGCTTGTAGGAAACAATGAAAACTTAAACAAGTGACAGAATCCACATATCTAGGAAGTAATATAACAACAGACGACAAGAGCAGTAAAGAAATACACAATAGATGTAGTAAAGCATACCAAGCCCTAGGGTAAATGACACCAATCTTCAGAAACAAAAATGTAGATTTAAACACAAAAATAAGACTTTTCAAAACGATTGTTATGCCAACGCTGTGCTACGAATGCCAAACATGAATAACGACAGTGCAAGACAAACGTAAACTAGTGACAGCTGAAATGGCATGCTTACGAAGAATCCTAGGAATATCGCTAAGAGACAGAGTGAGAAATGAGGACATTAGACAAAGCACCGGCAACGCCTAATCTTGGAGTATATTAAGAGGCAACAGTTCACATGGTTTGCACACATCACAGGACTACCACCAAACAGCATACCACAGCAAGCTATGCTACACAGTTGTAGTGAAGACAGACCTAGAGGTCGAACTCGAAAACGATGGACCACCAAAATAAAAGAGGCGACACATTCCACAATGTACTCACCACACGCGAGGGCCACCTTCAGAGGAGAACTCATCTACCCCTGATGCTGAAAGGCAATAAAGAATTTAGCGAATAGATAAATAGACATATGTATGTTGTTCAACGTAAAACTGCCATTTAACACATTTTTATATATATTACAATACTAAGTTAGAGAGAAATGGTAACCTACTGAAAGTAAATATTGCATATGTATATTGGGTTTATCACGACACCCTTTAGGATATGCTACCAAGTTTATTGTCTTACAGTTACTTATGAACATGTTACATATATATGTTCGCACTGTGTAACATCATCATTGAAATTATTCATCTCATATATTTACAGTATGTATCATCCTCGTTGCTACTGTTTATATCTTATATTTACAGTATGTATCATCCTCGTTGCTACTGTTTATATCGTATATTTACAGTATGTAACATCCTCGTTGCTACTGTTTATATCATATATTTACAGTATGTATCATCCTCGTTGCTACTGTTTATATCTTATATTTACAGTATGTAACATCCTCGTTGCTACTGTTTATATCTTGTATTTACAGTATGTAACATCCTCGTTGCTACTGTTTATATCTTGTATTTACAGTATGTATCATCCTCGTTGCTACTGTTTATATCGTATATTTACAGTATGTAACATCCTCGTTGCTACTGTTTATATCATATATTTACAGTATGTAACATCCTCGTTGCTACTGTTTATATCGTATATTTACAGTATGTAACATCCTCGTTGCTACTGTTTATATCGTATATTTACAGTATGTAACATCCTCGTTGCTACTGTTTATATCTTATATTTACAGTATGTAACATCCTCGTTGCTACTGTTTATATCTTGTATTTACAGTATGTAACATCCTCGTTGCTACTGTTTATATCGTATATTTACAGTATGTAACATCCTCGTTGCTACTGTTTATATCGTATATTTACAGTATGTAACATCCTCGTTGCTACTGTTTATATCTTATATTTACAGTATGTAACATCCTCGTTGCTACTGTTTATATCTTGTATTTACTGTATGTAACAGCCTCGTTGAAACTATTATTTATATATGCCCAATGTATGCACGATCTACATTGACACTATTAAACATCTTGTCTCCACAGGTCATTTCAATTTTGATCAGTGTCTTCCTTCAGGACGCCCCGTTCCTTGTACTACGTATGTTGCTAATATTCAGATACGACGTTCTTAGTTACACTAATATCTTCTTCACCTGTAAAAACACCTTGGTGTTGGTCTTACAGGTAGGAAATGTAATGTAAAGTTGTAATATTTAATCATAAAATAGATAGATTCATGTAACAAGTAATCTAATAGTAACGGTGAATGTAGACAGAGGGAAGCTTACAATCTGAGCATCACAAAAGAAACTAACATTGACCATTTCCATTTAATTTATTTCCTACATCAACAATTGTCCAATGAACTGTCACCATAAAAATTGTAAAGTAACCCATAGCATTTATTCATGCCGTAGGGGTGTGAGATGTTAGCGATCTCACATTTCACAGGCTCTGCAAATGAGGGCGGTAGCCATCTCCTCTCCCTCGCAAACTGTCGCCATATACAACTGCAAAACCCTAGTATAAATAATTATATTTTACCATATAGTGCCACAGTGGATACATTAGCAAAAACAGCTCTACAAGCAACTCTAACTTCAGCCATTATGAGGAGCGTAGAAAAAAATCACCCTTTCTCTTCCTTGCACCCTCGACTGTTCTCTGAAAAATAATTTTAGAAGTCGAGTTGTTTCTCGTTACATGTTTACAACGTTTCACCACTGCCAAAAAGTGGTTCTTGAGACCATGCAAGTTTGTTTATTTGCATTAACATAGATGTTGGAAGCCGAATGCAGTATAGTCATTAAGGTACTATACACGAATCAGTGGACAAGTTTCTACGGAACAAAAGGCTGACATAATTAAACACAACGAAATTTCGATAAAGACACATCTTCCGACACAACCAACGTTCCTACACGTTTAGTAATGATAGTCCCCTATGAGTCGATATGCGCGCTACACACTGAGTGGAGGGTGGTTGTCCAGTGTGCTGTACGTAAATCGCTAGATAAGTATCTTTAGTCACATTTTGTTTTAATCTCCAAGAAACAAAAGTTCAATGCAATAACATATGTAATTCATTATTCTTGATTAGAAACTGGCCTCACAGCACGTGGGGCAATCCCATAAGTCCTCCGCTCTCTGTTCCAGCAACCATTTGACTCGATGGTGTTTTGAGTCCAATGCTGCCGAAACAGACCTCGACATCAGGACACAACTCTGGCCCTTGCGACAGGTTTATTTGTTGTTCCGCCCACCCAAGCCGTGCCCATAACTAGTTCAAGCACAATGTCGGCCTGTCGGAACAACATGGTAACTGTTATCGAAGGTTACAAGTACGGCAATTATGACTACAGTTAAGACTACGACTACAAACATATGCAATTAAATATTCGTACTGTTGTCACGTAATTTGTGCACTGATTATTATATTGAACCGTCAATAGTATGGCTTGTTTAACTTGTACATGTGTGTGGAGATAAATAATAGTTATTTATACTTACTCAAGTACACTTACCTTTGACATCAATGGATGGAGTCATCTGTATTTATCTGAACAAGCAAATTGTGCCAGGATGTTGATTCAAAATTAATAATCATATATTACGTTTGAATTAGGCTAACTTGGCCTAAATATTAGATTATCCTAGCTTAATATTAGACATATGATGTTACCATTGCATATAGCAAACCTGCAAATGTTGATACGATTATATAACTGTTGATAAAATCATAACTGTTGACATGAATAACACTCAAAAATCAAGTGTCACGCCGAGTATGAAGACAATCATGTTTGTCGACAACTCTCTGTCCCTTGTATTTCTTTAAATTCAACATCTCAGTAGCCCCCAGCTCACTTTAAGCTATTTTGTTTGCCGTCCATGATTCACATCCATAAAATAATATCCTGTTCCTCGAATACACATATTCATTACATACTATTTTTCATGTTTTGTATTTGTTATTTGGCTTGTACTATTCTTCTCTATATCTTAATGAAGCACCAACCATCAGATGTTAAAATAAGACTATACTTGTTCATAAAGCTATTTATCTATTGTCTTGTCTCTGCTTATGCTATCAGGCGTCGCAGCATTAAATGGCAATCGTTTTTTCTGGATATTGCACGTTTGGTCGCTTGGTACACAGTAATATTGTCCCATGTCAGAACGTTGGTAACTCCTTCAATCAACCTTCTTCTTGGTCTTTGCTGCTTCCATTTTCAATACAGTTATACCTTTTGATAATACTATAACTTGTGATAATACTATAACTTGTGATAATACTATAACTTTTGATAATACTATAACTTGTGATAATACTATAACTTTTGATAATACTATAACTTGTGATAATACTATAACTTTTGATTAGACAATAGTTGTTGTTAAGATTAGAATTGTTGATAAGGCTATACGTGTTGATAAAGATATAATTGTTGATAAGAATATACGTGTTGATAAAGATATAACTGTTCATAAGACTATACGTGTTGATAAAGAAATAACTGTTGATAAGACTATACGTGTTGATAAAGATATAACTGTTGATAAGGCTATACGTGCTGATAAAGATATAACTGTTGATAAGGCTATACGTGCTGATAAAGATATAACTGTTGATAAGGCTATACGTGCTGATAAAGAAATAACTGTTGATAAGGCTATACGTGCTGATAAAGATATAACTGTTGATAAGGCTATACGTGCTGATAAAGATATAACTGTTGATAAAACTATACGTGCTGATAAGACTGTAACTGTTTATACGACTTTTGAAAATTCTTGTGACTGCCGTACCCAGACACACAGTAGAAAATAAAAATCACGCTAAAGGTCAAGAGTCATTTAAGATGGATGTCTTCCAACGGGAATTGAACCAGGAATTTATTTTATAATCGGGAATTTTTAATGAATCCTCTTGCTTCCTACTTCAATTTACTAGTATAAGGTCAATTCACAATACTCAATAATTTTTAATTGATCCTCTTGCTTCCTCAAGATCACAATCCTAGAGAAAAAGTTCGGTTAATCCATTGGAAATTTCTAGGCACAATATTCCCGTAGGTATAAGCATATGGGTTTATAAATGGAAAAACATATGGAAAAACAACAAAATAGAAACGAAAGTGCTAATGTTACGAACTTTTATTTTTCCGGTTGCAACATACAGCTGTGAAACATGGAATCTAAGTAAAACAGCGGCAAAGAAGATCAACGCCTTCGTGCTGAAATGCTACAGAAAGATACTTAGAATATCATGGAAGGATAAAATCAGAAACTCAGATATTATAAAAACACTGAATATTCCAGAGTGTTGGTTACTAAACACAATAACAAAAAGAAAACTACGCCTGTTTGGTCATATAAAGAGACATAACTGTTTAGAAAGACAAATAATGGAGGGAAGAGTACCTGGGAAGAAGAGAAGGGGCAGACCAAGAAGACGATGGATTGACGACATTAAAGATAATATGAATACATCGCTAGAAAATGCAAGCCACATCGCCCAAGACAGAGAGAGGTTCAGAGAGTTCATTGGGAAGACAACGTTCTGGAAGGAATACGTCACATGACACCTCTTGCTTCCTACTTTAATATATAACATTTGATAGCATATGTTCCTGGTACACTGTTTTACTAATAGTTTTTCTGAAAACACTTTCAGTTTTACAGACTGATTGTACTATTCACGCTCAAGTCAGCCGACGATTCCGGACAGACTCCTACTCCAGTGACAATTCGATCCTGCTCATCGTCCAATACTTCACGAGATATCTGTACGCCTTCAGACAGTTCGGATAACTCGTCGTCTTTCGGTTTGTTGTACTGTATGTTAGATGGTCTATAGCTATATAGATATGACTGCTCATAAAATATCTAGACCATAGTATACTGTATCAATGAAAAGAGTGCTGATCTATTCTAAGTTATATCTAGAACATAGTATACTGTATCAATGACAAGAGTACTGGTGTATTCTAAGTTACATCTAGAACATAGTATACTGTATCAATGACAAGAGTACTGGTCTATTCTAAGTTATATCTAGAACATAGTATACTGTATCAATGATAACAGTACTGGTCTATTCTAAGTTATATCTAGAACATAGTATAATGTATCAATGATAACAGTACTGGTCTATTCTAAGCTATATCTAGAACATAGTATTCTGTATCCAAAGAAAGCAGTACTTTCGGCAGATTGTACGCAAATGTTTAGCGTAGAAATGGCATTAACCTACAGACTAAGCTGAAAGTTTACAGAGCAGTGGTACTTCCAGTGCTGCTATACGCTAGTGAAACATGGACTGTGTATAGACGTCATGTGAAAAAAACTCAATCATTTTCATGCAAATTGTCTCAGAAAAGTTATGAACATCAGATGGCTAGACAAGATTCCTGATACCACTGTCCTTGATAGAGCTGGTATCCCAAGCATTGACACGATCCTGATGCAGACACAGATTCGTTGGGCAGGTCATTTGGTGCGTATGCCAGACCATCGTCTGCCAAAGATACTTCTCTATGGTGAGCTAGAGAAGGGTATACGATCTCAAGGTGGCCAAAGGAAGCGCTACAAGGACTCGTTAAAGAACTCACTGAAAGCCTTTGAAATAGACTACGATACATCGGAAGAACTTGCACAAAATAGATCTACATGGCGTTCTAGAATAAAAAAGAGCGCATCATCTTGTGAAAAGAAAAGAAATGCAGCAGCTCAATAGCGGAGAGCAGCTAGAAAGTCACGGATAGACCATGATCCGTCTACAGTCGTCATTCCATGTCCAAACTGTCCAAGGAAATTTACAGCTCGAATAGGGCTCATTAGCGATCTACGAACTCATAATCAAGGACATAACTAAAATTGAATTTTCAAAAGTGGATGTAACAAATGGTCATCATCACTTGTGATGGACGAACAACAAACAAATACTGTATCAATGATAACATTACTGATCTATTCTAGCTCGTATCCTAAAAAACAATCACATGTTCTCCTTACATATAAGTCCAATTTTTCCAGAATTTTTACAAAGTCACTGCACATCATTTACATTGGTTGTGACTGTGCGTTATATGAAGTGTGAGTATGTTGTGTGAATTGTGTGACATCAGTGTGCAGCGAGCGATTGTATAGACACCCTATACATAGATTGGATATCCCAGAAAATCTGGTCTATTTATGTACAATGTGTTGGGAAAAGATAGATTGTGAGACGGAATAATTATTGTCTTTTTTCCTACACCGAACACTCCACATAGCAGCAGTATGCAATGAATTGAAAAGAAACGTCCAACCCAGACACACAGTAGAAAATAAAAATCACGCTAAAGGTCAAGAGTCATTTAAGATGGATGTCTTCCAATTAGCCAAATGCCTTATATTGACGACTGTTCACGATGTGAACCATTACACAACGCAATTCGTTGTCTGGACTATTCTCTTTGAAAGTGTGTGGGATTGAGAACCTTTTTCTTAGAAAGAAACAGTGATGAAGTAGAAAGAACAAATATGGTGGGTGAATAATTTTGACCCTCTATGTGTCGTTATAGTCAAACCCTTCCACACAATTTTCCCTTAGTCGTTATTTATGACATATGCGGCAGGTTATAGTGTCTCTATTGTATGCTTCCTTTCGAATCTATGTAACACACGGGCAAAGAAGTATTAAAACAATTAGTGATAATTATCTTGTATACATTCTACTGATGGTGATGAAGATCATTTTCCTTCGCAAGCCAAGATGAGCCTAACATTAAAGTAAATGGTTACGTTTAGATGGGTTGTTTGTGTTTCCTCAGATGGCTGCATGAGTACAATCTGGTTTGATTGTTTGTGTTTCCTCAGATGGCTGCATGAGTACAATCTGGTTTGATAGTTTGTGTTTCCTCAGATGGCTGCATGAGTACAATCTGGTTTGATTGTTTGTGTTTTCTCAGATGGCTGCGAGTACAATCTGGGCTGTGAAAGATATGTTGCGGTTGAATTGGAATGTAGTGAATCTTGAGAGATGCTTGAAATATGTTCTTTTTCTCCTTTCGTTTTGTCTCTTGTGGATAGCCGGCATTGTTCTAATGTGTTCAAAACTTTTACTATCCATGCTCATCTGATCATTCCAGTATGGGCTGTCAAGATATTTATACAATATATGAACAGTGGTACCCCATCGCTAAAATTATACATTAAATTAAACATAGGACATAACCCACATATTATTTAATGTTGTAACCCGCTATTCCACACTTCGGCTCTGGTACAATAATCACCGCATGTCATATCTGTTTATTGTATTTTATCTGTTGTTACCACTCTTTGATTTACATTGTGAAGACAACATACAATTAAGAAAGAGAATACTTTTCATTTCAGAAAAACATCACACAGAAAGAAGGCAGAGAAAACGTATTCAAAGACGAAGTAAAACAGCACGTGATTGTAAGGAAGGAACTTCTAAATTAAACATTGAAAACTTGGAAAGGGGAGATAATACACATAGGTAAGGGAAGAAACCGATTTAGTATTACAATTAAACTGTCTATAGATTAGATCATAGGTATATATGGTATATATGGTATATATGGTATATATGGTATATATGGATTCACCACCAAGGGTCGATTTCGAACTATTGTCTTTTAAAATAAAGTATGCTCTGTTCGGTTGTTTAGTGAAATCGTTAGTTAGTTAGTCATCAGATATCAGATAATTATCATAGCATTTGACACGTATTCATATGTGCTCAGATCTCTATTTCAGTATGTCATTCATACGTGTACTGATCTCTATTTCAGTATGTCATTCATACGTGTACTGATCTCTATTTCAGTATGTCATTCATACGTGTACTGATCTCTATTTCAGTATGTCATTCATACGTGTACTGATTTCTATTTCAGTATGTCATTCATACGTGTACTGATCTCTATTTCAGTATGTCATTCATACGTGTACTGATCTCTATTTCAGTATGTCATTCATACGTGTACTGATCTCTATCTCAGTATGTCATTCATACGTGTACTGATCTCTATCTCAGTATGTCATTCATACGTGTACTGATTTCTATCTCAGTATGTCATTCATACGTGTACTGATTTCTATTTCAGTATGTCATTCATACGTGTACTGATCTCTATTTCAGTATGTCATTCATACGTGTACTGATCTCTATTTCAGTATGTCATTCATACGTGTACTGATCTCTATTTCAGTATGTCATTCATACGTGTACTGATCTCTATTTCAGTATGTCATTCATACGTGTACTGATCTCTATTTCAGTATGTCATTCATACGTGTACTGATCTCTATTTCAGTATGTCATTCATACGTGTACTGATTTCTATTTCAGTATGTCATTCATACGTGTACTGATCTCTATTTCAGTATGTCATTCATACGTGTACTGATCTCTATTTCAGTATGTCATTCATAAGTGTACTGATCTCTATCTCAGTATGTCATTCATACGTGTACTGATCTCTATTTCAGTATGTCATTCATACGTGTACTGATCTCTATTTCAGTATGTCATTCATACGTGTACTGATCTCTATTTCAGTATGTCATTCATACGTGTACTGATCTCTATCTCAGTATGTCATTCATACGTGTACTGATCTCTATTTCAGTATGTCATTCATACGTGTACTGATTTCTATTTCAGTATGTCATTCATACGTGTACTGATTTCTATTTCAGTATGTCATTCATACGTGTACTGATCTCTATTTCAGTATGTCATTCATACGTGTACTGATCTCTATTTCAGTATGTCATTCATACGTGTACTGATCTCTATTTCAGTATGTCATTCATACGTGTACTGATCTCTATCTCAGTATGTCATTCATACGTGTACTGATCTCTATTTCAGTATGTCATTCATACGTGTACTGATCTCTATTTCAGTATGTCATTCATACGTGTACTGATTTCTATTTCAGTATGTCATTCATACGTGTACTGATTTCTATTTCAGTATGTCATTCATACGTGTACTGATCTCTATTTCAGTATGTCATTCATACGTGTACTGATCTCTATTTCAGCATGTCATTCATACGTGTACTGATCTCTATTTCAGTATGTCATTCATACGTGTACTGATCTCTATTTCAGTATGTCATTCATACGTGTACTGATCTCTATCTCAGTATGTCCTTCAGTATGTGATAACCGATAGTTTCAGTTCTATGTTATTGACAACCTTTCTTGTGATTAATATATACACTCCCTCATCGTAATTGTGAATTAACGAATCATTCTCAAGACCTGCATGCTGACCATATATCCATACGCAGAATACTCTTTATCTTCCTGCTGGTTTGATAACATTCACAATATTAGCACTGTCCATGGTACTACTTTTTCCCACTGTGACCACGATGATAAGTCAGATGATAACTCCAAATTAAGTTCCGACTGCCCAAGCGCTGCGTCGAGAACAAATGTCTTCGTAGGATAATTAACACTCATTGGAGTGAATTAAAATCGAATGATAAAATCAGAGAAAAGACACATCCAAATTTTATCACAGATGTTATCAGAAAACGCCGTTTGTCCTACATCGGGCATGTCCTACGCGCAGACATAAACAGAATACACCACCAATCTCTTGAATGGATACCTACAGGCAAAAGAGCAAGGGGTAGACCAAAAGAAACACTCAGAAGAACAATACTTAGAGAAAGTAAAATAATCAATTTCCATACTATTCAGGAACTGCACAGAATAGCTTTGAACAGACAGAATTGGAGAGCTATGATCTCTGCCCTATGCGCTAACTGCAGCGCAAAAGGGAAATGAATGAATAAATGAAAGCACTGCATACGTGCTGAACTACGTTCCCATCAGTGTAGACAATAATATCTCATTCAGCTAGAGTATCAGTGAACAGAAGCTGACCCTCTGAATCTGTCTCTCTAGAATGGCATTGTAACGTTATACAGAAAGTAAGAACACCCTTGCATGAAGTTGTGACAGATAACAAAATGTCACTCAAGTGCGTAGTTAGAGAGACATTTATCACAATTCTGATAGAACCTAATTTCACTCAAGTGCGAGGTTGGAGAGACATTTATCACCATTCTGATAGAACCTAATTTCACTCAAGTGCGAGGTTGGAGAGACATTTATCACCATTCTGATAGAACCTAATTTCACTCAAGTGCGAGGTTGGAGAGACATTTATCACCATTCTGATAGAACCTAATTTCACTCAAGTGCGAGGTTGGAGAGACGTTTTCCCCAAAAGAAGTAATCAGTGACTTTTAAATAAAGTTTTCTCTGATTAGTTGTTTGGTGTACTCGTTTGTTAGTTAGTTATGAACTCTTCTCCGTGTTATATATCGCCTTACAAGCAACAATTTCTTATGTAAGCTCACGTTGTAGGAGTTTGAGAACGAACGATGAAGAAGAATGGTAAGAATGTCGCATCAAGTTGTGTTTGTCAAGTCGTACAGGTTGTGCTGGTCAAGTCGTACAGGTTGTGCTGGATAAGTCGTACAGGTTATGCTGGTCAAGTCGTACAGGTTGTGCTGGTCAAGTCCTACAGTTTGTTTTTGGCAAGTCGTACATGTTGTGCTGGTGAAGTCGTACAGGTTGTGCTGATCACGTCGTACAGGTTGTGTTTGTCAAGGCGTGCTTATCATCTATTCTGCCAAGACATGACTGCGCAATTATATCTGCACTAAACTAGAAATAAACATCACAACATAAAATGTTCTTCAGAAACTGTAGCATGTTCTAGAAAAAGCGATAAACTTAACGTGTAAGTAGATTACTTCACAAAGTACAGCATCGATAGTTACCCACTCCATCAACACATTCATTTCAGTTTGTATCATTTATCTTGCCCTTGGTCTGTCTCACTCCCCCCCCCCCCTTCGGTAAAATCTAAATCTTTCCTGTACATCGCGCCATCTGCTATGGCAAAACGGCCTTTATTTCACCAGTCCATAGGCAGCTTCTCTGCACTCCTTCACAGAAAGACATGCTGTGGCGAAAGTTTTGTTGTTAAGGACGTAAATTTTTAATAAGGGAAATAATAACCTAATTTCTTATAAACACCTTATTCTTTCCCTTAGCATATATTTGTCTTAGCATGTACGCATATCTACTTTTGTCTGGACAGTGGCATGGGCTACTGAGAACAAATGGAGTTTAAAGTATGATTGTAATATTGGCCTTTCTTGTCACCAAACATTGGCAATTTAGCACTTTATTTGTTGATATCAGTGTGTATCACTGACTTACTGAGAAAAGAGAACAAACAAGAACAACACAAAGAAAAGAAACAAAGATATGCTGAAGTAATAAGACAAATTATAGCAAAATGTAGAAGCAAAAAGTCAAAATTTTTAGGGCATGTAATGAGAAAAGAAAAACGTGAACAATTAGTAAACACAGAAAAATTCAATGGGAGAGGAAAATTCAAACAGAGGAAGAGAAAGATAAATTTATGTGTGCTCTAGTACATAAAAAAAAGATGTCACCAATTGAACTTATTAACAATACAAGATCCATAGAGTTGTAAAGAAACATGATCACCTACTCGACCCTTCATGGCACTTGATTTATTGATTGTGCATGGAAGATTATTTTTTGATAAAGGAATTTTTACTCTGCACTTCAAATGAATCAATACCTGGGTTACCCAAACATACTCCGCTAGTTCTGCGGAATATCAATATGCTGAAATTACCACTCACACCATGCATCTTCGTAGTTTAGAACGATAATCAAGAGGTGTCTTAAGACACTTGCACTTTCATAAAAATGATGAACCGATATCAAACACCTCGTGTACATAGCTTAATGAATCACATCGCAACGGACATTCCCAACTATGCAAATTTGATATTTTATCACCCAAGCCTATTAAACTTCTACACAGAGAATATTTTTTAAACTTATAGAAGGAATTTCAGGAGTCAAAATCAGTTGGAAAATAATAAACAGCCTGCGATATACAGATGGAACTGTCTTTTTAGCAGAACGTGAACAGGACCTACAAAACCTACGAGGAAATCAATAAGTCAAGTAGACAATATGTAGTAATTATAAACATTAAAACAAAACCACGATACTTACCAAAATCGCAGAAGAACAAGTGCTAAACATAAAAATAAAGGGACAGATACTACAAAAAGTAGAACATTACCAATATATGGGACACATAATCACGATGGCAGATGTGAAAGAGAAGTTAAAAAGTAAACAGAAATGGTTGAAAGCACTTTCAATGAAATGAGGAAAAGATTGACATCTAAACAAATTACAACCTACAATGAGAATTATATAATACTACATCTATTCTATATTAATGCATGACTCAGAAACATCGACAAGGAACAAATGACTTGAATACAGAATTGATGCCTTTGAGATGTGGATACATAGAAGAATAGTGAGAACTTCATGGAAAGAGAAAAAAACGAACAACAAAGTTAAACATCAGTTAATTTGAACATTGACTAATAATATAATCTTCTTCTTCAGCGTTCATTCTCAAACTCCCGCTGGGGCTCTCTTGAAGCAGGGATATGTTCCTATTAGATTTCCTCGAGGATGTAGTCAAGAGAATGGAAATGCGTTGCATCGCCGTTTTATTTTCGCCATTGACCCGACACATTCGTCTTCGGTGGAATAATGTAAAAAAAAGATCACACATATGAAGTATACTGAACATATGACACCATGTTTAAGACCTTATTTCACGGTAAAGTAGAGGGAAGGGTGCAAATGATAGGCAGAGTACACGTGAGAGAGAAACATCACGAGATGGGCAGGTTAGTCTAACAGAATCACCACCGATGCAAGAAACAGGATGTTTCAGGTCTGCTGCATCTAATCTTCGTTTCGGAGACGGCAATTAATGAATGAATGAACAGGTAAGAGTGCAATAGAAACTGAACCGACGGCGAAAATTGAAACTCGGAATAGCTACGTATTTTAATTTACTGGAATTACATAAACAATGCAACGCATAAAATCGACGCTTCGGCCAAAAATCTTCATCATTAACACAAGATAGTCTGAGTATAACAGAACGTTAGATTCCATGTTAATCGTAGAAAGGTTTTTATCTCACCTGGAATCAGTTGGGTATCGGAACGTTCAGATATCAGTGGCGGCTTACGGCTTGTGAATTTTGCTACAACATTGGCTGCAGCTAAAACATATGATGTGTTGATCGTCATGGCCTCAACATTATTTGAGACCAAATTATACGTTGCAGCCTTTGCGTGTTTAGTAATAGTTTCATTTCGAAGTATGTATAGGAAGTTCATGTCACTTAGCCACATAGAGCTGTGCTTGGGCACTCATGATCATCATCATTAAGTGCCATCTCCGCAACGAAGGTTGGCTGCAACGGATCTCCAATATCCCCTGTCTCTTGTCTTGGTGGTGCACTCTGCTAGACTGTAACCTGTCCATCGTGTGATGTTGCTCTCCCACTTGTATCTCTGCCTACATCTTGCTCGCTTCCCTTTGACTTTACCCTCAAGTAAGGTCTTCAATAAGGTGTCATGTCTTTTAATGTGTCCAAAGTATTTTTTTTGCCTGATCTTTATTTCTTTTAGTAATTCTTTCTTCATATTAAGTGTCTTTAGCACCTCTTTATTTGCTTTCTTCTCTTTCCATGATGTTCTCCCTATTCTTCTATATACCCACATCTCAAAGGCATCAATTTTGTCTTCTAATTGTTTATTTAGTGTCCATGTTTCTGGGCCATAGATTAATATGGAATAGATGTAGCATTTTATTATTCTCATTTTTAACTTGTTTGTAATTTGTTTAGATATTAATAATTTTCCTCATGTCATTGAAGGTACATTTAGCCATTCCTATTCTCCTTCTAACTTCTGTGTGAAACATCTGCCATCATTTGTGACTATGTGTCCAAGATATTGATACTGTTTTACTTGTTGTAGTTTCTCTCCCTGTATGTTTATGTTTACTATGTCTTTGCTGATTATCATGGTTATTGTTTTTTGGATATTTATATCCAGTCCATATTCATTACTTGATTTATTGACTTATCTATTAGTCTTGGTAGTTCATGTTCACTTTCTGCCAAAAGAACAGTGTCATCTGCATATCTAATGTTGTTTATTATTTTCCCATTGATCTTGACTCCTGGTATTTCTTCTAATATTTAGATATTCTCTGTGTAGATATTAAATAGGCTTGGTGATAAAATGCATCATTGTCTTACCCCTCTTCTTATTTGGGCATGTGCTTGGGCACTACTAGGCAGTGTTTGGTTCTCAAAACAATTAACTTTCAATTGTTCTTTTTATTCTTTTTATACGTGTACTTTACAGAGCGATGTCCTCGCTGCCACTATGAAAGATTATCAGTTAAGTGTAAACAATACATACTGTTTGCTTTCACTAAAATGAAATGTCTTCAATAGTATATGCCCATTAACTTCTAGGGCCGACTCTTGTTCTCTTTCTTTGAACCTTTCCCTTCATGATTAAACCATGTAACACATTGCGTCTGTTTATATGTTCCAAATTTGTTAGCTTGTTTTCTTTTATGGTTCTGATGATTGAAACATTAACTCTGTTCTGGTTTTTGTGGATGTCTGTATTGGGTTGTCTCTCTGTGCCTGATATTTGTAGGACCTTTCAATGTTGTATTAAATTTCAAATTAGCATGTTTTTTTTCAACATAGTGAATGTGGCTGTGCAAGTCTGACAAACGTATGTTGATACAGAGAAGCTATAGCTTCGCAAATTGTTCCTTTTTAGTTATTGCGTTAGTTCTTACTCATCATACCATGTCATGATGTGTTCTTGATATAGTCCTTGTGGTCGAAACGTCAATGTGTGTGTTTATTATGTATTACCAGTGATAAGCAAAATTGATTACTCTGTTCAAATTCCTGTTAAATAGTTCTTGCTTTATATTTTCGTATTTACCAATTGCCATATATTTTTCATATGAATTAGAAACGATGCCATAAGAGAAAGAGTGGGTGTCATATCAATTCTATAATACATACAAAACCAACAGATACAATGGTTTGGTCATCTGGAAAGAATGCCGTGTGATTCAATAGTTTTTAACACATATATGAGGAGGGAAGCAGAAAGAATAGCCAAGGAAAGACCTAGAGTACGCTGGATCGACAACATCAAAGAGACATTACACGAACACCAAATAACATTATCTGAAGCTGCCAGAAAAGCGAGAACAAGAACATTGTATCTCCCTCGACACCAGTAAAGGGTAAAAGAGGAAGGAAAGAAGAAGAAGATGTCATCCGGTGCCATTATGTCTGGCGTAGGCGATCATGGCTCTCCACAGCTCTCTGTCTCCAGTATTATGTATCAGGATCGTTGTTGTTTCCCTGCTGTGCCATGTTGTTTTTGTTGTTTGCTTGAGAACCTCATGAATTGTGAGCGATTAGCTCTTAATTCCTATGTGCAGTTGTGTGGATTTTCTGAGCCTTCTTTCATACCCAGGAGACTTCAGCTTTCAGCTTAGGTCAATGCCTATTGAAGGGGCCTTCTACTCATAGGGTAATCTATAATGGTATACATGCCATGCTACAAAACTTCCGTAAGGAAGCCTCAATATAACTGCATGTCATCTACTAAGGTTTTCTGTTGCATTGGTGTTTGCCTAATGGGCCATTGATGAGACCCACAGTCGTAGCCAGATTGTTAATCTGTGTAATATTGTATCACGCTCTTGCCCTCTGCCTATGGTGCCTTCAATCTTTCCTGTTGTAACTATGTTCTCCAAACCTTCTTGATCCACAATGTAGCGAAAAAGTGAAGATTGTCCTTTATATTATTGATCAAGCTCCGTCTCTCATTTAACTCTTTCAACACCTTTACATTAGTTCATGGTAGTCCATTGTAGTCTCATCATTCTGTATAACCACATCTCAACTGCCTATACATATGATATATTATATATATATATATATATATATATATATATATATATATATATATATATATATATATATATATATATATATATATATATATATATATATATATATATATATATATATATACACTTTGTGATGTCTGGTCATTACTAATCTCTGCTGAACAATCTCATCTGGTGTTAATTGTCAACCATTATTCAAAGTAATACTCAAAATTGTTGACATCATTTAAGAAAAATTATAATACAGCAAATGGAATGTGAACCAGTTTCACTCAGATGACAACCGGCCGCCTCACAAATTGAATCAACACGTTTTCCGTCTTTGACTACACGGAATTCTTAATGTTTCTATATTATATTATTTATGCATCCTTTACATTATTGTGGTGTTTGTTGTCACTAATGTCTGCCTTTGTGGTGTAGTGGTACAGAATGCGTCTGTTACGACCAACTTACAATTCCGGCGCAGGCAATTGTGCATCCGAACCATTCAATATCCGTAAAGCAATGGCACGATACTAAAAAATACACTAACAAGAAAATTACTGCAGTCGCAAATTTTGGGTTGCTGTCTATATTCTGAATATGATATACTACCAATATTTTTGTCGATAATAATTGGAGTTATGAATCGCTATTTGTCGATCTGCATTAGGTTACTTCTTAGTTACATTGATGACACGATTTTGATCCTCGCTATTATGTTTAACTGACATAATCGTGTGTTCTAGACCTTTATGGATTGTTTATATGAGAGTGGTGTCACATGCTGATATAATTACCGGAATCTCATGGTTTCCTCTATTAAGAGGAAGACAACAATATCCGGGCTCAAGTATAAAGACATGTGTACAAAAAGGTAAACGTGAACTGAAAGGCTGATTTTTATTATTTCTGTGCATTTCATTTGTTTGTTTAGCTGTTTTTGTTTTTGGTCATGCGACTCCATAGAGTATGGAGACTCCTGTATATACATATAGACTAACAAGAATCACAACAATAATCAAAAACATAACGAATGAAGTTTTCTTTACTTTTTGTACAGAGGTTTTCTTTACTGTCGACGGACTTGATCAATGTTCATAATGTTTTCTTGTATATCATGCATCAGTTGTTTTCTGTGTATATGCACAATTAATGTCTCTCTTCTAGGAAGTTGACAAAACCTAACATGTTATGACATGTCAAATCATTCAAGACTCTTGATTTGTCTATCTTGTTAGTGCTCAGACAAGGAGACTTTCAGATAATATATTTGGCACATATTCTCAGCGCATATATACGTCGGTTCCTTACTATACTATTAATAATTGCAATGAAAAAAGTCTCAAGAGACATAGAAGACTGACTTCATTGCATTGGATTGTATCCAAATGTACTGCGTCACTTTCATCAAAGTATCTCACCATCTATTAAAAATACCATTCACAGCACGTAATCGTTTTAGATGAACGAAATAACCCTAAGTGTATTCCACAAAACTACGCAATTGTCGATGACGTAATTGTCTCTCATTATACACTGGATATTATGGTTAAGAAAATAAACATACGTGTTCCAATATACTTATTTTTTATTTGTTGCAGGTTGGAAAATGAGTGTGAGAAATCTCAACATAATGAATGTGAGCACAAACTTAAAGCTTCTCTAGTTTTTAAAGCAATCAGGCGTAGCAGCGAAACATCAAGCCCCACGTCTTCCAACCAAAACAAGAGAAAACTCACAGAGAAGAAACTCTCAAATTTTCGAGAAACATGTTCTAATGATATTTTAAATGATAAAAGGCAGAAAGATGAACGGATTGGGAAAAAAGGAGAGAAAGATAAATCTCGGAAAGGAAAAGTTCAAACACAGATAAAGAGATTTGAAAATTCTGAGGTAATTTTTAGAGCGTCTGCATTATTGAGAAATAATTGATAGATATCTAAACGTGTACATTACTTGATGCGCTTTTTTTTATATTTGCTACACTTTTCTCTCATTCATGCATGTATTGCTTGTATCTAAATATATTCATTCTTTCCTTCTCTCACTCGTGTGGGATGTTGTATATTTAGCCTATATTTATTTCTGGAGCAGAAATTCAATTAGTATATCACAAAAAGGATATAGGTCGAGCTCCCAATATAAATTGATGTTGGGTAAGCGTATAGCGTCTCAAATCATAATATGTTTCAGATACCAATATTCTAAAGTGTTGGAGATAATATACAGCCGTGCATGGGATCGAACATTTTCATTAATATCTTTCTATAGGAAAACAACACATTTTGCATCTTTATAAATTGCTTCAATAATGTCAGTGATGTTTGGCTTGAGATTGAATTATCTCATGACAGTGGGTAGACCTGGGGACAATACACGAGTAAACATCTTGATAATTTCAAATTATTGAGTCTAGCTGGAATTGAACCAGTCCTTTCAACGACACCAAATTGCCTAGCAACTCTCGTTCCCGGGTTTTTCCGTACTTGACTAACCGCATCTCCTAAAAAAAAAAGATACGATTTTGTCAAGACATTCAAACTGTACACTCAAGTCACTAAGAACGGAGCTATCGAAACAAGGACTATTACAACAACAAATATTTCGTACAGGTGAAGTATCCTCAATAACAACAGGCATATAACATCTGTATTTATTTTTTTTGTGGGGGGGGGTCGGGGGAGATGCGGTTAGTCAAGTGCGAAAAACCCGTATACGAGAGTTGCTAGTCGATTTGGTGCCGTTGAACCGACTGGCTCAATTCCTGCTAGTATCAAGAATTTTAATTTATCCTCCGGCTTCCTTCTTGAATTTACTTGTATAAGCAATTATAAGCAAAATAGTATTGTCTATATATGGTATCCATGTTTACAAGAAGAGCTATTGGCCCTTGTAGAACTAATACGGATATTATATGTTAAATGGGGTGCGAAAGGAACGCATAGCTCTAGGCGGACACAGGGTTATCAGATAACCAAGATCCCAAATGTCCCTCCACGCGGTGCACCCTGGAAACAGAAATACAGCAGCTCGAGCTGATTCTGGCCAAATCATTTGGGGATCGTGTCTTAGAATGTGGAGGTAGCAGATGGAAAAAGATTTGACTGCACAAGAGACAGACAATATCTCCGACACCACCAGCATCACCACATATAGCGACACTGTCGACATACAGTGAAACTAGTCAGTCCAGTCCTAACATTGGAGGGGTGGCCAATGTAAAATGCACATAAAGGTAGATGCATGGCGAGACAAATATATTTCATACCGAGTACAATGAAACAATGAAAGGGCAGAACAGCGCTAGAGGAACTGCGCGCGAACTGCAAATAGAAAGTGAAAAGTCTCTAGGAAAGTTGAACTACAAGCTCCGTCAGCTCGAGACGAGCATCTAGTTACCTGTGTACCTTACAGACAGAGACCCAGACCCATCCATTGGCGGCTGGTAAAGCAAGAAGGACCTAATCCAACTCTAATGTCGAGCCTTCCTAAACCGGAAATATGTTCGCGAAGAGAAAGGGTTCTGTTCCCGATGGGCTTAGGCAAGAAAGGGACAACGATAGTAGTCCTGGTCCAACTCTACTGTCAAGGTTTCCTATACCGGAAGTACACTTGCAGAGAGAAAGGGTTCCGTACCCGATGGGCTCAGGAACAAAAGGGACAACGATTTAGCCCTGTCCCAACTCTACTGTCAGGTTTTCCTACACCGGAAATACACTTGAAGAGAGAAAGGGTTCAGTACCTGATGGGCTCAGGCACTATTGGGACAAGGACGCTCAGCTCTAGAACGCCTTGCTCTCAAACGCGTGGTGTGATACTCGAACTCGGACAAGGGTACACGATGTCAGTGAATGACACCTCGGCTAAGAGGGCGAAAGAGCCAGGGTCCAACTCCTCTGTTGAGTTCTTCCCCTTAAGGAACCAGGCTCACGGATGAGAAACGGTTCAGTACCCAATGGGCACAGGCACAGCACGTCCAATTACACGAGGCGAGTTCAAAGACAGTGGAACACCTCGTGCGAGTCAGACGAGAGCAAAAATCGTCTGGGCGAAGAGTCGCCACTACGCGTGCCTGGAGACAGATATAGAGGCTGTCACAGGCTAAGGGTAGCCCACCCGAATTGTCAAGGCATGCCGAAATCGGATGTCCTAGGCCTACAAAGCGCATAACGGTGGCACAACATAATCACGCTCCCGGCGGAAATCGCACGGATATCCGTGATGGTTACAATGGAGCGAACGCAAAACAAACAAACAAAATATGTTAAATGTTTGTTTTTACTGAGGATGCTTCAATACCTGTACGGGATGTTCGTTGCTGTCGTAATAGACGGTGTATGGATTGGTCTGTTCTCAGTAACTTGAGTGCACAGTTTAAATGTCTTGACAAATTCGCATTTTATTTTTTCGGTAAGTCAAGTAAGGAAAAATCCGTGTACGAGAGTTGCTAGGCGATTTGGTGCCGTTGAACTGACTGATTACATTTCCGTTAGACTCAAGAATGTTTAATTTATCCTCTGGCTTCCTTCTTGAATTTTATTGGTAATGTCAATGAAGTTTTGGTACAAAACAGATTAATGTTATAAATGCTTTTTGACTAGAAATTTTCTTTATTATGTATTCCCAAACTCTAGCACATCGACAGGAATATCCACTTCTTTCGGTACGACACATATTATTTTTGTATAATCTGTGAGTCAGCATTGATTTGTATGAGATGTAGCAGCCAAAATCAATGCCCCAAAACATCGACATTAGCCTCCGACGCCATGAATGGGCGGTTCAGTATTGGTATTATCTGATGAGGCTGATTCCTCCCATAGTACTTCTTTTTTGCCTCCTAGATTCAGACTGCTATAGTCTTATAGTGTGAGGTTTATTCTATACAAACTATATCAGGTGATTACCGTATTTTATTAAATAATTTTAGCGAATTCTAGACAGAGAGTACTGATCCAATGTAATTGCTCGTTACCAAAAAAATGGTAATTGTTCTGATCATCATTTTTATTTTTTTTTAAAAAAGCTATTTTATTCTTGAGGTAATCTGAGGCACAAACGACAGTGAACATGATACACCATGTAGACTACAGCTAACAACAAACAGGAAATAACAATGCATCTGTAAGCTTCTTCTTCTTCTTTTGTTCGCTAATAATGTCTATATCTGCAGTGTTGTTTCTTGTATAAATTGGGCAGTTTTCCCTTTCTTGTTTTGTACCATAAAGTTGAACATTCATCGGTGTATCAGAAGCCAGCATGTGCATCGTAATGTGTCATAGTTGGCACATTATTGAATGATATGTTCTGAAGTCTGGTTGGTTTGTCCACAAATACACGTTGCTGTTGTGTCAATTTTAAATTGTGTATACATATGGTTGTTTAGTCAATTGTGTCCAGTTCTGAGTTCTGATATGATAACCTGTTCTTGTCTGTTAAGTAGGTCGTTATTATCCCCTGGAGGTAAGTTAGGCTTTCGTTGTGCCCTTATCATGGATTTTTTTTGGTGATAGCTGATTGGTACATCTGGTTGCTGAATGTTAGCACCTTCCTTGGCGAGTTGATCAGCTCTGAATGGGGATGGACAAGAGAATAACCTGCAGAAAAGGGTAGTAGCTCTCAGCTTCCACGCTGACGTTTACCCAAGTGATCTATGGACCATAGTCTATACAGATGGATCAGCACAGAATGCAATAAAAAATGGAGGAAGTGGTAGAATACCCAGACGGCACCACTGATACCACATGTATACCAACAGGGAATTACTGCAACAACTATGACTCTGAAGTCAAAGCTATCTGTACAGCTGCAGAGAAACTGTTACCATTGGAAGGACCTCAAACTCTATTGTAATACTTACAGATGCAAGGTCAGTACTAGAGGCACTACGATCTAATAAACTTCCATAGTTAAAAGAGGTATAGTCCATAAGCAGGTAGTGGACAATTTTACTTACCTTGGAAGCACTCTCTCTCGCGATGTCAACATTGATGTGGAAATTAACAATAGACTGACAAAAGCTAGTGCTGTATTTGGCAGATTACGCAACAATGTATGGGACAGAAGAGGTATAAGAACAACCACCAAACTACAAGTATATCATGCTGCTGTTATACCAACCTTACTATACGCCTGCGAAACGTGGACAGTGTATGCTAGACATGCAAGAAAGTTAAATCATTTCCATCTTACCTGCCTACGTAAATTACTAAACATCCATTGGTGGGACAAAGTACCAGACTACGAGGTCTTGGAAAAATCAACCTCAATAAGCATTCACACAATACTTATGAAGGCGCAGGCACGCTGGGCAGGCTATCTTGTGCGTATGGAGAACTCGCGTTTGCTAAAACAAATATATTATGGAGAACTCAAGGCAGGATTTCGAAAAGCTGGTGGACAGAAAAAGCGTTTCAAAGACACGCTCAAGTCATCCTTGAAACATCTTAACATTGACATAGGCGCTTGGGAGAGCCTCGCTCAGGAGAGAACATCATGGCGTTACAGCATTAGAACGGGTGCACTAGCGGCAGAAGAATTCAGACAAGAAACTGCAAGACAGAAGCGGACACGTAGAAAAGAAAAAACATCTCAACCTCACACAGATACCTTCTATTGTTGTCAATTCTGTAAAAGAACATTTTGTGCGCGCATTGGACTTGCTAGTCATTTAAAAACGCACTATTAACTTTATTATTTTATTATTTATTGTTATTATTTTATTATTTATTGTTATTATTATTATGGTTGAGTTTTTGGTCATCGTCGATCACGACGGACGAACATCATCATCATCATCATCAGTCCATAGTACAAAATAGGTGTAGAGTTATACTGCATCTGTAAGCAAAAATTAAACAACTATATACACCAGAGATATATTCTTCGCTCTCCTTCAGTAAGATATCAGGTTAAAGTGCCAATAGCTTCAATGACTTGTGTGATTCGCGTCAGGTTATCAACGTTTTGAAGGTTCCAAACCCTCAGGTTTGGAAGCTGTGCCGTCTCAGTAGGACATATTTTCCCCCTTTCTCCTTGATATAGTTGACATGCATGCATAATGTGTTCTGTAGTCTCTGGGCTCAGCCCACAGTTGCACAGGTCTGTCTCGCCACCTTCATCTTTCTGAACATGTGACTTCTCAATATATTGTGGCCAGTTCGTAGTCTGAAGACAATGGTGTGTTCCTTGCGTGATATTTTATGGTAGGGATCATTTGAGTATTCAGTTGGGTGCATATGCTTCCTTCCCCCCCCCCCTTATGTTCTGTTTTAACATAGTCTTACATTCATAATACGTAATATCACTTTATACTTGTTCAAGTGATCCCCCTGTCCTTGCCAGTTCAGTTACCATCGAAGACGGATGTGTCGGGTCATTGGCGCAAATAAAACGGCGAATCAACGTTCATTCATGCTCGTGTTATTTGGATCTTTCACTGCCAGCAATACAGACTTTTCATCAATTAGAAAGACTTCATAAGTGGTGATTGTCTTCTTTGATTTGGTGAGAAGCCCGACGTTTAACTGTTTTAGAACTATTATTTTTTAAACTGTCAATACCCTCCAGGCGTTGCAGGGAGGGGATTGAATAGCTGTGTGATAAAGGCCAATGCCCTTGCACGCCATGTTTAGGATGAGTTTTTTAATTTACCCTCCGAAAGGAAAAAAACCCAGTCCTTACCGTGGATCGAACTCTAGACCTCACTCGTGTTCTAACCTCTCGGCCATGCGCCACACTTAGTTTTAGAACTATATGTTTCTATTTGTTGTTTCCAAACTACGAGTGACAAGTGAACTGTAAACATTGCTCCCTTGGGAGTGACAAGTGAACTAGAAATATGGCTCTATTGATCCATGATTATCTACAGTATAAGACACACTGATTAATTGGGAATCCAGCCTTCTTAGTGAATCATGGGACAATTTCATTGTCACAGAAAGTATAATCACAGTGATCAATGAAAATCATGGAAATAGTCACACGAGTCTTTAATTGTGACATATTAAACATGGAAATAATTTCTTGATAATTGTTGACAAGGGGAATCAGTCATCACTTGGCAAAAACATGTTGACGTAATTTCAACAGCACCTAATACAAATTCAAGATGGTATGAACCAGTTACTGCAACATTAGTAATTATCATAGCAATGTCATTTTGTATTATATCTTTTTATTACCTGTATCATTACTGCTGCAACATTGGTAATTATCATAAATATATCATTTGTATTATATCTCTGATTAATTGCATAATTACAGTATTATTAGTGATTATCATAAATATGTAATTTGTTGTAATATCTCTTATTGCCCACAGACAAAAATTCCACAAATTTATATAAGGAAATGGAAGTCTAGCTTAGGGGCATGCCAAAATTCTTATAAATTGCGTACATTTTAGCTGCGATATATGCTCCTTTCAGCTTGACACATATTTCAGCCGAGCTTCTATATCACTTTGACCCTGTATGGGATGGAACAACGCCCAAAAAACCACTTGAGTCGTCTTGTAGGACATGTATGGAAAATTAAACGTGCGCCCATCAATACAAGACCGTCCCATTTTTATCAAGATCTAACGTTTTTGTACACACTTTCAGACGCTGGACAATATGGTTGCTCTTTGTATAACAAGGGAATCCAAACATGACCACTCAACTAGACATATACAAATAATGAGAAAGTTCAATATCGGTCAGAATCGTATGGGTTGCACATTGGAGAAATTATCATACAATGAAACAATTCGTAATACGCTGATTCACAAATGAAAGCATTTCAGTGGGAATGAATTTATTCCATAGTGCGCATCTCCTCTCCCAAACTTCCCATCGACAAGCACGCAGAAATAACGCAAATGTTATCCAGTACCACATTACCGAAGGTATGTTCTAGGCCAGGCGCTGTGGCGGGGTGGTACAGGGCCCGTCTCTGACGGCCAATGTACAGAGTTCGATCCCCACCACAGGCAATTGTGCATCCAGACCGTTCAGAAAGCACTGGCAAACTACTTAACGTATTTATACTGCCTAGAAAATCACTACAGCCAAAAATGATCGGTTGATAGCCACGTCTTGAATAGGATATGCTACCAAATGGTCTATAAGTCCAGAGTAATTGCCACTGCATTGACGCGACTTCCAGCATAATACTACATTGAGTATTAAAACTAGCTTCATTGTATCTGCGTTGATGTTTGTTTTGCAGCTAGTGAATGATTCTGACACTACCGACGCCGCCATCATCAGTGAGGACTCGCTGGCATCTACTACAAGAAAAAGCACAGCTAAAGAAATATGCATAGCCGATGTTAGAGACACACGTCGTAGGAGGTAAGCTAATGTTCAATCAATCAAGTGTCATGTCGAGAGGCGTAGACTATTACGTTTCCTCACAATTCTCTTTCTCGTGTATATTCAGTTGGGGACATCCTCTTGTGCAACAGTGATAACCCATCCAGACATTTCTCACTTTGTTTTCCTCTGTCACTTTTCACCTTCATCTTTCCTGTGGTTACTGAATAGTCAACATTTGCTTTTCTCATCAATCAATCGTGTCATGCCGGGTGGCACTGGCGAGTGTGCTTCCCTTCAACTATCTGTCTCTTGTGATGTTAAAAGGTCAGTTGTTGAATTATTTTTGTGGCACTATGACAACCCATCCAGAAATTTCTCTTTTTGTCTTCCTCTGTCTCTTCTCCCCTTGATCGTTCCGGTGGTTACTAAATGTCCAAGCTTTACTTTCCTCGTCACATTTCCTAAAAATCTTGATTGTCTGTTTCTAATTTGCGCTCTAATTTGTCGATTTACTCCAGCATCTCTGAGAACTTCTACGTTAGTTTTCTTGGTTGTCCATGAAATTTTCCTTATTCTTCTCGAAAACAATATCTCAGTTGCCTCCAGTTTATCTTGAGGTCTTCTGTTGAAAGATAAATTTGGCAACCACTATTTTAATGATTTATATGAGATGCGAATAATCCGGTCATTGTAATATGGATCTTCGTGGTGTAGGAGATAATTAATTTGCCTTGTGCTAGCGAGATCGCTAGTTTGATACAAGACAGTGACAACTTTTTATTTTACTTGTTCATTTGTGGAAGGCCCTTGGAGTTTATCGCTAGAAAATAGAAAGTTGTGAGTGGTACTGTTTGAAAGTGACACAATGTTCTGTTGAGAGGAACATAATACAAATGGGGAATGCCAAACATAATTACATCAATTTTCTTCGCTTTTGGAATCTCTTGGTTGGTTGGTTGGTTGCTGATCCAGTGGTCACTGGGCTCACGCACTTTGACACAATGCCATTATGTGATATATTCATGTGTTTGTGAGCTGTTGTTTTGTTCCATATAGGTGTTCCATTTATCTGGCCCTGAAGGGAGAAGCATTTTCCTGATGTCCTCCAGCGCTGGGCATTCAAAAAGGTGGTGCCCAACAGTTTCATATGGATGAGTGTACATTCTGCACCATGGAGTGTGTTGTGGTTGTATTATGTTCAGGTGATTGTTAAGCTATACATGTTGTGTGCGCAATCTGAAGACGATACTCTGGTCTTTCCTTTCCAGGAGGTTGGTGTTGTCTTTAGGATTTGGGCTGGTCATATATTTATAGATTTTCCTCCCCGTTTTTCCCATGGCCCATCTGTTCATCCAATTTTCTTTGTTTACAGATTTCAACATCATTTTAACTATGTGCATGGTTGCTTGTGTATATAGCTGTTCTTTTTGTGCTCCCTTCTTTGCTAATCAATCTTCCCTGCCATTGATATGAGATGTTTGAATGGCCAGGAATCCACTGCATAACAATGCTGACTTCATAAGATGTAAGCAGCTGGTTTTCATGGTGATATATTTCAACTAGCTCAGGTTTACAATGTCCATCACATTCTAGTGCTTGAAGAGCAGACATAGAATCTGTAAAAATCACAATGTTTTGGACTTTTAATGGAAATACATCAAATATCGTTTTCAGGTGGTACAAGGCAACTTCTAGTGCTGATATTTCAGCTTCACAGTTAGAACATATTTCCCCACAGACATCAAACAACTTATCAGATGTTTTGTCAGGATATTCTATATAGACACCGTAATCTGTTTTGATGGTGGCTTTAAAAGCAGACCCATATGTATAGACATGGAGCCATTATTCTGAGTAGGTATCTATTGTTTTCTGTGTTTCTTTTATAAGACTTAATTGGTTGGAGCTTTTCGTTGCATTACCTTTTAATTGTGTCTTGATTTCCGGTAATTTAAAACTTACTTGTGGTGGTAAATATTATTATACTCTTTGCAGTTCTTGTCTTTTGTCTGGGAAGTGATAGCTGTCTTTTATTTCATTAACATGGCTAAGGACTGACTTTTGTTTTAATCTGTAGTTTAGTTGCCAGTTTTCTAGAAGTTGTTTATTTAGGTGTTCTTTGTGCAATCTTTTGATTCTTTCACAAGCTTCCATTACAGTCATATCTCTCCGCATCTCAAGTGGCTCTGCATGTGTATGTATTTCACATTAGCCGTTGGTGTTGATCTCATTGCTGCACTAATAAGGCGTATGACATTGTTCTGCACTCTGTCTAGAGATTCTACATTTCTCTTGGAACAAGTTGTGAGGAGTTCACTGCTGTATTCTACATTTTTAGCTATAGTCTGTCGTGTCTCATTGAATCGATATATAAACCTGTGTTTTACGTAAGTCTAATTGTTGTATTCTAAAGCAGAGAGTATGTACCCAAGATGTAATCCTCCAAGAGTATCCTTGTCTGAACCCCAAGATGTAACTGTGAGCCTGTTCAGTAGTTGCAGTCGTTTATGTGCTTTATTTTTGATATTTTCTACATGTTTCTTGAGGGTGAGCTGCCGATCAAGCCTGATTTCCAGATATGTGGGATGTTCTTCTCTTGGCAATTTCTGTGTGTCCAGCCATAGACTGCTATTTTCTTTGGCTACTTTATGACTTTAGGTAAAGATGGTATACACAGTTTTCTCACAGTTTACTTTCAATTTCCATGTTTGACAATACTCGTGTATTCTTCTTAAATCTCCAGTTAGTCTTTTGGCTGCACTTTCAAAATTCTCATGGCTCTGCCACATTGTTAGGTCATCAGCATAGAGGGCTTTTCAGCTTTAATATGTTTGGCAAGGTGATTAATGTCAATGAGGTAGAGGGTGCAGCTCAAAGCAGAATCTTGTTGTAAGCGTCCCTCTAAAACTTCTTTAGATGAAATCTCATCACTTATCTGTGGCATACATCAAGATATGTCCGTGATGGAATCACGTTATCAAGGATGGTGGAGTGTGAACATGCTTGCAGATTACTGCTAGATGCTTTATTGCGATGTACGAAATGACATTCACCGACGGAAGTCGATGTCAAAGAAATTCAAACCTACATAAACTGTTCTTCTTCTGTTACGAATGGTGTTGTAATATGCAGGTATTGTTTAAAAAAGACTTCGATTTCTAGAGATCCTGACATGATAGAGAAAAGCGGTTTGCGGATTTACAAATAGCACATTAAAAGTGACAATAAAAAAAATAGATATGATAGAAAAATTAAAACAAAATGTTTCTTTGTTAGTCAGTGTTATCATTGTCACATCGTGTCTCATTTTCTTACTTTTGTCTTCTATCAAACACTCCCCATGGATGAAGAGGAGATACACGTCAGAGGACATTGCGACTTGGTCAATTGTATGCAGCCAACCAGGTGACGGAGAATGCTAGATGTGCAATCACTGTGGACGGGTCAATACATGTCACAAAAGAATGATGCCATAGTGTGCACAAAAGTGTGTCCTATGCTCCTGGGAGGACGTGGTAGTTCTGGTATACTGGCGGATTGAAATGTCTCCCTTCGGGGAGAACTATAAATATGCATGACAACCCTGCAATTGGGACGATCTTACATAAGTTCGGGAGTCCGGTCAGTTGCACAACTGAACAGAGTATGCACATTTGTTTGAAAGAATATTGAATGTCAAGAGCTACATCTTCATGTTAAAAAGAGTATTTCATTATTATCATCACTTGTCTAGTTTTAATAACGCGTTTATCTATGTATATATCTAGTTTTAATAACGCGTTTATCTATGTATATATCTAGTTTTAATAACGCGTTTATATATGTATATATCTAGTTTTAATAGCGCGTTTATCTGTGTATATATCTAGTTTTAATAACGCGTTTATCTATGTATATATCTAGTTTTAATAACGCGTTTATCTATGTATATATCTAGTTTTAATAACGCGTTTATCTATGTATATATCTAGTTTTAATAACACGGTTATCTATGTATATATCTAGTTTTAATAACATGTTTATATGTGTATATATCTATGTTTATTTAATAACGTGTTTATCTGTGTATATATCTAGTTTTAACAACGTGTTTATCTATAAATATATCTAGTTTTAATAACGCGTTCGTTTATCTATGTATATATCTAGTTTTAATAGCATGTTTATCTTTGTATATATCCATTGTAATAAAGTGTTTATCTCTGTATATATCAATTTTAATAACGTGTTTATCTGTGTATATATCTATTTTTAAGAGCGTATTTATGTCATATATCTATTTCAATAACGTGTTTATCTTTGTATGTATCTATTTTTAAGATTTTTTCTGGTCTGCTCATATCAATGACTCAGTAATATATGCAACATTTAAATAACGATCATCCACTCATTGATACATTTTCTACTAATATATATAATATTTATATAATATAATTGTTATTACATTGGACCACTTGCAGTTCAATACCAGACGATGACAGCAATAATCAGTTTGAGACTAGTGGAAGTGATGCACGGATTAAAAGTCATCACACCATGAAACATCAGCAACCCAAATCCTCTGAGTCGATAAAAGACCTACAGTCAACATTATCTTTCCTCAACCAGACTGGAAAATACAAGACAGTACTTGTCAAATCTGACGACGAAGGGAAAATATTCTACGTAATGAAGGCTTAGTATTCGTGCTCAGAATAAATCCGAAGCTTATTTGTTTTCGAACATTTAATAGAAGGTATACGGTACTGTTATAATACACACAGCAACATCTTCTCGCATAGTTAAAAGTGTGAAAGATAATTATTATTTGTGTTCATTCTCAAACTCTTACATCTCTCGTGTGGTAGGATAACAGTAATATTACATTTTCAGCAGGTTATAGTCCAGAGAATGGAAATGAGTTGTTTTGTCGTTTCATTTCGGCCAATAGCCCCGAAACACTCGTCTTTGGCGGTATAAAGGAAAATGTGTTAAGTACCTTTACTTCCATTCGTCAGCTTCACATTTATTGACGATGTGGTCAGCATGACAACCCGGCTGTTACTTTTCAGAAGAAATGGTACCCAGTTCCTAAAGCTTAAACGACATCTACGCTGTTTGTGATATATAATCAAATTTATATAAAACTTTAAATCGAACATGAATCACTCCACAATGAGGCCAGCTATGAAGTACTGCTCACGTTACTCAGAAGAGCTCAGTAGCCTAGTTTATACTGAGCTTGACTTACTATCACCGTATTAGAGCCTGTCAAGTTCAAAACGATCACGTCCAGACAGCAACAAAATTGTTGACCCAGCTGTAAATGGGTACCTGACGCATGCGTTGAAGGGGGTAAAGACAGCAAGAAGGGAACTGACCACCCGCCTAATAGTTGCTGTGAAGTGTTTTCATGAAGTGTTTTCTCAATCCCCGAATGCAGTGTGCTGCCAAAGTACCGACCTTTACTTTACTATTTACTGCAATAAATACAATGACGATAAAGTATGTACTGAATAATTGTTAATACAACGAAATATATTACTGGAGCATTACAATAAAACAAAGTTTAGTTCTGCACACCTGTTACTAAAACAGAGTATGGAATTGAATAACTGTTTAAAGAAACGAAGTCTAGTACTGCATTATTGTTAACATAAAGAGTTTTATTACTGAAAAATTTGCTAAGTAAAGGAAGTATGTTACTGCAGAAGCTAATGTCCTTCAACAAGACATTTTATATATGACAATTTTAAAATGTTGATGGTTGCCACTTTTTTTAACTTATGCTTCATACAGACGAATTCAGTAAAGGTAATTAACAATCTGTGTATGTTATAATTCACGCAATGTGGCGATCTCATTACTGAACGAGGTCAGTAAAGGTAATTAACAATCGGTGTTTGTTATAATCCACGCAATGTGGGGATCTCATTACTGAACGAGGTCAGTAAAGGTAATTAACAATATGTATATGTTATAATCCACGCAATGTGGCGATCTGCTTTCAAACGTTTAGATCATTTTGTGTAAATATTTTCCATATTATTCGTCTCCCCTCAATATTGCCGATATGAGCAACGTTTTCTATATTTTATCCCGTGATATTAGTCAACAGCAGTTGTCTTCCCGATACGCTTCAACTTTTCTCGTCTCATTGCGTTTTCAAAGATTTTAGATCGTCTTCTGATGGGACATCCAGTCCACATGAGCCAGCAGTAGGCAATCTTCATCAGGTCGGCTGTTCGAATACAGAATAACCCACTTGCTTTGAGGTCGTACAGAGAAATATAATAGTTTGGAATAGTGCGGACGTACTATTGATACTAATGGATTACCGCCGAAAACCAATATATCAGGCTATTGTACAAAATAAAAAATGAGACACAAAGCATTTCCGTTCTGTTTTCTAAATCTTGCTAGATATCAATTTGGCCAATCATCTGATAAACACGAGACACGGCGGAAGTTTGAGAGTGAATGCAAACAAATAAACAACAGACTAATGAAACTTTCATACCCTCGGCATTCAAAACACAATGTTGACTTTCAAGCAATAATTTTAGAGCTGAGTGACATGAAGAAGATTGTTGACAAATGAACCAATTTCCCTAGAAATGTATTGGCTATATGTTATGTTATGTTTCTCCAGGGCCATAGGCGGCGCATAGGGAAGAAACCATCGCTTTCCATTTCTGTATTTGTGTTGCCAGGTCTTTCAGTTCTTGAGTGTTGTTCGGGTTCATAAGGTGTCCAAACCATTTTATTTGTTATTTTTCAATATATTCTGTGCATGGTCTTATGCCTATTGTTCTCTTGATTTCATCATTTCTCATTTTGTCTAGTTTGATCACTCTTGCTGCTTTTCTCTGCTGGACTGCTGTCAGAGCCAATGGCTGGCAAAAATAACAGACTGTTTGCATAAAAATAATGTTTACCATCTGTCTCTTGACTTCCATCTTGAACTTGGGTTGAACAGTGATGTTGCTAGCTGGTATGTCATTATATTTGCTCTCTGGCATCTTGTCTCAATTTCTCTGTCTAATTTTCCGTTGTCTGGGAATATACTTTCCAGGTATTTAAATTAATAAGTTTATTTCACTTTAGTTTTGTTTATTGTTATGTTTACTGGAGTTACTGACTTGCTGATTTTCATTACTTCCCGTTTTTTTCGGATCTATTTTCATGTTATATTTGGTACATGTTGTCTTGAGTGTGATTTTATAACTGCTGTAATTCTTCGTAGATAAAGCATTGATCATCAGCAAATATGAATTCGTTACTTGAGTTATTTAATTCCTCAACATATTCTTCTCTTATTATTGTACTTTTAACATTTTTGTTTTTGTATTCTTTTGTTATTCTGTCAATACATATGAAAAAAGTATAGGTTAGAGCATACATCCTTGTCTTACTCCTTGTGTTGAAAGATAAAGTCATTCCGCCGTCGATAGTTCTTACGGAGCTTTGGCAATTCTGGTAATGCGTTTTTTTAGTTGCTAATAACTGACTTAATTCCGTGTCGATAGGCAGTGGTTATCATGATTGTCCACAACTGTCTTTTTATAGTATTCTAACAACTTCAGGTTCACTTTTTATAGTATTCTAACTTTTTCAGGTTCACTTTTTATAGTATTCTAACAACTCCAAGTTCACATTTTATAGTAATCTGACAACTTTAGAATCACTTTTTATAGTATTCTAACAACTTCAGGTTCACTTTCTACAGTATCCTAGCAACTTCAGGTTCACTTTGTATAGTATTCTTAATATCTTCAGGTTCACTTTTGACTTTTAGCAATGTTACAATAATATAAAAAATCAATGTACCATTGCAAAATGTCAATAGTGAACCTAAACAAATTTATCTTTACTCTAATACTGTAATACTCTAATCGTACTATTCCAAATGATATTTAGCGTGGCATGGCTGTAATGACAAGGATGAATAATATTTGCAGATGTAAGATCAGTATTACAGTAACGACCAGTCTGTTCAGATCGTTAGTGTTACGTATTCTTTTTATACGGGCGTGTGAAAGTTGGAAACTCAATGCAGACACAGAAAGAAAGATTAAGGCTTTTCAAAACAAGTGCTGCAAGCGTCTGTTAAGAATTAACTATATAGAGCACAAGACAAATATATTTGTCCAGCAGCAGAAAATAAACAAACTTGCAGGTTATCAAGAACCACTTTTGGTAGTGGTTAAACGGCTGGTGCACACTTGTTTGGTTTGGACATGTAATGAGACACGATTCTCTCTCTCTCTCTCTCTCTCTCTCACATTATTTTACAAGAAACAGGCGAGGAATGAAGGAGAAGAAGGAAGAAGAGGTTCAAGAAAATCATGGAATGATAACATCAAGGAATGTTATTGGAATGTTATTTCTACACTTATCTGATCGACTGAAGACTGAGCATTTGGAGGGGTATTTTTGGAGTTGTGTATCCAATGTGGCATATCTGTGGCTCTGACGGATTAGCGGTCTTATTGTTATATAAACAATCTAACGTTTCATAACACTGTCTTTCTCGATCTTTCGAAGCTCAATCTGACTTGGTGAAATTATGTTCTTCAGATCTTCATATCTTGTGCATGTCTAAACAGTAAAGATTGCCTGTTTCTTCATATCTTGTGCATGTCTAAACAGTAAAGATTGCCTGTTTATTCATATCTTGTGCATGTCTAAACAGTAAAGATTGCCTGATTCTTCATATCTTGTGTATGTCTAAATAGTAAAGATTGCCTGTTTCTTCATATCTTGTGTATGTCTAAACAGTAAAGATTGCCTGTTTCTTCATATCTTGTGTATGTCTAAGCAGTAAAGATTGCCTGTTTCGTCATATCTTGTGTATGTCTAAGCAGTAAAGATTGCCTGTTTCTTCATATCTTGTGTATGTCTAAGCAGTAAAGATTGCCTGTTTCTTCATATCTTGTGTATGTCTAAGCAGTAAAGATTGCCTGTTTATTCATATCTTGTGCATGTCTAAACAGTAAAGATTGCCTGTTTATTCATATCTTGTGCATGTCTAAACAGTAAAGATTGCCTGTTTCTTCATATCTTGTGCATGTCTAAACAGTAAAGATTGCCTGTTTCTTCATATCTTGTGTATGTCTAAACAGTAAAGATTGCCTGTTTCTGTTATTAGTAAGTAACACTAGCCATGCATATGACACATTCAGCATCTCCTCATTAATTTGTGTATTTGGACAGTTCTATAATTTAAAAAAAAAGGAATATGTTATTCTGGATATATCTATTCAGAGTATATTATATTTTGGCTATAGTGATTGTCGTGACAGTAGTTCAGTAGTCTTGCTTTGTTTTACCAATGGTCCTAATACAAAAATGCTTGCGGCGGAAATTGAACCTAGTACTTTACCAGTCATAGTAGCACACTGTACCAACAGGCATAGAACCGGTCACTTTGTTATCAATGATACGAAGTTATTCATTAACTGTTTTAGAGACAAACTGTCGAATAAAATGTATAGTGTATACTTTAACTATGTGATTCTCAACATGTGCTATATGTACCCTGGGGAAATATACACTTTCAGGGTGAAGAAAGTTTTCTAAGTTTTCTCATTTGGGGCGGCACGGGAGGGGGGGGCATATACCTGTCTAGGTGGCCACGGGATGGTAACAATGTGAATGATAAATGTTGAGAAATTCTAAAATGCCTTTGTTATCAATGAAGAAAGTAAACACCTTTTTTGTTTAAAAAGGCACCCTACGGGTGGACTATCATGAAAGAAATATTGTCTCAAAAGGGGTAAGTACAGGTGACAAAAAGTTGAGAACCACTGCTTGAACTACTGCTTATCTATAGTACTCTGCAGTCGTAGTCACAATGTGTTGTACTGAGGAAGACTTTCACAAATACAATAAGAGCCTAACATTGCTTTAAAATCCGAACTAGGAAAGCGATGCTGAGCACACTGCATAGTTGTGTCTTTTGTCATACAATAATATATGCATAACACAGACTTCCGTATACACATCAAATGTATACACATGGGTTTAACTTGTTACACACACATAACATTATGTGTATGACGCAAGTATTGTTATAGACATTTGTATACAACACACAGAAAGTTATACTGATACATTATATATATGGATTAGATAGATAGGTTGGGTAGGAAAGAGAGATAAAAGAATACATATATGGATTGATATATTGATTAGACTGAATAAATATATAGATATATATATATAGATGATAAGTATAGATATTTCATATAAACATCAGATAGATTTGATGGATATATTGGATATATAGATTAGATAAATGACCGCTGGATTAGCAACCAACCAACCATTAGATAAATAAAAACCTCGAAATATAATATGTATGCACCTTAGTTATATACATATATATGACAGGCATACAGACAGACACATAGACAGATAGACACATAGACAGCAAGAAAGATAGACAGACACATAGACAGACAGACACATAGATATAGATATAGATATAGATAGATAGATATAGATATAGATAGATAGATATAGATATAGATATAGATAGATAGATAGATAGATAGATAGATAGATAGATAGATAGATAGATAGATAGATAGATAGATAGATAGATAGATAGATAGATAGATAGATAGATAGATAGATAGATAGATAGATAGATTGATAGATTGATAGATAGATAGATAGATAGATAGATAGATAGATAGATAGATAGATAGATAGATAGATAGATAGATAGATAGATAGATAGATAGATAGATAGATAGATAGATAGATAGATAGATAGATAGATAGATAGATAGATAGATAAATAGATAAATAGATAGAGAGATAGATAGATAGATAGATTAGATTAGATAGATTAGATTAGATTAGATAGATTAGATAGATTAGATAGATTAGATTAGATAGATGGATAGATGGATGGATGGATGGATGGATGGATGGACGGACGGGCGGACGACCAGATCAGACCAGACCCGACAGACAGATAGACAGACAGACAGATCTGTAAATGTAGGAAATGTGCATGATAACAAAATGTAAACCAGTTTATATCAGCACGTGCGTTGTCAAAATGTTTTGTTCTGGTGAGGAATTAAATGAGCTCAAACGATTATATTGTCTTTTGATTTGTATGCATGGGAGTCACGATGTTTCATTGGTTGACGTCCACATTAAGTAATAACTTAGAGTTGTGAATGTTGGCAGTAAGATATATATTGTCGTGTTATGTGCTATATTGTTAGTTTCTTTTCTTAATTATCTTTTATGTTCCCAACCCTTTCTGTATCTGAACTACTTATTAGTATGCAGAAAATATACACAAGTAACGCACTTTTACAGATGTCAGCAAATTCAATGTACACTAATTTAGTGCTAGTAATTCTGCGATTTAGTTAGACACTTAAACAGATGTCAGACATGATAGATTGACATACAAAGAGACAGTTAGACAGGATAGATAGACATACATAGAAACAGACAGGTAGACAGACATGCAGGCAGAGAGATAGATATCAGTTACAGTCTGACTTCATATCAATTGGGAGTATTTCTTGTGGATCCGTATGGCGTCAATTACGGTTCTGCTACAACCCTATCTATTACTGATCTCACATGGAGTTGTTTACTGATACAGTTGTCGGAGTCTCTGTTTGTCTCTCTTCCCCCTCTCCCAGTTATAATAGCTAGTCTCTTAATAAGATTTAGCTGTTTGCTTGCTTTTCCTCTGAGGTTTTCTTAGTGGTCTTTTAGTGTTAGTTTGTCTATCTAGATTTACTACAAGGTATACAGGGGCTCCTTCCTTTGTTAATATTTTCTCACACGTTTTGATGTTGACAGATCCTTTGGCTGGTTTGTGATGTTGTGAGAAAATTGTGTAAGCAGTTTTGTATGTTATGATTTTTAGTTTCTACACTTGACGTTATATCGTCGAACCACAATTGAGCCCCTCTCAATTTGGCTGCAGAAGACGTTTTAGCTGCACAGATGCCATGTTCACGCTAAAACAAATTTGTGAGAGAGCAATAGAATACAACAATGAACTAAACGTAATATTTATAGATCAAGAGAAAGCGTTTGATAGAATCAACAGAAACGTACTATGGGAAACTCTAGAAATGTATTGTATCGAAGACAATTGTTAGTAAGTATATGGACTTTGTATAATAAATGCCAATGTGTGGTAAGAACATTAGATAGTATTACAGACGCATGAGAAAAACGGGATTGCGTCATGGTTACGTGCTCTAACCTGTGCTGTTCAATATATAATAAACATAATAATAAGAGAGGCAAAAAGTACAGAGAACATCATCACCGACTCAGAACAAGATAACTCAGAGAAGCTAAACAATGAACTGCATTTCGCAAACAACCGTAGCTTGATATATACGAAAACGAAGAATAACTAAAACAATCATGTTAACTCACTATCTGCAACATGTAGAAAATACAACACTACTCACAAGACGGAAACTATGAAAATATGCAGAATACCAAGCCCACTGAACATACAAATATACAAAATAGGAGTAAAACAAGTAACAGATTTCAAGTATCTCGGTAGTATTTTTACAGAAAAAGGAAGCCTGGATAGAGAGAAATGCGATGTCAGAAGACAAATGCAGTAACATAACAGCTGTCGAAACTACTTCTTCATCCCAAGATCGAGATGGAAGTTAAAAGACAAATGATCTACAGTATATTCCTACCAACACTGTGTTACCAGTTCCAAACCTGGTCTCTCTCATCTTCACATTACAGAAAGATAGTGACATGTGAGATGAAATGCTTGAGGAAAGCCGCAGGGGTCACCAGGCTCGATAGATAACGAAATGAAGATATGAGGGAAATAATATGTATAATACCTTGCACAGATTACATAGAAAGGCAGCAGATCAAGTGGCTTGGCCACATTATGAGAATGCATCACGACATGTTTCCCGTATGGCATATAACCAAATGAGATCAGAGTACAAAGCCAAAGGAAGATCACGAAAAAGATGGATAGAAAACATCAGGGACATCCTGAATAAACACGGTCATAGCACAGCCAAGGCCACACATCTGGCTCTAGAACGGAAGCGTAAGCTCCAATCACCCATACGTTTAACGGCAAGAGTGGGTAACAAACCACCTGGGGAAAGACAATAGACAAATAGACAATTCACAGTATACTGAGATTGTGAGGAAAGCTATGTTGATCTTTGCTTGTGCAAGAATGGGATACCCATCAGATGCCAAAGTCGTCCACAAACAATGATTTAGAATAATTGTGATACATTGAAATGTTTCGCTAGATCATCAATTAAAATAAGGAAGAGTGTACAGCATAGAGGACATCCTTGAGTCAGTCCCTCCTTCGGTGTTTTTTTCCGAAATAGTGTACCGGCATAGCTGGTGGATATGGTTATGTTTGTCAGGAAGGTATGTATCCATTTAAACATCTCCCCTCCTATTCCCATTCTGTACATCTTCAGCAAGAGTCCCTTTCTCCAAATTGTGCCTTGCTCAAACTCAATGAACAAAACGTATGTGCTTTTTCCATCTTGGAAACCATTCATCACATCTTCAGTGTGAATCTGAATAGAGTGTCATCTGTGCGACATTTGCGCCTGAAGTCTGCCTGATTATTATCTAGACAGTCATGGTCTTCCTGCCACCAGTATAGCCTGTTAAACATTCCCTCAACCAGCTTGCCTATGCATGAGGTGAGAGATATGCGTCTATAACTTCTTGACGTTCCAGTCTGTTGTCCTTTCTTGGAAATAAGGTTGATGATTGGTGTGAGCCATGCTGACGGTAACTATCCCTACCTTCCATGTTAAATTAATAAAACATAAAAGTATTACTTTTGCCTTTGTCCTAGCGTACATATCATTTCATTTTTAATGTGATCAGGTACTGGCGCTTTGTTTTTAGGTAGTTTCCGTATTGCCTAGTTCAGTTCTTGTATGCTGAATAATTCATTGAATGCTGCAATATTGTTCTGATCTTTGTAAGGTATTTCACTTTTTGTAAGTGTTTTGTCTAATTTCTTCATTTGTTGTGACTTATTAACATTTGCATAGAAATTGTTGAATGCATCTGCTTTCTTGATTGGTGCTGTTATTTCATTGCCAAAACTATCTACTATGGGTGATGGGTTGGTATTTGTATATTTTTGTCTGAATATTATGCAAGAATCTCCAGGCTTTATTTCTTTCCCTTTTTAGATTTAGATTGCTATATTTATATCTCCAGGCTTTTTGTCTATTTTCCTTTTTGATGTATCTTACTGTTGCTGTCCACCTGATATAATATGTTTTGCTTAATGTGATAGAGTGTTTCTCATCCTTCTTTCTGTCCTGGATCCTCTCTGTGACTGATTGATCAAGTTCAGGTGCCCAATAGTGTTTGTATTTCTTGACCTTTCCCCGTAGTATACACTTTTTAGCTGCTGCTAAAATTATGGTGCTGTATGTTGCGTTCATGTTAGCTTTTCTGCTGATTTTACTGAACCCGGGCATCAATTACGTGTCTGTCCCTGGCCGAAATGGCTTTCTTAAAGTTCTAAAATGGTTTTACCACGATCTGTGTCATTAGTGGTGTGGAGACAGTTGTTAGGATTGATCGGTAGTCACTGCCCACATCTTATAGGATTATGATGGTGATCTTGTCGGCTATACCAGATGAAACAAATGTCAGATCAGGTCGGCTGTCGAGTCGAATTGTGTGCTTTGAATAATAGATCTGTAATACAACTAGATGAGAACTGTTGCACATGTCTTCAATCTCTAGTCCTCTGTTGTTATGACGCGTGTAGCCAAGTGTTGAAATATGTGCATTAAAATCACAGCTATGATGGTTCTCCTTACTGTGAACTAAAATTCTGGCAGACTTGTAGATGATGTTTCAGACAGTAGATATTGTGTAGTGTATATAAGGTGTTTTTGTCCTATACTTTTATTCTCTTGTAGTCAATGTCTCTCTCAGGACTGTTGGTTACGGTTGCCTGGACATCATTTCTAATTACTGTCATGATGGCCATTTAGACATTTACATGTGTGCTGTGTGTAGCCAGTGATGTTAATTTCTTTCCGTGGTGGTATTGTTTCCTGAAGGAGGGCTACGTGTGTGTTGTGTTCCCGTAATATTTTTATGACTATTGAGATCCTGTTTTGTATGCCTGCTATGTTTAGTTGTAGGATGTAGGATGCATTGACCAAGTTAGCGATCTCTCGTGCACGGGCCTGGCAAACGAGGTGACGCCTGAGCTCGATTTGTAGATTTTGTTTGACTGATATTGTTGGTTTGGTTGTTTGCTGCAGAAATCGTCATCCCAAAGAACGATATTCAGATGTCTTCCTCTATCTGAAATTGGTCGTGTGGTCAATTGCCCTCATGAGGTCTCCATGAAACGTCTTTGTTTTTGGGGATTCAGGTGGGGTTCACAGAGATGCATTCCCCTCTCATCATAATAATTCGAGAGCCAGGCCTTAATCCTTCGTTCTGTGGCTGAGTATGTGCTGAGACAGTGTCATGTCCTATATCCCATGCATTTACAATTCTCCAGTGCATCGAGTTTCCAGATTCGTCATTGGTTTTCTTGATCCTGCGTCCATTATCTCAAGATTAGGGCATATTCTGACTATAGGTGCTATGTCAGTTTGCAAGACACTGTTGCTGCAGCTGGGGCATTAGGCAGGGCCCGGATCCTCTCAAGGTAAAGATGTTTCTCCTCACTATTTATAATCCTTGGTGAAAGCGCGTTGAGCAAAGACAAGAAAGTGTGACAGACACGACAATATAAAAAAATAGAGATCCGGGTATACCATTACGCACTCGGTCGCTCCATAGCAAGCTTTGTTTGAAACATGGGTACCTCGCGAAGGTGTTTCTAAGGATGTATTTGTGGATGCTGCTGCAATAAGCTTAATATCAGCCGGACAATAGTTTCCGCAGCAACCAGCTGCAATTGGATTATGAGAGGCTGTTGTGAAGCGCTTCACGAAGTGCTTAACTATAATCGGGACGTCCAGCCCAGACCCTACATTTTCCGTCCACCTCCGAAATAGGTGTAAATGTTACCAATATATGTATGTACAGGGAAATATCAAAGAGACACAATGATTGTGTCATTTATTTGTCACTGTGTTTCCTTGTTATCCCGCTTTATTGACATACATTGGTAATATTGATATCCATTTCTGTTTATGCTAATATTTACCCCATTGTTACTCCAACACTTTTATTTCTAGATTCGGTTTGTGAACCGATTCTGGAGCTTTATCTCTTGGTCTATTGTCTTTATTGTCTATTGTCTTTCCACAGGTGATTTGTCATCCACTCTTGCAGTTAAGCGTAGAGCTTGGAACTCGAGCCTGCGTTTTAAAGCCAGATGTGTGGCCTCTGTTGTGCTATGTCTGTGGTCTTCGTATCTTTTCCGTGGTCATCCTTTGGCTTTGTAACCTGATCTCATTTGGTTATATGCTTGTACGGGAAACTTTCGTGATGCATTCTCATAATGTGGCCAAACACATGTTCTGACCACTAAATCTCTTGGTAACTATTGATATACTTGGAGAAATAGTCAAAAATAGCCAAGACAACCAAGATAAAGAAGGACCTGACATATATCTGGTTGATTGTACATCCATACCCCGCCGAAGACTGATGTGTCGGGCCATTGGCGCAAATAAAACGGCGACACAACGCATTTCCATTCTCTGGACTGCATCCTGCTGGAGATCTAGTAGTACTGCTACAGGAGAGATCCAACAGGAGTTTGAGAATGAACGCTGAAGAAGATGAAGAAGAAGTACATCCATACACAACGTCTGAATTGGCATTACATATAAGAGAAATATTAACATGGCGCACATATGGCATAACTAAAATACAGTTGCCGGTATAGCAAATAACAAACTAAATATCACATGTCTATGACAGTGATGCTCGCGCACAGCATATATCAAATAATCTCATCCTCTGAACATGAATACATCGCTAGAAAATACAAGCCACATCGCCCAAGACAGAGAGAGGTTCAGAGAGTTCATTGGGAAGACAACGTTCTGGAAGGAATACGTCACATGACACCTCTGGACTACATCCTGCTGGAAATCAAGTGGACTTTGGTCCTGCTACAGAAGAGACCCAACGGGAGTTTGAGAATGAACGATGACGAAGAAGAAGAAATAAGAAGGTTATCGATATTACATAACCTGACAACGTTAAGTAACCAATTCTCTTATACAGATTAATCTACCAAAGTAACGATTTTACTACTCACGACTTTCTCGCGACACACTCGTCTCATCTTTCTTATCGACTACAGTCTGCTAGCCCCAGTCTCATCGCTACTGGTCCCAGGCACAGTATAGTCCTGCTTATTCCGTTTAACAGCGTTCTTAGCTGACATATTTACATATATTACGGACTTCTGTATAATTCTTCATATATCACAAACATAAGTTCTTATCACTGACAGATCTTGAATCAGTAAGCAAACTGTATGTTTAATTTTTTTGTACAACGAGCTTTCATTGTAATGTTTCCCGCCACACATGAGTTGTATTATGAACATAAATAAATAGTAAACACAAATAAATGTAATAAATACACGGAAGCAACGAAATAATAAACATGCTGCTAAAAGAATATTCAGTATAACAAGAATTTCAACTTTATCGGACGGAAATTAAAGCTCTGAATTATGTGATGTTCAATAACAGTGACTTGAATTTGCGCTCAATCAATAACAGTGTTCATTGTACGAAACGTTAATTCTCCAGTCGCCCAACTAAACATAATAATAATTGAATCATATCGGGTATAGGAACTTGATGTCCAAATATTGTTGAATGGTTTAAGCATGTCTAATACATACATATGTATCGTCAAAACAACATGGAGTATCAGCTTTCAAAGAGCTGGAAATAGGAATTTGAATTTTTGAACATTTACGAGTCATATCTGGAGACCTGCGTCACTACTAATCCGCTGGCACATATAAGTTGTTCTAATGGACTGAACACCCATGATCACGTTTTGAACTACCATACGCCGTTCATTAAAAAAAATATTAATGTCTATAATTTCATTTCGTAGCTTAAGAAAAGCAATTACTTTCGTCTTGACGTATTTAGAGTTTCTTCAAAGTTCTCAAACAATTTCAATGAACATATTCATGTATTCAAACTATTATTGCCGTGTTTCAAGGTCTATTTTTACGCACGTTTTTTACCGGGTTTATTTTTAATCTTTGATAGAAACTCTTACTTATTTGTATTGATTTTTGTCTCCAGTATTGGTGACAAATCTATCCAGCGATCGTTTCTTGTTCCCGACGTTTCTGCGATTATTTCGGCAAGTGTTCAACCTGTTAGATTGTACTTGGCATAGAAGACAAGCCGGTGTGTTGTCAGTTAACGAGATATATGTTCTGTTGCACAGGTAAGCTTATGAAAATGTCATTTATTGATATTTTAAAATGCATAATCGTCTGCAGTCGACAAATGTTATCAATGTGTTTCAATTTTAGATTATTGATACGTATGTGCAATACCGGTCCTTGTAAATGGAGCAGGTAATGTAAAAGTGTGACATGGGACGCATTTTGTTCGAGGCGAATACGGGCTTTGAGATTTGAGTCTTGTCCTATATAATTGCACTTGACCACAAAACGCTGATATCGGATGTGCCATGCTCAAAGGTTGCAGATACATGAATATCTCACAAAATAGCATCGCCATAGCAATTTCTCGTAGTCGTAACCTTCGATAACAGTTACCATGTTGTTCCGACAGGCCTCGTTTTGCTTTAACTTGTTACGGGCACAGCGTGGGTAGGCGGAACAACAAAGAAAACTGTCGCTGTGAGGCAACCTAACAACTGCCCCATGTGCTGTGAGGCCAGTTTTCTAATCAAGATCAAGAATCAAGCATCGGTTTAAAAAAGCATGAAAACATAGACAGCTGGATAAAAAATCAACCAACCAGCCAAATGTACAGATATCACAGTCAAGCTGCAAAGATGACTCTAATTCATTACGATCACCGGTATAAATTATGCCAGCTAGTAGAATTTTTGAAAATTATCTCAGAATTAAAAAAAATTAATTAATTATTGATGTTATTCACAGAAATGAGTTTTGTGAACTGATACATATTCTTACTGTTCTGTGTTCTGTTATTATATACGTGTAACATGTTTGCTGCAGATGATGATGATGGATGTCATCCTTTAAAAATCAGCAGCTTACTCTGGTAAATCTATAGCTTTTCTGATAATAATGTTCATTCTCTAAAGACGTGTACCTAACGTAGCAGGGACATCATTTGTCCTGGGCTTTGAGTTCAGGTGGTGGCAAAATTGGATCCCAGACCCATGTAAAACGAAGCATTGAGATAAAGGTTACAAATATTTTCATGAAACAATTGTATGACTGTTTAGACCTCAGCTTACACTGTGTTGCAGTGGCCGCCTAACTTAGATTCAACCAGATTCACCATGACACTTTCTAGGCATCTGAATCTCTCAAACGTATACCTGTGGATTTATTTTTCTTTCTGGATGTTGGGCGTACTATAGGTATGTGCTGGGCCCGGAAGGGAAGTATTCCAGTGCAGCAGTAACCCTAGATTTGTTGGTTGTCCAAATAAAGGCATTCAAGTTCAGCAATATCCCAATATTTGTTGGGTCAATGAAGGAAAACATTCTAGTGCAGCAGTATCCCAAGAATTGCTGGGTCTCTGAAGGGAAACATTTCAGTGCAGAATTATCAGCTGTGAAGCAAATGGCCATGTAGTTAAAACACTGTTCTCAGACCCATGAGGTCCCGGGTTCAATTCACGGTTTGGAAATTATTTTTTCTTTCGGAGGTACAATCAAAATCCCTCATATACATGTCGCGGCGTCTGCTATGGGAAATCGGCCTATATTTCCACAGCCCATAGAAAGCTCCCTGCACTCCTTCACAAGAAAACTTGCAGTAACGAAAGTATCACAAGATTTGTTGGGTCCCTGAGGGGATGCACTTTAGTGCAGCAGTATCCCAAGTTTTGCACGTCCTGCCAGGACTGTAGCAATTACTTCCGGGTCACTAATTCTTCTGTTACACTAACTGAATGACCCTGTTGCAGTAGTGGTATATCTGACATTTCAGCCACCTAAAATTGTCACATAGAACAAATGTGCATATATATCTGCACTGCATCTCTTCGTCATCAACGGATATTATTTGATCCTCTCAAAGTCCTCTCAAAGTCCTCTCAGTCCTCTCAACGTCTTCTCAAAGACACATAGAAGGTTATCTTCTCATAGGCCGTAAGTAGAATGTTGTCTTCTCAAGGGCAGTAAGTATAATGTTGTCTTCTCAAAGCCATTGAGTAGAAGATTGTCTTCTCAAAGTCACTGAGTAGAAAGTTGTCTTCTCAAAGTCACTGAGTGGAAAGTTGTCTTCTCAAAGTCACTGAGTAGTTATATTGTCTCAAAGACAATTCCCTCCAGGGCCAGATAAATGGAACACATTATATGGAACAAAACAACAGCTCACAAACACATGCATATATCACACAATGGCATTGGGTCAAATTACATGAGCCCATGGACCGCTGGATCAGCAACCAACCTCAAAGACAATGTGTTGAGGGTTATCTTCTCAAAGCCACTGAGTAGAAAGTTGTCTTCTCAAAGTTACTGAGTAGAAAGTTATCTTCTCAAAATCACTGACTAGAAAGTTTTCTTTTCAAAGCTTAGTATACCGTAGAGAGTTGGAGTCTTATGTGCTTCAAAGAAGCTTGTGATTGCCTAGTGTCAACCGATATCATCACTCTCAGAGCTGAAAGTCATTTGCTATAACTTGATCAACGTTTGCCCGAAAGCACATACTGCGATCAAATCGCACGTCCAGATATTGTAAGAATGAGAACCGGATTACATTGTGCCCTCTCAAACTACCGTCGGCGTCACAGACTTTACAATCTGATTGTTAAGAGAGAACCATGTCACCGATGCCTTCACTTGGTTGATTAGTGTCCCTGAATCCAGAACACCTGAATAGGGACACCAGAATCATCACACATACGGTCTAGCTCATTCTGCAGTGATTCGACAGTTTCTGCTCTATGCATTCCCAGTATATCAGGATATCATCAGGAAAAGACAATATTCTACCTCCCAGGTCTTCAACAATGGTCTCCCCTATCACCCGTGTTATTTAATGTCTACACTGTGGCACATATTAGCAGGTGGATGAACGAAGACATGAAAAAACTTCTACTGAAGAAAAGCCATTTCAATCATTTTAAGAATACGTCACTAATAATTCCCTCTTCCTTGAAATTAACAGTTCAAATAAACCATGATATCTTGTCCCCGACATTAACAGTTCAAACAAACCATGATATATCTTCCCCGACATTAACAGTTCAACCAAACCATGATATATCTTCCCCGACATGAACAGTTCAAACAAACCATGACATATCTTCCCCGACATGAACAGTTCAAACAAACCATGATATATCTTCCCCGACATGAACAGTTCAAACAAACCATGATATATCTTCCCCGACATTAACAGTTCAAACGAACCATGATATATCTTCCCCGACATTAACAGTTCAAACAAACCATGATATCTTGTCCCCGACATTAACAGTTCAAACAAACCATGATATCTCGTCCAGGATATTAACAGTTCAAACAAACCATGATATCTCGTCCAGGATATTAACAGTTCAAACAAACCATGATATCTCGTCCAGGATATTAAAAGTTCAACCAAACCATGATATCTCGTCCAGGATATTAAAAGTTCAACCAAACCATGATATCTCGTCGAGGACATTAACAGTTCAATCAAACCATGATATCTCGTCCAGGACATTAACAGTTCAAACAAACCATGATATATCTTCCCCGACATTAACAGTTCAAACAAACCATGATATCTCGTCCAGGACATTAACAGTTCAACCAAACCATGACATACCGTATTATTTTCTTCTGACTACATCCTACTGATTTGCACCAGTTGGAGCGCGAGCGTAGAAGAGGAATTAGAAAATGTCAATTAGTCAACATGTAATAGTCGCAAACAAAACTTGACCAGATCGTTACATTTGGTATGTTGTAAATTTTCAAGGCATCTTATTAAAAAAATAAGACGCATCGAATACGACATTGACATCGAGTACAAGAATAACAACATGAAGATAAGCATATACAATACAGAAACCATGGCAATAGGAAGGGTTACACACAATCTAAATATAAGAGTGAAAAAAATGCTACCATTGACAACAACAAAAACAATGTTATCCAAAGTATCTTCATCCATGTGCTACCAATGTCATACATGGTCCTTAACAACACAACATAAGAGACAGCTGGTTACAACCGAGATGAGATGTCTGAGAAAAGCCACATGAGTGACCAGAAGACACAATTAGAAACGAGGTCATAAGAGAAAGAATGTGCGTCATATCAATTCTACAATACATACAAAACGAAGGGATACAAGGTTTTGTGACCTGGGAAGAATGCCGTGTGATTCATTAGTTTATAAAGCATATATAAGAGAGGAGAAGCAGAAAGAAGAGTCAGGGGTAGACCTAGAGTACGCTGGATCGACAACATCAAAGAAACATTACACGAACACCAAATAACATTATCTGAAGCTGCTAAAAAAGCGAAAACATGGAAACTGTATGTCTCTCAACACCCGTAAAGGGTAAATAAAAGAAGAAGAATACGATGCAAATTGCAACGCAAAATTATGCAACGTAAGATGCAAAATGTGCCTAAATTGTGATGAAGTTCAATGAAATATATTGCCTGGCCAAATATTTGTAAAGAACTACCGTAATGCAAGATAAGGTAGAGACTAAAATATATATCTTCTGTGGGTTATCAAGAGCAGTGTTTCTCAAACTGTTTTGTTCCCGCGGACCGGAAACTTTGTTTACTAATCTGCTAGCAATCGCCGTGGGTGTGTAGGGACAAAGATCGTATAGTATGTATATATGCACTTACATTGATAGCTTGCAGACTTCGGGACCCGTCACTAGTTGCTCGTGGAACGGCACTGGTCTAGGAATCACAATTTTGAGAAACACTGATGTAGTAACATATTCCACTTTACGCTCTACAGAATGGGACTGCAGTGTTTTCCTTACAAAATGTTTATTAAATTGTCACTTTAGTATGGACTCGTGTCTTTTGTAAGCTGTCAGTTTACCATGAACTCGTTGTCTTTATTAAGATGTACGTTTAGCATGGACTTGTATCGTGTCTATTTTCTTAAATATGCTTTTGATTTAACGTTCATAGAACATTGCTGTCTATAATTAAGTTCCTACTCTATCCAACTAATGATATCAACACGCTATGCTCGAACTGGCAACCTTCACCCTGAATGCTATTATATTTCGACATACATTGCCACGCAAATACTGTGTTCATAAATAGTGTTTCATCTATTAATTTCAGATAGATATATTCACATAACTATAGCTTATTCAACCATAATGTCAGTGATCTGTATTCTTAATGTCTCTGTTATCTGTTGAAATCGTTAAATTACCGTACCAGGCTGCGATAACCAGATGTTAACTTTCTTAAGAGTTATTGATCAAACCCATCATTGTTCCGACAGACGTATATGTAGTTTATCTTCTCCGGCAAATTTGAATAGTTTAAATGTTGATGGTTCATATGTATAATAGGTTAAACAATCAGAATTACGCATCTCAGATGGCTCACACATAGCACACAAACGATTCAGTGGCATTTCTCGATGGTATCCAAGTCACTCGGCTTTACACAGTCCACGGGACTCATGAAATTAGCTGTCACAAGTAACGTAATTTTACTCTGCACGTGATTTTTATTGGCCATGAACACAAAACATGCACAATGAAAATCACGGGTAAAATCACAGATTTTTGTGTGTATACTTTCTAACGACAGACAATAATAATCACGGGATGAATCAATTGAGCCACTTTAGAGATATGATTCGCAATTTAACTCTCATGCTATATTAAGTCAATGGGCATGATCAAATCCAGTTTTACACGTTGTCCTCAGCAAAGCGGTAAAACGTAAACAACACTGTCAACAATGTGCAGAAATTCTGGTAACGTTTCTGTACCACTAACTATTTCCGTGATGCTACAAATCATGCACGATATCCTTGTTTATCTAGACAGCCTCGGTTTTATCACGAATCTCTAGATAAACGATGTTGCAATAGTGTCATCGATATAACTAGTTTGCCTGCAGGATCGCAGTTTTAAGCAACTACAATTATTACCGTGACTTTCACTGAATGTACTTGCAATGAAATATAACAATGATATACAAACATTACAATCGGTAGAGGATTGCGAAATAAAAAAAAGGAAGACGAAGAAAGACTTTTTCTCGAAACTAATTCTTCTGTTAGCAGTAACAACATCCCATATACACAAAATGTTTTCAATGTTGATCGAGGTTGACATTCATCTACTACGTGCACCATCGCCGACACTGACACGATCGTCACTGGAATTCTTATGTCACACAGGTACTAGCGATTCCTTCATTGCGGCATCACTATATGCAATGATGTGTTCATTCTTGATTAGAAAAATGACCTCACAACACGTGGGCATTCCCATAAGTGCTTTGCCCTCTTTTCCAGCAGCCATTCGACTCGGTGTTTCGAGGCCAATGCAGCTGAAACAGACGTCGACATCAGGACACAACTCTGGACCTTGCGACAGGTTTCTTTGTTGTTCCGCTTCCCACGCCGTGCCCATAACTAATTCAAGCACAAATTCGGCCTGTCGGAACAACATGGTAGCTGTTATCGAAGGTTACGACTACGGGATTGTATAGATGACGTGCCATGAAGCTTCTAAAAGAAGATAAGACTCAATATAAGGACATGTCATCTACTAAGGTTTTCTGTTGCATGGTTGGTTTGTCTAGTGAGCCATTGGTGAGACCTACAAACACAACCACATGCGCGCTGTGTTCATTAAGTAATGCACAGCGCGCATTATAAATCTATGAGGGTGAATTCTCAGGCACAACACCTAATTGGACATTTGTACGTTGATCATTGAAGGATATTTTCAATTCTGACTATGTAACTAGCACATCACGCAAGCAAACATCTTCATCTTCTCTTCAAGCATATAAATAAACATCAAGTCTGCAATGCCGTTTCGTCAAGGTCATTACGAAATTCTAAATATATAATCTCTATAACGTTATATTTCATTCAAACACTAGTTGATTATATCAGAAACTTTATATTTCATTCAAACACTAGTTGATTATATCAGAAACTTTATATTTCATTCAAACACTAGTTTATTATATCAGAAACTTTATATTTCATTTAAACACTAGTTGATTATATCAGAAACTTTATATTTCATTCAAACACTAGTTGATTATATCAGAAACTTTATATTTCATTCAAACACTAGTTGATTATATCAGAAACTTTATATTTCATTCAAACACTAGTTGATCATATCAGAAACTTATATTTCATTCAAACACTAGTTGATCATACCGGGAACTTAATGAAACTACCTCGTAGAAGTCTTGTGCGCTATATAAAGTCCGGTTTGCTGTAGAAGAGTAAGACATGAGCAGTGGAACCATTATTATAATCGATACCATTGAACTTAACGCTTACATTGCGTACGCTAACAGCCTCTCCCTTGCTCTAATTCTCTTTGAACTTTCAGGACTTGTGCATTATTTCCTGTCCATATTCTAACCATTGCTCGGACTCGTTCTATGCCTAATAACAAGATCAATGGATGCTACTGAATTGCTATTATGGTAAGCTTGAAGACGTTGTAATTTCAAAATTGAAGAAAATAAGCGTTAACTGCGTATAAACAATGTATTGATTTTACTATTCATAGAGATCTTTAAAGACAAAAAAATGTATTGACATGTATACTTATGCTAGAGGAAGGATAATTTCTTATAAATACGAGTTGTATGACAGATGGGGAAGATATTCAAACTAGAGTCTGCGATTAATGTTTTGAACATAAATTGAGTTGTCTGTTGTGATGGTGCAAATAGAGCTCGGGTGCCAATGAAGAACTCACGACTGTGCTAGGCAGAGAAAACGATCAGAAGCTATTATCATATATACAGACTAGATCAGTGGTTCAAGTCTATTATGAATAATGTACCGCTTGTGGGACAGATTTCCTTCGCGGCTAACCTGATGCTCTAAAGGTTATAGCGTTTGTTTTGCAAGTCATCAGGACTTTCTAAATTTCATAGCTACAAACCGCGTTGTTTCTGTACAAGTCATCAATGTTTTCTAAGTATCATAGCTACAAATCGGGGTATTTTCAATTGTCATCAATAATTTCTAACTTTCTTAGCTAAAATCGTGTTGTTTCTGTGCAAGTCATCAATATGTTCTAAGTTTAACAGCAATACAAGGTGTTGTTTATTATTCAAGTAACCTTCCTGTAGCATTCCTGGACGGGTTTGTAGTTATCTCTCTCCAATTTCTAAATGTTTCTCCATGGCCCCCCCTCCCCTCTTTGAAATCTCAGTGGACCCCAGGAGTGGGTATTAGTTCCAAGCCAAGAAACACTGCTATAAGCAAGCAACTTTTGAATTGTGAACGGATTTGTTTGCTGTCGTTATCTCTTATTAATGTATGTTACTGATGTTGTTTAACTCCAACATCATCCCTATTCTATCATATAGATGCGAAAGTTGGAAAGCCACAAAAGCCACAGATAAGAGACTCGACTCCTTTGAAAACAAATGCCTACGTACGATTCTGAATGTTAAGTGGAGTGATTTTAAATCTAACACTACTATAAGAGAGGAAAGCAAACAAACCTATATATCTTCCTTTATTAGACAAAGGCGTTGGACTTACATCGGCCATGTTCTTAGAATGAACAGCCTAAGAATTCCCCAGCAGTCACTATATTAGGTGCCACCTGGAGTAAGAAGAAGAGGGAGACCTAGAGAAACGATACGAAGAAACATTAATAGAGAAGGCATGTCAATGAACCTAAACAACACGCAACAATTGAAAGACCTGGCAACACAAAGACAAAAATGGAAAGCTATGGCTTCTGCCGTATGCGCCGCCTATGGCCCTGAAGGAACATAACATAACATAACATAACAATGTATGTTATGTGTTTCCGTTTTGCAAGTGCGATTTAATATGCATGCATAACACGATTGTATGACACGACTAGGGCTTACTCCGGAATAGTCATTGATTCATCTTTCCTGGGTGAGAGAGACAGGTCTTATTAATAGACTTTTGAACAGACTGATTTCACCAGAATGGATATATCACTGCGGGAGTGATTCCTGGTGAATACACATTCCTTGAATGATGTTACCCAGCATTGCACGTCCAGCACAATGTAAGTTTGAAGAGAGAGCTTCGGGAAAGGTACCTCCGCAGTACAGCATGGTTCAATTAATTGAAATATATTCTACAGATACGTTGAAAAGTGAAGTCAACTGGGACGTGTAAGAATAGACAAGAAGAATGATAAGAAATCACCATTCTAGGCCAAAATGTATAACTCCATCTCTTCCTCTGCTCTCCGGCATCATGATTGGTAAAAGTGTTCTCTCTGCTGTCGTCATAATAAATCAGTACTACAACAATATAAATCAAAAATCATAGAAAAGAGATGAAATTAAATGAACATATGCATTATACACACGTGAACGAACATCGGTGTCTAGAACTATTCTATGTTGATGAATGACGCTGGAAACATGGAAATTCATGAGAGTATATGCACAATATGATAGTCGTAACTTTGATATTAGACAAATAACGATGAAACGGACATGCACAAATATAGCACATCAGAATTGGTCCACTACGCACAATCGGTAAATAACGGTTATGTAAATTAGAGATCATTTACACGTATTTACACTAGCAAGCATGTCACTGTCTTGCTCTGTGGCGAAGTGGTACAGTGCGCGTCTGTGATGGCCAAGGTACGGAGTTCGTTCCCGTCACAGGCAATTGTGTATCTGGACCGTTCAGAAAGCAATGACAAACTACCGAACGTATTTAAATTGCCTAGAAAATCACTGCAGCCAAAAAATGCTGGGTTGATAGCTACGTCGTGAATTGGATGCGCTACCAAAAATATAATGACACACAGTGTGTTTCACAGAGAGAAAGAGAGTAATAGGGTGTGAGGGACAGAAAGAATGAGAGTAAGAGAGGCAATCATAGACACAGTGAGAGACAGAGTGAAAAATGAGAGCGAGAGTGAGAAGAGATAGAGAGGGGTACGAATCAGTGTCAGGAGGGATAGAGAGAGTGTGAGAAAAAATAGAAGGAGAGTATATAAAGCAATAGAGAAATATAAAGAAGAACGCACAATGGACAAACCGCATTATGATATATTAAACACTACCTTACACAAATAAAAGGTGTAAGGGTTTTGTTGCCTACAGAAATGGAGTGAAGTTGGTTGAGAAATCTTCAGCATATTGTACTGTCACATCAAGCATAAGGATGTTAGAGGGAGTTACAGCAGCACTTAATTGGTTGATAACTGATACATCAACACACTCGGTAATACTCACATACTCTCAAAGCATGCTGCGCAAGATAGAAACGTCCATGCTAAGAAAATAATGGTGGGACTTATTGAATAACTCAGTTGTCCAGAGCATTGCATGGATATACTGCCCTGGTCATGGTGGGGTCAGAGAAAACGAGAGACCCGACTTATTGGCAGGCACTGCGGCGATATGCGGCACATTGTTGAGAAGAGATAAAGCAGGTTTAATGAAGGCAGCAATAAATTCATTTCAAGATGAAGATGATGTCAATGAGACAGAGAACGTACACATACAGAGAATGTTAGAAATGGGAGTATGAAGATGTGAGGGTAGGAAAAGTCATTTTTTGTGTGGAAAGTCCCGAAGATCAAACAATCAACACCTGACCGGGACTCTGAGTCTACGTACACTGGGATGGCTGCTGGAGCGGAGGGCGGAGCACTTATGGGAATGCCCTGCGTGCTGTGAAGCCAGTTTCTAATCAAGATAAACACTTACATTACTCTTCAAGAATATTTTACTATGTTTTATTGAATAATTGTAGATATTACTGTCTTTCATGAGAAATATTTCATGCTCTCCCCTTCTTTAGTATGTTGCCTATTACACTATTTCTCTGTAACAAATGCAAGGCTGCTTCAAACGAAATTCCTACAAATGTGATAGAAATGTGGATAACTATAACATTGTCTTGTTAAAAAATAGGTAGAATTTCATATTCACAACGTAGCCATCAACCAATATTGTCGGTTGCAGTAATTTTCTAGGAAGCACAGTGGTTGCCATTGCTTTCCGAACGTTTCTGATTTATAATTGCCTGCTGTGGGAATAGAACAACATAATGTTATCGTCCTAGATGCGCGCTTTATCTAGGCGCGCAGCGTTGGATTATTAATTGAGATAATATTAAATAATATTGCAGTGACCTGTAGTCTGTTGGGTTTTTTTCTGTTTTTTTTGGATAAAATTTCCTTAGTCTACAACCTTTGCACAGACGAACATAGTGGTGTCATAATGGCAAATTAAAAAAATGACTGCATTCCAATTGATATGTACCAAAGAGGAACACAGTTTTGTTATCCATGTTTTCATAAGTGACTGAGTGAACTTAAGTCAATTGTCCGTGTTTTCATAAGTGAATGAGTGAAACCTACAGTTCATTATCTGTGTTTTCATAAGTGATTGAGTGAAACTAAAGTCAATTGTCCGTGTTTTCATAAATGAATGAGTGAAACGTAATTCAATTGTCCATGTTTTCATAAGTGAATGAGTGAAACTTAAGTCAATTGTCCGTGTTTTCATAAGTGAATGAGTGAAACCTACAGTTGATTATCTGTGTATTCATAAGTGAATGAGTGAAACCTATGGACACTTTTCCGTGTTTTCATAAGTGAATGAGTGAATCCTACAGTTAATTTTCCCTGTTTTCATAAGTCTATCTATTCGCTAAACTCTTTGAGCGTCAGGTGTAGAATAGTTTTCTTGAGTCAGTCCTCTTGTGTGCTGAGTATATTGTGGAAATTGTCGTCTCTTTTATTTCGGTGGTTCATCGTTTTCGTGGTCGGCCTCTGGGTCTGCCTTCACTGTATCTGTGTAATATAGCTTGCTGTTGTATGATGTCTGATGGTAGTCTGCTAATGTGTGCAAACAATTTGATCTGTTGTCTTTTAATTTATTCCAAAATTGGGGTGGTTCCGGTTATTTGTCTAATGTCCACATTTCTCACTCTGTCTCTTAGCGATATTCCTAAAAGTATGCATAAGCATGTCATTTCAGCAATCACAAGTTTACACGTGTCATGTGATGTCGTTGTTCATTTTTGTTTTCCATTGTTCTTCTGTGTGCTGGATGTTTTCTGGTAGTTTTGCGAATTCTTCGTTAACCTCTTGGATATATTTTTCGCGCATGTTTAATTCTTCCAATTTCTGTATATCTAGTTGCCCTTGGTTGTTTTGTGCTTTTCATGTGCTTGTTATTTTTCACTCTGTTTGTTTTGACTGTTATTATTACTGCATTATGGTCAGTGTCTGAACATAAGCTTATCTTTACAACAAACTTCTAAATCTCTAACTTGCTATCTAGTTAAGCTGATATGTACATCACAGAAGAATAGTGGAAAACAAACGTGGACAACGACAGCACAAGACAAACGTTAACTTGTGATAGGTGAAATGGCATCCTTACGCAGAATCCTAGGAATATCACTAAGAGACAGTGTGAGAAATGAGGACATTAGACACACAAAAGAACGGAACCACGCCAATGTTGGCATATATTAAGAAATATCAGATCACATGATGTGGATACATCATCAGAATACCATCAGATAACATACCACAGCAGGCTATGTTACACAGATAGAATGAAGACAGACTTAGAGGTCGGCCAGGAGAACGCTGGACAACCGAAATATTGGAGGCGCCAAATTCTACAATACGTTGTTTTGTTTGTACAGATAAGCTTTTATTATTGAATGATTGAAACCTACAGTTAATTTACCGTGTTTTCATAAGTGAATGAGTGAAACTTGCAGACAATTGTCTGTATTTTCATATTTTTGAAAGTGAATGAGTGAAACCTGCAGACAATTGCCTGTATTTTCATATTTTTGAAAGTGAATGAGTGAAACGTACCTACACTTTTATTGCGAATGAAGATAGAGTATGGTGATGAATGCCTATCAGGATGGCACGTGTATGGCGGAGTTGGAAGTCTCAATAACCTGTTAGTTATGTGAAAGACTCGGATGTGTACAGTTTTTGAATACACATCAATAGTACACAGATCATCTTTACACTGTAATTATGTAACGTTGTTCGCCTGCACCTAAATGACACGCGCATGACTTTATTGTCATCCATAACAATACTAAAAAATTACAAGACAATGGTGTCATTCTTCTAGCTGCACACTTTTAAGGTTTTCACTTGAATCATTCTTGTATTATCTGAAACTTCCTTGATATCAATTACACGATCGCAGCTAATCTCACATAAATAAGAAATGATGTATAAAGGCAATGCATGAAAATAAGACGAAATGGCATGGGATATGCAAGACGTAGATTGTTCCAGTTGCATGCCAAGTCCCTATAGGCAAGGATAATTTGCGGAATGTGAAATCGATAATTTGTAATTGGAGTTACAGTATTTCTGAAGCGTTATTTGAGTACAGATAAGCTTAACTGGATAGCAAGTGAGAGATTTAGAAGTGTGTTGAGCATATCAGCTTAACTAGATACCAAGTGAGACATTTAGAAGAGTGTTGACCAGATAAGCTGAACTAGATACCAAGTGAGACATTTAGAAGTGTGTTGAACAGATAAGCTGAACTAGATACCAAGTGAGACATTTAGAAGAGTGTTGAACAGATAAGCCGAACTGGATAGCACGTGAGACATTTAAAAGTGTATTTTACAGTTAAGCTTAACTGGATGGCAAGTGAGAGATTTAGAAGTGTGTTGTTACAGATAAGCTTAACTGGATGGCAAGTGAGATATTTAGAAGTGTCATCCATCGTTCGTTGGAAATTGAAACTTTGATTTGTGTGTGTGTGCGTGTGTTAAGTTACAATTATTAGGATTGACGGCTTAATATAGCTCATGTTTGCTATGTGCATATTTGTGAGGGCGCTGGTCCTCTAAAAGCTTACATTCACACACAAAAAAGAGCCGACTTTCACGGTACCCTATACTTTGAGGTGAAGCCTCCTACGCAGAGGGAAATTGGGAGGGGGTTTGGACGGGGTTCTATTAATGTATGAAATTTATAGAATATAAAACAATAATAAAGTACATTATATGTGTACTTTAAAATAAGTACAGTTGTAGTATTAAAGTTAAGGGAAAATAGATTGTTAGTATCAGAGATAAGACTGTAAATCTATACAATCAGAGCTAGGATAAGGTAAAGTAACAGTATCAGAGATATGGTACATATTCGATTGTGCTTTAGATAAACTAACCTAAAGTTGTAGTTGTTCAGATAAACTAAAGTTGTCGTTAAATAGCCCAGATAGAGTAAATTTATGTTGTAGTATCATCATCATCGTCACCAGGTGCAATGCCGGCTGACGTAGCAAGTTCGTTGTTGTTTCCTTGCCGTGCCAGGTTGTCAGACTGTCTTATATTTTCTCACGTTGTCGCCCTCTGTCTCTGTTGCCTTCAATTTTGCCTGTTGTGAATATGTTCTCTAAACCTGCCTGTCTCATGAAGTGGCCAAAAAAAGAAGATTGCCTTTGTCTTATATTGTTTATTAAGGTCCGTTTCGCATTTGACTCTTTCATTAGTTTTTCTGGCAGTCCATGGTATTCTCAGCATTCTTCTGTAGAACCACATCTCTGTTGCCTCTTATTTCCCACTTTCCAGTTTGTTTATTGTCCAAGACTCGCACCCATATGTTAGAATAGGGATCATATAGCACTGCAGAACTCTCTTTCTCCCCTCTAATGACACGGTCATATTACACAGTATATTTTTAATTTTTCTGAATGTTGCTTTTGCCTGTCCTATTCTGCATCTTATTTCTGTTGAACTTCTTCCATCTGCTGTAGTCATGGTACCTAAATATTTGAAATGGTGGACCTGTTTTAATACTATGTCATTCACTTTGATCTTGCAAGGTATGTTATTTTGTTTCTTTGATATAACCATTACTTCTGTTTTCTTGATATTTAGAAAGAGGCCTTTCTCTTTACTTTCTATGAATACTACATAAATAATTCTTGTCCATAATATCTATAGTTCCGCCGTATAATATTAGGTCAAGCTATACTATCAGAGCTAAGAAAAAAGCACAGCTCTAGTATCATAGTTCAGACAAACTAAGCTAAAGCTGTATCAAAGACAAAATATACTAACATAAAGAAACAGTATCAAAGATAAAATTTACTAATATAAAGAAACAGTATCAAAGATAAAATTTACTAATATAAAGAAACAGTATCAAAGATAAAATTTACAAATATAAAGAAACAGTATCAAAGATAAAATTTACAAATATAAAGAAACAGTATCAAAGATAAAATTTACTAATATAAAGAAACAGTATCAAAGATAAAATTTACAAATATAAAGAAACAGTATTAAAGATAAAATTTACTAATATAAAGAAACAGTATCATAGATAAAATAGACTAAGATGCATATGTAGTATCATAGATAAAATAGATTAATATAACAAAAATATTATCGTAGATAAAATAGATTAATATAACAAAAATACCATCGTAGATAAAATAGATTAATATAACAAAAATACTATCGTAGATAAAATAAACTAAGGTTAACAAGTAGTATCTTAGCTATGCTAAACTAATGTCCTAGCAGAGTGTGTGGCGATTCAAGAATTGCGATTATAATGTTCATACACACAAGATATCTCGATATGTGCAAAGATCTGCGCCAAAGAAAAGTCATCAAGCCGATTGCTCTTGTTCGTCTCTAAATGTGTGTTAAATGGTCTCTTAAAGAAACTAATTCTTAACTCCAACTGATCACGCATTTGGAAGCTGGCGCTTGATAATGTTAATTTTGTGTATGTTTGAAATGGAAGGTACAATCTTCTTCTTCTCCTGCATTCATTCTCAAACTCCTAGGTTTAGCAGAATTTATTTCTAGAACAGGATTCGCTGTGTAATAAATTACAGCTTAGCTGCGATATCTGCACATTTATGTCTGCCTGATTCGTCGACTTTAGCGTGATCTATGTGTAACTGATCCTTTTTCACATGGGGCAGCTAACTACACTACAAAACTTCCTTAGTCGTTTCCTTCTACATGTGCGACAGGCGACATTATTGATATGCTTTATTTCACTCTCGGGCGTCGACAAGACACGGGATGGGGGTACCTTCAAATATTACTAAAATGCTCGTGTGATGTTTAAACTTTCGAAAACTGTAAAGATATAAAGACTCTACTGTTTTTATTTGAACCAATCTCTTATTTTTAACATATGTTTTACTGAGACAAGGTCTCCGGAAGGTTGAGATGTTATATTCAAGATTATATTATAGAAACCTAGAATATTAGAGATTACATACGAGTTTATGCGAGTAGTTTTTGCGTACACGAACAGGTTGTTTCAAATGTTTCAGGTTTTATTTTTCAAATGTGTTTTCAATGTATTTTATGACTGTATTAGATTTAACAGTTTTACTACTCCGTTTCTTCTCAAATTGCAACATATCATTTGGATGTAGTTCAAAGAACGGAATGTATTGTGTCATGTTTTACAGCTTAGCTGTGATATCTCCGCCTTTCGGCCAGAGACACCCGAGTTCAGCATGGCTACAATGGTATTTACCCTCTATGCGATCGGCAGTAAACTTCACCAGAAAACCTTCTTAATTGCCTGTTACGATATGCTTATAAGATAAGCGAATGTTAAAGTGATTATTTTCTCCTTCGGGGACAGACAATACACAGACGGGATTGAATACTTACTCAATGTAATAATATACAACCATCACTCAATATCTGTGTCATGTATCACAATGTCAGTGTTCAGATGAAGATCTACTAGATGAGTTTATTATTTTAAATGACCAGGATGATCGGATGTATTCCAATGTTTAAGTAAACAAAAATATAACGAGTGTAAGTAAACATTTTAAAAAAGTAAAGTAACCCATAGCATTTATTACTACCGTAGGGGTGTGAGATGTTAGAGATCTCACATTTCAGAGCCTCTGCAAATGAGGGCGGTAGCCATCTCCTCTCCCTCGTAGTCTTTACTTCCCGGATTAATCCGGTACCCATTTAAGGCTGGGTCGATCTGGGAGCCGTTGCGATCTGAAAAACATTTCCGCCTCAACTGGGGAATGAACCCAGGACCACTCATATGCGAAGCCAGTGCGCTAAGTAAACATTACTCACTGTAAATGTTTTGAATAGAAAACATTGTCTACAATTAAATCATGGCAAAACTGTCTAACATAAGTAATATAACATGCAAATGACTCGCTGAAATAATGCATAGAGACATACACTTTACAAGGCATTCACAGTTACAAATAATGTTGAATAACTATAAAACATTTTGAAGCAGACATTCTCATTATGCCTACACCATTTACTGTCTATCTGTCCCGTTTATCTTCTCCACACATGCCGTCAGGTGTGGTAGGGAGGTGGAGTTTTATGTCTTTGGCCATCTTTGTTGCGTTTGCCATGGTCAGGCTGTGGGTCTTAACAATCTCTCTGATTGAATCTTCCCACCTTGTTCTTGGTTTACATCTTGCCTTATAACTGTTCATTCTGCTGGTGTACTCAAGGATGACTGGTTGTGACGGTTCTATTCGCATAGGGTGTACGAACTAGTTTATCTGCTGTCTTTCTGTATATCGTGTGCATGATATGGTCTTTACTATCTTTCTGATGTGTTTATTTCTCATTCGGTCTCTTCTGGTGACATATATAACCTTTCTCTGACATTTCATCTCGCATGTTGTGATATTTTTCAAGAGTCTTTTCATCAGGTGTTGACGTGAAGGACAACGGGATGTACCACAAAAACGATGACAACGGGATGTACCACAAAAACGATGACAACGGGATGTACCACAAAAACGATGACAACGGAATGTAACACAAAAACAAGGACAACGGGATATAACAGAAAAGCAAGGACCACTGGGTATAACACAAAAGCAAGGACAACGAGGTGTAACACAAAAGAACGATGGTGAAAATATTTTTCATTTAGCCAGTAGCTATTAATCTCATCCATAATAGTATCATATTACACTCAGACAAGCTATGCTTGTAGATACCAAACAGCGTCACTTTTCTTGGCTGATATCACTGATCATTGGTTACTTTGCATACACTTTGTGTCTCAATCTAATTAAAGGTAAAGAAACAGTTGGGTCAGCTAGGGCTAACTATAGAGAAATCAAGACACTAATCTGTAAACATTTGCTCATCGGACGCAATTCTTGAACTATAGAGAATAACAAGCCACTTGTGCTTCTTAATGAGAGGCTATTGTGCTATTTTCTTTTATAAATTTGTGACTCGGAAGTAGTCTCTGAAAGTAACAGTACAATATAGTAGCGTTGTGATGTGGTTCTGTTGAAATGTTAAATATCGGTCAACAAGCCTTCTATGAGCGGATGTTTATGTTAAGTTGTACTGAATTCTATATAGTTCGATGTGTTTCAGCCAAGATGAGTAACATTATTTGTTTTCTTCGTTCTTTGTTATTCTGAAGATGTGCTGGGCTCAACAACGCACATAGCATTACATTGATCTACTGTCCTGGTCATGCTGGGGTCAGGGGAAACGAAAGAGCCGATGTGTTGGCTGGTAAAGCCTTGGTGAACGGCACCGAGATGAGAAGAGACATGATTTAATTAATTAGAGCAGTCATGGATACCCTACGAGAAGACGAGGAGGAAGTCGAACGAGACAATGTACATATTCAGAGAATGGTAGAAATGGGAGTGACTAGAGACGATGGGAGAAAGTGCTCCTTCTCCGGAAAGATCAGAAGAACGTACAATCAGCAACTAACTGGGACACTGAGCGTATACACTTTTCGATGGCTGACGGAACGGCAAGTAGATCATATATGGGAATGCCCCAGTGACGTGACGCTTGTTCCTAATCAAGAATCAAGGTACTGGGATATTCTCAGCAATCAGTCACATCCCATCCGTCACATTAATTCAGCATGTAAGATTACCATATACATGTAATTATGATTTTACATTTCTGGACATGTTTAACAAATACAAATATGATCCACATATATTTTTAAGCCAATACAGAGTAACAAATTTAATATTTGTTGAAAAATCTATGAATTCTGGTGGACTGCATAGGTGTCGGGAAGTTGTGGATAGTTCGGGAAGGGGGGAGGGGCTTGATATATATATATAATCTAGATGAAAGAGGATTAGGGAATAAACAATAGTTTTAGAACGTTTTGTTGTGGCGTTTGAAGCATTTCCGCTCAGATATTGGAATGTTTAATTAAACTAACATCAAAGATTAAGAATTTCTCAAATCTAGTAAGATGGAATATGATTTGTTCACAAGCTTGCACTGAAGTGTGTAAGTAATGTTCTGTTGGTTATTTCCGAGGGAAATACAACGTCAATACGCTTGGGGCACTAAAATAAAACTGAAGGGGATGTAAGACATTGGTTTAATACACTGTAGACTGTCTACATCGTGAATTCTAGAGTAAAACGACACATTATAGCAAACGTGAATAACCAAATGGTCAGAGGGTGTCCGACAAAGTGGATGGTGCCGCAGTAACCTAATGAACAAATAGTCAAGTAAAATGAATTAAACAGGTTACTGAAACACTTACCTTGCCTATTAATAAAAATATATAAAAAAGTACATCTATAGTGCCTCTAATTTCCCACTTTCGGTTTGTTTATAATGAATGCACGCATTTTCTCTTTTACTAGATGCGTTGCCATCCCTGCGTTATGGAGACGGGGCTTGATGAAATCTAGTCATCTAATTTGTTTTTATTTTGTTGTTTTCTGTTGTTTGTCTCTTGAAAAAGGTTCAATTTGAGCCGATACATGGCGAATTGTCCTGTTTAGTTTTATTGTATGTTTTTTATATATACTTTTTTATATATTTTTTATTAATAGGCAAGGTAAGTGTTTTAGTAACCTGTTTAATTCATTTTGCTTGACTAATAGCAAACGTGAGAAGCAGATAGTCACAACTTTTAGGGCATGTTAATAAGAGAAAAGTTAAACTGACATTTAGTAACAACCGGAAAGATCAAGGGAGATGAGTCAGAGGAAGACAAAGAGAGAAACTTTAAGAAGGGTTGTCACAATGGCACAAATGAAATCTCTAAAGGAACTTATTGACAGCACAAAAGACAGAGTTCTGAAGAAGCATGATCTTCTACGCCACTCGACATTGCGATTGATTGATTGCTTGATTGATTGAGATTACGGTCGTCTCTATGGATGTTATGTATGGGTTTACTCCCTTGGTCTGAGACAATTCTCGTGCTAAACTGCCGACAGTGGGGATTTATATAGGGGGATAACGCCTTTGGTTGCGGGAATTCCCTTGCTAACCCGCTGGATACTGGGGATTTCATGTATGCCTCAGACGTTAAGGCAAAATGTTTGTCTTCTGCGTTCATTCTCAAACTTTTCAGATTAACATACTTTACTCCTGTTATGACGTTCCCCGTACAGGTATATAACCAAATGAGAACAGGGTACAACGTCAGAGAAAGACTACGAAAAAAACATTGTCATAGCACAGCCGAGGCCACACATCTGGACTTGGAACGCAAGATCGAGTTCCAACCAGCCCTACACTTAACTGCAAGAGTGGATAACAGACCACCTGGGGAAAGACAATAAATAATAGAATCTTAGAGTGGAATGTGATGTGTAATGGATTACAGCTTAGATGTAACGGTCTGAGAACAAGAAGCTATTTATATAGAAGCTAGCTATATTTCATCTATCTCAAACAAATCCAGCAGGAAGATCTTTATCCGTAGAAGTATTTTTCAATAGCTAGTGTGCAGTTCTCAGAATAGTAAACTTAACTTGAACATATGTCTACATACTTATATTCTGTCTGAATCTGTTTCAGCTGAATCCTAGAGTTTGAAATTATAATAAGGTAATATTTTTTTTTCAATGTTTAATATGTATATTGGCTGGAGTCTATAAGTCTGGAAATTATAATCGTTAACTCTCGCGACTTTTAATTTAGACATTTTCAATCATCTGCTACGAAATGTATCTACCCAATCTTATTTTGATGTTGTTTGAAAGCCAAATTATTATTCCTACAATTCAGTATTATGATAATCAATATTATGATTAAAATTATAAAACTATTCAGAGATGCATATGGGAATTTAAGTGTGTACCGATATGTGTGTGTATGTGTTTATATGATGACGATATTACGGTTTTGTTACTGCGGCACTCTCCACTTTGTCGAATCTCCTAAGACAGTTTGGTTGTTTATATATGTTGTTATATGTTTGGCAAAGTGAGAAAATATCTGGTCGCTCGGTAATGATTGTTGGGATGGAACAAGAATTTCAATCCTTGTTAGTCATGGTAGTGTAATAATATGAAAACAATTTCTTCATACGGAGCTAGAAGAAAACCGAAGTAATGTTTCTTTCAAAGAAATATGTACTAATATATATATATATATGAGAGAGAGAGAGAGAGAGAGAGAGAGAGAGATGAAGCAATATTAATTCCAACATGAATAATGTCAAATATATTGGCACCGTATTAACATCAGATGGGTGTTATTGAGATAGAACTGGCAAGTACATATCACATATATTCGGCGGTAAATTAATGAGAAACTGTATTTGTAATGGAGTACTATCAGTGCATATGAGAGTTCAAGTGCTTCGATGGTATATAGAACCAATTATTCTTCATGAATGTGCAACATGGACGGTAAATAAACAAAATCAAAGTAAGCTTGAGGCTACTCGGTGCGGAGAATGATGAAATTTCAATGGCAGTGAAAAAAAAGTAAAGTAGAAGTCTTCAGAGATGCTGGGATAATAAGACAAATGATTGCAACAATTAGAAGCAGACATTCAAGATTTTTAGTGCTCGCGATGAGAAGAGAAAAACTTGAACATTTGGTAACAACATTGGGCGAGGAAATAGAGGAAGGTAAAGAGACTAGTTTATGGATGAGTTGTCATTGTGATACGAAGGAATTTCACCAACAGAAGGTATTTAATCTTTCATAGACATGGTCGTGTAAAAAAAAATGTGACAACAAATTTCTCATGCTAAGCAAGAATATAACAAATGTAATGGTCTTTCTTCTTAATCTTCTTCTTCTTCAGCGTTCATTCTCAAACTCCTGCTGAATTCTCTTGTACAGGACCATGGTCCTACTAGATTTCCAGCAGGATGTAGTCCAGAGAATGGAAATGCGTTGTGTCGCCGTTTTATTTGTGCAAATGGCCCGACACATCCGTCTTCGACGGGTAATGATCTTTCAAAGAGATATATACTACCAAGATGTTATATATATATATATATATATATATATATATATATATATATATATATATATATATATATATATATATATATATATATATATATATATATATATATATATATCCCATCCCACCTAAACCATCACAAGTGACGGAAAGTTGTGAAGAAACGGTATCGCCTACAGCACTCGGCATAGCACTTCATTAATTGAGGTGAAAAATATGAATTTTAATTTACAATTCGTGATGTGATATTAGTAGTAATCTCTGAAAGCCGGTTTAATTCCAGTGTAATAATGGAATGTGAGGTTGTTACTTCAGCTCGTGAAGTTCTCGTATAAATCATTCTACTAGAGCAGTTATGTCTCGTATCAGTCCGTGTTTCGGGATATTGAAAACAGTATTGATATTGAAACATATCACGTATAGCTACATTCAATTTTCCTAGCAATCACGTGCGTCTACTAATCGGAGTATTGTGAATGTGTGCTGTCATTCGCGACAATGGGCTATCTTACATCGATAGCAGTCTACGTTATATAAGGACTATTGTCACATGGTAAATACATCGTTTTAAAATAAACCAATTTGGTTATCCCCTTAATTCATTATCTCCAACACAAAGTATAATCATTGCGAGCAATGGAATCAAAGAAATAGTCAAATGAGTAATTATGAAGACTGGGTTTCCATAATGACAATATGGTGTTGATGCTTAGTGATACATCGCATATTTTCTTTGTGTTCCTTGGTCTAAGATAGTTACGGGTGAGCACCCAATTACTCCACGCCACAAAAGATTCTGCCTCTCCGACGTCGGCGGACTTGGGATGATTTTTGTGTGGGTGTTCTTCCCATAGCTAAATTGCCTTATTAGCCTAGTGTTCAATCCTCACCTTGACCTCCACAACCTACACCATCTGCTATCTAAGTATGACCATTCTGCAGTTATCATACATGTATCCACACTATGACCCAATCTGCAGTTTTCATACATGTATCCATACTGTGCCTCACTGGTAGACAATCCCCACCATCCACTACTATCTGTGGGTGGTGTGTGTATGACAGCTGCCAAGTGGGCTCTCTTGCCTCCTAATGTCCACCTTATCATCAATTCCTGCTATAAGAGTTATGTCGAGTACACATTTTTAACTAGGCTGCCAAACAATCTCCGACAATGAAGAGAGTGCTGAAATCGTATGAGTTAAAAAAAAATAAAAAGAGAACTTATGAGATCAGTAATGCAATCTTACTTTTCGTAAAAGAATTCAGTAATTAATAAATATAAACATACGAACACGTCCTAATTTTTACTATGTCTTATTATTATTTATATGCATCATTGTTTACATTAATCTGTTTATTAGTTTTGTAGCACTAAATACAATGACATCATTCATTATTCACGTGGTTATCATTCTACAATAGGTATATCTATAGTTCATGATAGTAGGACGATAGGTGTATGCCTGTGTGTGTGCTGGTGTGTGCGAGTGGGACCGTTGGTAAACAGATGCGGATAGATGCGTGTGTGTGTGTGTGTGTGTGTGTTTGAACGGGTGGGGCGGTTGAATGTCGGCGAATGAAATGTATGAGTGAATTGTATCTGAATTCAGCTATTTCGTAAGTAGTAAGATTGTGAATCTGCAGTATCGAATGAAGTGTATGCTTCATGTTTCCAAGCATGTACAGAAGAAGACTGAGAACCAATCATGTACAGAAGAAGACTGAGAACCAAGTATGTACAGGAGGAGACTGAGAACCAAGCATGTACAGGAGGAGACTGAGAACCAAGCATGTACAGAAGAAGACTGAGCACCAAGCATGTACAGAAGAAGACTGAGCACCAAGCATGTACAGAAGAAGACTGAGCACCAAGCATTTTCTGGAAGAGACTGAGTTCTCACCTTCTCAGTAACTTGATTCGTTACACCATTTTGATATGTTATCTCGATAATGTCTTCTGGATATCTTGGGTTGTTTCTGTCTTCCTGTATCAGTCTTGTACGTTGTCATGTCATCAACAAATGTCAGTTTCCGATCCTGTGTAGATGCTGAGTATTGGTTATATTTACTGTATAAATATGTAACAGGTTATATAGGAGAACCGCGTGGTAGTCCCGGACCTTTCTTTATTATTAGATCTGACATTTACGTTCTCAACTGTAGTGACACGGTCATCTCTAGAAGGGCAGCACAAATTCAGTTTACGATCCGATAATTGACCGCACATCTTTGCTAACAGGGCATCGTTTTTGAGAACTCTACTTTATTATAAGCATCTTCTAAACCGATTGCTACTGTGACCATCTTCTTCTCTGGCTGAAATCTCTCGTAAAATAATATGCACAAGTTAAGGCGTTATCGCAAGTCCACTTTCCTGACTAGTAGCTGCTTCAATTTTATCAAGTAGAATATGTAAAATCTCAAGGTAACACCCTATCGCTCTAGTCATAGTCACGTTGTATACGATGGCGATGTAGTAGATGTTAAACAGCCTTGGATTCGGGCTATGTTTATGGAGTAGTTGCATGTTGGGTCAAAGGGCATGATCCCATGGGCCACTGGATCAACAATCAAACAGTGGTTGCAAGTAAACATGGAACCCATAATTCTCTAGCACTGAAATATTATATACACTGGTATTCTTCTTCTTTTTCTGCTCTCGTTCTCGAACTCCTGCAGATTAGCAGGATGTAGTCCGGAGAACGAAATGCGTTGTGTCATGGTTTACAGTATTGCTCCGATATCTGCGCCTTTCGGCCTGACACACTCGACTTCAGCATGGCTTTGGGTTACTGACCCTATATAGGATGGGATAGCCAACTCCATCCCATTAACCTCCTTAGTTGCCTTTTACAACATGCGTGGAAGGTAAACAGTATTGCTATTCTTTGCTCCCCTTTCGGGCCCCGACAACACAAAGGCAAAACTAGTATGGAAAGCCTCTACTACATCCTTCATACTCACTTTACCCACTTTGCTGAATGTGGTGATGGTATACATCACCTGGACCAGGTGCGGTGCTGTCGTTGGTTTTGAGTAAATGCTCTACGTCATCCTGTGTTATCAACATATCGTATCCCCATTGTGTCACAGTGCTGTTGCACATCATTTGGTGGTCAACAATATTACCTATGTCAGGTCGGACATCGATGAGGAAATTAGAATTATAAAAAATATAATTATTTAGATATTGTAAGAGACATACCACATTGACATTATTTACCTGACTTTACTTGAAATTATACTTGGGGGGAGAGTCAAGCAAGAAGTAGGCATACATACACATGGAGAGGATCTTTCACAAGGAGGACATGATTAAATCTTTTAGAGTCAGCCACATGGCAAGAGAGAAAGAGAAAGAGAGAGAGAGAGAGAGATAATGTTGGAGATTCCTTGCAGCCAAACTTCATTGTGGACAAGGCACTTAATGATGATTATGATATCTTAAAACTGTTCATCATCATTAAGTGCCGTCTCCGCAACGAAGCTTGGCTGCAACGGATCTCCAACATCCCCTGTCTCTTGTCTTGGTGGTGCATTCTGCTAGTCTGTAACCTGTTCATCGTGTGATGTTACTCTCCCACTTGTATCTCTGCCTACCTCTTGCTCGCCTCCCTTTGACTTTGCCCACAAGTAAGGTCTTCAATAAGGTGTCATGTCTTTTAATGTGTCCAAAGTATGTTATTTGCCTGATCTTTATTTCTCTTAGTTGTTCTTTCTTCATATTAAGTGTCTTTAGCACCTCTTTATTTGTGTTCTTCTCTTTCCATGATGTTCTCCCTATTCTTCTATATACCCACATCTCAAAAGCATTAATTCTGTCTTCTAATTGTTTATTTAGTGTCCATGTTTCTGAGCCATACATTAATATAGAGTAGATATAGCATTTTATAATTCTCATTTTTAACTTGTTTGTAATTTGTTTAGATGTTAATATTTTCCTCATAATTAAAGGTACTTTCAGCCATTCCTATTCTCCTTTTAACTTCTGTTTGACATCTGCCATTATTTGTGACTATGTGTCCAAGATTTGTATACTGTTTTACTTGTTGTAGTTTCTCTCCATGTATGTTTATGTTTAGCTCTTGATCTTCTGTGTCTTTGCTGATTATCATAGTTTCTTTTGTGGATATTTATATCAAGCCCATATTAAATTTATTTGATTTATTGACGTGATCTATTAGTCTTTGTAGTTCATGTTCACTTTCTGCTAGAAGAACAGTGTCATCGGCTTATCTAAGGTTGTTTATTATTTTCGTAATTCTGTTATGATATCTGAATACTGTGACTGGAATCGTGACTGACATCTGCTCATATGTTTTCAATACATAGTTTTTTTATAATCATTCTTTTTTTTTACTGTTAAAGGTGCAGTGAACAAATGTTGAGTTTTCCGTCGGTGAACTTATGTATGCCTTTGAATTCAACATATTCTGTGTCTGTTGCACATACATAATACGTATATTATTAGATCATTGTTATCCGGACAGCTCATTGATAGTGTTCGGAATTTGTTGTGCTAAATTTAACTAAATCGTTCTCCTGATCTTTTGTGTGCGTGATCTGAGGCTGAAACATATAACGCGCTGCCAAACAGTTGAAAAAATCCAGATCATTAATTGGAAGTCAATACACTGTCGCGAACTCTATCTATTCTATTTTATTAATTTTGTTTATTCCGAAAATCGAAAATCGTTTTGATAATCTTGACACCTCAATGAAATCAGCACTGGAATAATCACATCTAAAATATCTGTTGAAGCTAATTATTGGAGCATTTCTGTAAATATCACTGTCCTTCTAAAAATATGGTCGTAAATTAATTTATTTCGTTGCAATTTACGTCGAAGAATTAACATTTCAACAAATGAATGGTTCCTTTTAAATGAAATATTAATATAATATTCTTGTTAGTATTCAGCTGTGTATGTTATTGGTTACCAGAAGGTATCTTCAAGACACGGCAGTAGTACCATCGGTGCCATTTCGAAAGTAATCGCATTAGTATCGTATGGATGCGAGTCTAGGACAATGATGAAATTGCGTAGTGAAAAAATAGAGGCAACACAGATGTGATTCTATAGAGCAGTGGTCGGCAACATTTTGCTAAATGTGTGCCAACTTAAGGTTTCAAATTATTCAGTGTGCCGAAATGAGCGAGGAAACCGCGGTATTCGATTTATAATCAACTTTATACGGGTAAAATGAAGAGTCTGCGTGCCATTTGAAATTGTTTGACGTGCCAAGTGTGGCACGCGTGCGATAGTTTGCCGACCCCTGCTATAGAGGAATGTTGAGAAAACATGGTACTCTAGAGAGTCGAACAATGACGAATGAGTCATGTTTGAACATGAGCTACTCAACAATATCAAAAATAGACAATCTCGACTGTTTGGACATGTTATAAGACATATATGTCTGGAGAACATAGTAAACACGGGCAAGGTAGACGACACTAGCGAGGACTACAGCGTGATAATATATTATAGAACGATTCACTAGCTTTACCCTCAAACAAATGTAATTATCTGAGTAAACGTCGAACGTATTAATGATATTTTTGCATAGGATGCTATTTTTGGTTAGACTCCAACAAATGTGTGCATTATGTCTCTTTTTGTTCAATGAATGATATGCTTTGAGTTTTATTGATATTCTACTGTTTTTGTCACTAGAAAAGAAATGTGCCACTTCAAACATTACACCGGATCAGTGTTGCCACGTAGCTATGACAAAAACCAAGAACCTAATGCAAGATCCCAAAGTAACCAAACCCCACGTATCGACACTTAAAATCGCGTTAAGCTGTGGTTAGATAATTATTTCTAGAATTATATTGAATGTTTTTCGAGTATGATATACAAATGATATACCTTTGTATTTTTTTCCAATCTCTTTTGCAATTTTTTCCCCATCCAAATAGTTATTATTATAGCAGTGACACAATCTTCTTAAGTTTCTCGTGTCATCCACAATATACTAAACATCCTATGCAGCCATTTTATTTTCATATCTTCTGCTGCTTTTATTAATTCAACTTGTGTTACCATGTTCTGGAGATTTGTTTTATGGAAATGTTTGTATGACATTTTCTATTTCTGCTAGCAATATATTTAGTTATACTTCTTTTGCAAATGAGATTCTTTACTGTCAATAACTGTACAGTCTTATATAAATAAATTAAAATTAATCTGAATCATAATGATCTGTTTCTGAGAAATTGATAACTAATCTCGGCTGTGTAAAGGACAAATTATCATTCTTCCAATATATTTCTGTCTCGTGTATCAAATATTTCTCATCTTTCTTCCAATACTCTATGGTTATATTAAAGATTTGTAATTATTTCAATATCTTTGAATTATAACATTTTATTTGCTGTTGTTACTTCCTCCTTAATTTTCGCCAGACTAATGTGATTGGGTTTTGGTGGGAATGGTAAGGTGGTAGTCTTAATCATATGTGACCACGTTCCTGAATTGCCTTGTCTAAATGACAAATCTTTGCATGCTGTGTGTTTTTTATAATGCCAAGTAATTCCGGCTTCAGAGACATTTCGTTGAAAGCAATTAGACTTACGTAAAACACAGGTTTATATAATCGCTTCAATCAGACACGACAGACTATAAAACTAGTGGGTCTGATTGAAGCGATTATATAAACCTGTGTTTTACGTAAGTCTAATTGCTGTTACGTTTCACGCAGTTACATTGTATTGATTGTAATGTTGAAAGCAATACTGTTTTAGGTAAGCCAAAGCGTTATTACATCTTTAGTACTTGATGAATTTAAAAATTAGTTTCTGCTACCAAAGCCTTTTGATATGAAGTTTTGTCCATTACCAAACAACATTGCATATCCAATGAAGAAAGTGCATGATTCACAATCCAGTACTGAAATATCTTGCCAATTATCTTTTTATGATAATCCCTATTATCTGCGAATTTTTTTAACACATGAGTTCAGCATTATTTACAAGGTTATGATCGATTAAAAAGACAAATAATGGAGGTCAAAGTACCTGGGTGGAGGAGAAAGGGCAGACCAAGAAGACAATGGACTGACAACATTAAAGATAACATGAATACATCGTTGAAAAATGCATGTCGCAATCGTCGAATTCAGCGAGTTCATTGGGAAGACAACGTTCTGGAGAGAACACGTCACATGACATGACATGATGGATTCTTCCTGCATGAGCATTATTAGGCGCTACCCTTTACTGCGTGATACTACTCTCTTATTTGCCCCATCAGATAATTGCTATTCTCATTCATTACTGTGACGCTCATTGATCCAAGTTTCATCTAAATACATCATATCATAACAACCTCTTGTCATTTCTTTGATCTCGCGTAAATATTTCCTTCTCATTGCAACTACATTAGATTTCTCACAAATAATATTTCTACCGTCAACATATTTTATAAAACGTAAACCCTAAACTCCTAATGTTCCCCCAAAGCGTAGATTTGGAAATAGCAATGTCATTATTCTTTCGTAGTCAACTTTACAATTTCCTTAAAGTTACAGCCTCATTTTTGTCAAACATATTGCCCATTATGCTGCGGATCAATTCTCTGTCAAAATTATCCACCAATTTTAAGCCAAATTTTCATGTGTAAATGATTTGAATGAGATATATCATATTTTACTATCCAACGGTGCAATAATCGTTTACTTATCCCTAAGGCATGAATTGTTCTCTTTTCTGGTTTAGAAATAGAATGATATAATTGTCCGTTGATACTTGATGCAATGTTAGACTTATATCATACTAATTGTAGGAGGAACCAATAATGTACACATCAATTATTATAAACGACTATAAAAAGTCTGTAAAAAGGTGTGTGAGCGGTGTTTTCACAAGTAGACTTTTGATCTATATCGCGTATATCCCGTAGTCGTAACCTTCGATAACAGTTACCATGTTGTTTCGACATGCCGACGTTGTGCTTGAACTAGTTACAGACACGACTTGGGTGGGGAGAACAACAAAGAAACCTGTCGCAAGGACCAGAGTTGTGCCCTGAAGTCGATGTCTGTTTCGGTGGCATTAGACTAAAAACACCATCTAGTCGAATGGCTGCTGGAACAGAGGGCGGAGCACTTATGAGAATGCAACACGTGCTGTGAGGCCAGTTTCTAATCAAAGAAAAAAAATATGTATTGCACATAAGCGAGCATTTAAATCAACGGTAGATTTGTAATGTAAAATTTAATTCATAGAGTCTATATGATTTCAAACTCTCACACACACACAATGCACAATGTATTAGACTTTACAAAAGAAAAACATACAGTAGGACAGTTTGAATTTTATTTTTCTATAATCTAAACTCTGATGCTATCCAGCATTCCCAAACGCCTCATGATGCTCGTGTGCCTCAAAGTTTCTACGATCGCCTAATTTTCTGCTTGAACTGTACTGTCTGATGTGACTTCGTTTCTACAATTTTGCGAGGTTTTGAAAAATTTTGCGAGGTTTTGAGAAATTGGCAAATTCGCACATAATAATTGCACGGTTCTACTTCAGGGACCCCGGACACAGACACTTAATGTCTGACAGTTATTACTCCAAATCCCAGGAGATTTCATAAAGAAACCTTGAATTAAAACTCCCCGGCTACAGCTCACTTTACAGTTGACTGTGGAAAAAAACCACAAATACTAACTCCGTCGAGCTAAAACTAACAGACAGCTGAAACTAAAACTTGGACAGTTTGGACATGGAATGAAAACTGTAGACGGATCTTGGTCTATTCGTGACTTTCTAGCTGCTCTCCGCTGTTGAGCTGCTGAATTTCTCGTCTTTTCACAAGGTGATGCGCTCTTTTTTATTTTAGAACGCCATGTAGATCTATTTTGTGCAAGTTCTTCCCATGTATCGTGGTCTATTTCAAAGGCTTTCAGTGAGTTCTTTAGCGAGTCCTTGTAGCGCTTCCTTTCGCCACCAAGAGATCGTATACCCTTCTCTAGCTCACCATAGAGAAGTATCTTTGGCAGACGATGGTCTGGCATATACACCAAATGACCTGCCCAACGAATCTGTGTCTGCATCAGGATCGTGTCAATGCTTGGGATACCAGCTCTATCAAGGACAGTGGTATCTGGAATCTTGTCTTGCCATCTGATGTTCATAACTTTTCTGAGACAATTTGTATGAAAATTATTGAGTTTTTTCACATGACGTCTATACACAGTCCACGTTTCACTAGCGTATAGCAGCACTGGAAGTACCACTGATCTGTAAACTTTCAGCTTAGTCTGTAAGTTAATGCCATTTCTACGCCAAACATTTGCGTACAATCTGCCGAAAGTACTGCTGCTTTGGCGATCCTTGTATACACTTCATCATCAACGCTGGCATTTTGTGATAATGTACTGTCTAGATATGTGAATCTATTCACAACTTTCAGTGCTACACCATTTACTTTTATGCAGGGCTCGAGATAACTTTTGCCAAGTGCTGGTTGTAACATGACTTCTGTCATCTCTGTGTTAATGGTAAGCCCAAAGTTGGTACAGGCTTTGGAGAATCTGTCTATAATACATTGTAGATGAGCCTCAGAGTTGGCATTTAGGGCACAGTCATCAGCAAATAGAAGATCCCTGATTGTGTGTGATTTAACTTTGGTTTTTGCTCGAAGTCGCCGAAGGTTGAACAATTTTCCGTCTATGCGATAGGTGATGTTTACTCCCAGGTTTAGATCTCTGAAAGCCTCATTCAACATAGCAGAGAACATGATGCTAAATAGGGTAGGTGCTAATATACATCCCTGTTTTACTCCATTTGAGACAGGAAAGGTTTCAGATAACTCTCCATCATCCTGACTTCTAGCTTGCATTCCATCATGCAATTGCTGCACCATTGAGATAAATTTCTGTGGGCATCCATACTTTGCCAGAATCTTCCACAGACTCTCTCTACTTACTGTGTCAAATGCTTTTGTCAAGTCTATGAATGTTGTGTACAGGTCACAGTGTTGTTCTTGACATTTTTATTAAAGCTGTTTTTCAGCAAAGATCATATCAGTTCTTCCACGTTCTTTTCGGAAACCACATTGGCTTTCGGGTAGTAGTCCCTCATTTAGATGAGATGTAAGACGGTTCAAAAGGATTCTGGCAAATATCTTTCCAGCAATGGACAGTAGAGAGATACGACGATGGTTGTTACAGGACTGGCGGTTCCCTTTACGTTTATACAGGTGTATAATTGTAGCATCCTTAAAATTTTGTGGACTTTTTCACTTTTCCATGACTGTTGGAAAATTATGTGAAGTTTCTCAATAAGATTTTTACCACCATATTTGTATATTTCGATTGGTATTGAGTCGGAGCCAGGTGCTTTTCCACTAGAAAGCTGATGAACTGCTTTACGAGTTTTCTCCAAAGTAGGGATGTCACCTAGCATTTCATTGAGAGGAACCTTCGGTAGTCGGTTTATAGCCTCTTCATTTATTGATGATGGGTTATTCAAAGTATTCTACCCAGCGCTGCAGGATTTTATCTTTTTCTACGATTAGTTGTGTTTCATTTGCATTGAGAAGTGGAAAAGATCCCGATGAGGTTGGGCCATATAACATTTTAAGTGCATCATAGAAGTTTCTTAAATCGTTTGTGTCTGCAAATCTTTGTATCTCATCTGCTTTCTTATTCAGCCAAGAGTCCCTCATATGGCATAGTTTATTTTGAATTATTTTCCGTTTGCAATTGAGTGCTACTTTTTTTAGACATTGATTTTGGATCGTTTAAGTACTCTGTTGTTTTTCGTCCAACATATCTTTGATTTTATTATCATTCTCATCATCACCAGTCATTATGTTTTTTGATAGAATGACCTAGTTCCTCAGTAGCAGTGTCGTAAATTTCCTTGCTCAGATATGTCCAGTTCGTATCTACATCTTGCTCTAGTTGTGCAGATTTCCGACATTCATCCAGAGTAGAGGCTAGGGACTGTTGTGTGTTTACATTTGATAACTTTCTGACGTCTATACGTTTCTTTGCTTTGCTTCCTTGTGGGCGTCTGGCAGGTTGTATGCGAATTCTTAGTTTTGACACAATAAGACGATGGTCAGTCCAGCAGTCTGCACCGCACATTGATTTTGTCACTCTAACATCTTGGCGGGCCTTTCTTCTTACAATTATATAATCTATAAGATGTCAGTGTTTTTATCGAGGGTGCATCCAGGAGGTCCGGTTTCGGATTGGGAGTTGAAATATGGTGTTGGTAATAAGGAGGTCATGTTCGCCACAAGTTTTTAACAGACGAAGTCTTTTGTTGTTGCACTGACCCACTCCATATTTCCCTATTACACCATTCCAGGAGATATTGTCTTTACCCACCCTTGCATTGAAGTCTCCAAGTAATATGAGCTTATCAGTTTTTGGAACTTCAGTGATAGTTGCATTAAGTTCATCATAGAACTTATCTTTAACGTCTTCTGGATTTGCCAGTGTTGGTGCATACGCACTGATGATTGTTGCATATTTTTTACCGGAGATCAGGGAGATTTTTACTGTCATGAGGCGGTCATTTATTGCGTTGCTGGCGTTCGCCTACATTACCCGGTGGGCCGATAAACCATCGTACCTCGTACGCGTAAATTCGCCAAATATCAGACTTTACGTGTTTAGGTTGACAAGACCGTTATGCTTTTTGAGATAGTCTCAGCACAATATGACCTACTTTATGACTGCCTAACAGGCTGTCAGACGAGTGTGGAGCCAGAACACGCCCCAGGCAGTCCACTGGTGTTGTGGTCACACGACACGTCAAACCTGTTGTTGTAGCTACATGGTGAATAGTGAGCGATTTCAATGTGTTATTGACACCGAAGTAAATTTGTTCATCACATAAACTTCAACATTATTTATAAATAATCACTCTTTACACATCACGCAGATATATCCATTTGATAGCCTCAACTAGACTGTCTTAAAATACACAATTTGATGTTATACACTGGTTATGATGTTAACACAACTTTGAAAACATTAGCACAACTGCAATGCTAGATACACCAGCGTGACATGCAATGCTAGATACACCAGCGTGACATGCAATGCTAGATACACCAACGTGATATACAATGCTATATACACCAACGTGATATGCAATGTTAGATACACCAGCGTGACATGAAATGCTAGATACACCAGCGTGATATGAAATGCTAGATACACCAGCGTGATATGAAATGCTAGATACACCAGCATGATATGAAATGCTAGATGAAACCGAATGTTGCAGCACTATAACTGTAAAGATGAAATTACAAAAGAGGATAACCTCTTTATATGTCATCTACTGAGATGTTAACTTTATATGTGCACGTCATCTATTGAGATGTTAACTTTATATGTGCATGACATTACTGAGATGTTAACTTTATATGTGCATGACATCTACTGAGATGTTAATTTTATATGTGCATGTCATCTATTGAGTGTTAACTTTATATGTGCATGGCATCTTCTGAGATGTTAATTTTATTTGTGCATGTCATCTATTGGGATGTTAACTTTATATGTGCATGTCATCTATTGAGATGTTAACTTTATATGTGCATGGCATCTTCTGAGATGTTAATTTTGTATAATGATCGTTCTGATAGGCCTACAGTGAGACATTTAGATATTCCGTATGTGGACGATATAGTATTTGCGAAGAAAATACAACAATTATGTACAGGTAAGACAAGATACTATTATTTGGAAGGAAGAATACAACATTCAGGTACGAGAAAGATAACACCATTCGGCTAATAGAAAGATACCACTGTTTAGCGACGGGACGAAAACAATATTCGGCTACAATAAAAATAACACTGTTTAGCTATGGAAAAGAACATTCATGTACGTGAAAGATAACACTATTTAACTTCGCGATGAAAACACAACATGCGTTTATGAGGAAGATAACAGTATATAGATACAGGAAGAAAACACACAATTAAGAAATAAGAAAATTAAAACAAAGTTTGGACAAGAAAACATATATTTACGAGAAAGATGATACTTTTTAACCATAGGAAGAACAAACTATATTTAAGAGAAAGATAATACTTTTTATCCACGTGAAGAAAACACACCGTTTTTTTACGAGAAACATAATACTTTTTTAACCATGAGAAAACACACCATTTTGTTTTAGAGAAGACCGCACAAGATTTAGTTGAGGAAAATAAAACACATTTCTGATGTATTGTTTGGTATGGCTCTCGTTAAGCTAATCAAATGGCCCTCTGTTTTTCCTATATCACAAAAGCAATATCTGGTGATATAATGAGACAGTATCTATAAGAAACACGTGCATGCAAGACTTACAGTCAGCTCTTGCAAAATATTATTTTATCCTTTATCTAATCTCCATCTCACAAAACGCGTCTCAACATGAGATTAACATAATTATTACTTCTGCCCTAAAAATGACAGATTTTTCAGATAACTAAAACCCTCATATGCATGCTCAGCTTGGGCGTGGACATACATTAATCTTTCAGAAATCACGTTACTTAATAGACGTTTATATTCTCGCAGCCCTCCGTCTGCGTAAGAAATTCAACTGAAGATCTGTTGAACTGCATAGGTTTTTTTCAGCTCAGATAATGATTAAATATTCCTAGACACACAGCAGACAGATTACGGCCTCCTGAGCACTAGAGAATCTGGATGGCTCAACTCAATGCGTAAAACAAATATACAATACAGTTTTGATTAATTAGGGCTTATGAAGATAAGAACCATAACTCAAAAAATAATAAAAGTGGCATAGTGATCCCCTTGATTGGTCGTAGTAGAATACACAAGATGTTAATAATGAGGATATCAGATGCTGATTATTTGCGCCAATTGCATGACACATCCGTCTTCGGCGATAATGAGAGACGCTGGTGTGCTTAATGAGAACTAATTACTTACTAATCATTCATAATGTCACACATTCAGTCAGCGAACATCAAAAACTTTGCACGAACTCTAAACCACTTAATCTTGCTACGATTCGCCACTTCTATGAGATATTCCTGTTGTCCTACACAAATATTTATCGTCAACACCACAGGAGATTTCTCCGCGGGGATCAAAAAGATAGTAGCAGTGGCCCTACAATTAAATATCACAGATTCAAAATGTATGGCCCAGTGCAAACAGAAAAAACAAATTTGCAACTATTAAGATATATCTTTTCAATAGCATCATATGCAATCTCCAATATAAAAATAAAACAATGACATCTGCAATACAAAATATATTATCGGCATTAGAAAGTAAATGTTAGAGCTTGGGTGGGCAAACTACGGCCCGCGGACCGCACGTGGCCCGCCATTGGATATTTTGCGGCCCTCAAACACATTTTTAAATAGACGAACATTGTTAAAATATTTGCAAAACATTTTATCCATATTAAAAAATATACTGTTATAGTGTAAGTCTGTTAGAAATGTAATTTATTTCAGAAGTTATCTACATTATGTACAACTACATTTCTTTACAATAAAAATATTTAATTAATTACTTACCGAGAATTTTAAACAAAAACATACATAATATTATATGCAGCCCTCCAATAGCTTTACAATTTTCATTGCAGCCCTCTGCACAAAAAGTTTTCTCACCCCTGTGTTAGAGAAAAGTCTTAACAGTATCATGGACAGAAAGGAGAACCAACGCAGATGTCCGCATAGATCTGAACATAGAAGAAGAGTGGTTACTTAAACCATCAGAAAACGCAAATTAACATATTTCGGACATATAAAGAGACACAATGGTTTAGACAGATTAGACAATGGTGGCAAAGTTCCAGAAAAGAGAACAAGAGGCAAATAAATACTACAATGGACACATAACATGGACGACTTTCTGAACACGACACTGAAAGACACTTAAAGTTACGAAAGATATTATTCAAGTATTCTATACACCTCTCTCCCTCAACCGATATCTTATGTTGCAAGTCTGTGTCAGCAAGCTCATGCGAGAAGCAAAGATAGTGGTAGAAAATAGCATGATGCTGTTGTATAAGCCCCTACACTGCGATATAGATAAATAGACCCACTATCCGTCAGGGTTGTATGGGCGCTACACTGGATGCATCAGTATACAATTTTCACTAAATAACTTTTTCTTGACCCAATCTGATGAATGTAGATAAGACACGTTCATACCATTCCATGATATTATAAATTCATGATTTTCTTTTACTATTTCTCCCCCTTCGACCCTCGGTTGTTTCTTACAAAACAATTTCGGAAAGCGAGTCGTGTCTTGTGTAAATTAACCACGTTTATCACGCTTCACCACTGCCAAAAGTTGATCTTGATAACTTGGACGTTAATGTATTTGCTGACTGACACATGTATGTGTCATGTGTTCTATTTAACTAATTCTTAAGCTGCATAGGACGCAGGATATCTGCATCGCCTACTGCAGGAAGTCTCAGTAAAACAGGACAGAAACTAGACATTTTAGTCACCTTATCAAACTTTTACTGCGGCACTCCTCCAAGCCTTTACAAATAGGTAAAGTATTGCAATGATTTGTGTCGCCTTAGAGATTTAAAAAAAAAATTCTACTATCTAATATCGAAAAATAACGGAGTAAGCTTTTAAGTTAGTTGCAGTTAATCAGTGAATGTGGGAACTAAGATGACAGCAGCAAGGTTGCACAGCAGCAAGGTAGCATCATCAAAAGCATAACACTACGGGTCCTGGAAATTCATTATGGAAACATCAACACCAAAATTTCCGCTCTGTTATCAGTTCTTTGCTTGATTGTTGAGAACCTTAATAAGATATGTTGTTTTGAGCAAGCGCTGAACTATGTTCAGTTTGGGTTGGAAACTGTTGTTTGAGAAGTGTGGCGCAATACATTTTTTTGAGTTGTAGTTGATTTCTTCTGACTACAGCCCGTGACAACTTTGACTGTCTATTATTATCATACTGAAACAATGTACTAATTTGTCGTGCACACTTTTTTATTTTTGTTTGAATAATACGAACGATCAAATAGAGAATTAATATCATTCTCAATTAGGTAGTCGCTGATAAATACATGAATTAATGATTAAAATTACGTTCATTCCTTTCAAGTTATCTAAATATTGGATATAGTTTTCTCATTCTAAGCATATGTAGTTCTAAGAAAATATATTTTTCAATGTCATATAACCACAACTTGCACAACCCTCGTTCGATATTGCAGAGTATGCATCCCGTATTTGTGTTGTACGTAGTTTTCTATTGCACCAGTGGTTGAATAAGTCACCGCATCTCCTCTGGCCCACTAGGATTATCAATATGATGACTATCTGTTGGTTACTGATCCAGCGGTCCATGGGCTCATGCCCTTTGACCCAGCATGACTATCTGTAAAATAGCTATATTAGCTCAGACAACAGTACTTGCGCATGTGGTTGCGTGTGTGGGTCTCACCAATGGCTCACTAGACAAACCAACCGTGCAACAGAAAACCTTAGTAGATGACATACCTTTATATTGAGGTTATCTTCTTATATAAGCTTCATGGCACGTCATCTATACAATGCCGTAGTCGTAACCTCCGATAACAGTTACCATGTTGTTCCGACAGGTCGACGTTGTGCTTGAACTAGTTACAGGCACGGCGTGGGTAGGCGGACAACAAAAAAAAAGGTCGCAAGGGCCAGAATTGTGCCCTGATATCGAGGTCTGTTTCGGCAGCATTAGACTCGAAACACCATTGAGTCGAGTGTCTGCTGGAACAGAGGGCGGAACACTTATGGGAATGCCCCACGTGCTGTGAGGCCAGTTTCTAATCAAGAATCAAGACAACAGTACTTGGAGATATAGAAAACTCAAAGGAATCACTATTAGCACCACGCCACACGAACAGTACGCAATCCTGCCCTACGACCGACATTGTTTGTCAACCATTGTTTTACACACATTTAAAAAAAAACAGAATGGTATGAATTTGTTTCGTGTAACTGGAGGAATGTTAAACTATGACCTTCACCTTTAAAGACTATTCAACTTAAATAATTATGATCCTATTCGTTTTTGAATACTGTTATTATTTCAGTTGGTCACTATTTACATACTTGGAATCGCATGCTGAAAATAGACAAGAGACTCCAAGTATATAAATAGTGAACAACAGAATTCCCAACAATGGTTTCACCCCGCCCAGTCACGTGACAATTCTAGATAACAGGTCTGGCTGGAATCGGTGGTGGTTAAACTCTGGTCAACAAATATTATAATCTTAAAGAAATCACCCTACTCTGAATGATATTTAGTTACGTGTCAATAAGTTTAAAGCTCCGCCCGTGTGATGCCGAGGCCCGAAAGGGGAGCAAAGAATAGCAACACTGTTTACCTTCCATGCATGTCGTAAACAGCGACTAAGGATGTTATGGGATTGAGTTGGCTACCCATCCCATATAGGGTCAGTGACCCAAAGCCATGCTGAAGTCGGATGTGTCAGGCCGAAAGGCGCATACATCGCAGAAATGCTGTAAACCATGACACAACGCATTCGGTTCTCCGGACTACATCCTGCTAATCTGCAGGTGTTTGAGAACGAAAGCAGATGAAGAAGTTTAAAGCTCAGTAATATTTCTTTATCTCTAAATCATGTCGTGTGTATTCTCAAGATCGGACTATGTTGTATAGCGACGATAAAACACTCACTTTAGACATGACTGATCTCCGATATAGAGGAGCCGTATATAGAAAATGTAAACATGACCTGAAAGGCCCGTTTTGATTATTTCCATGCATCCAGTAGTTCGGTTCTGGCTATATTTTGCATGCGACTCCAAGTATATACTAATTGCTACACTACAAGACCACAATCCTAGAGAAAAAGCTAGATTAATTTATTGGAAATTTCTAGACACAATATTCACGTAGGTTGCTATCATTTTCGGGAATGAACAACCGTTAATCAAGCACCGTAACAAGAACACATTCATTCTAGTCGGCCATTTTGGCGGAAGCCGAAAGACAAATAACGGAGGGAAGAGTGCTTGGTAGAGGAGAAAGGGCAGACCAAGAAGACATGGACTGACGAGATTAAAGATAACATGAACACATCGCTAGAAAATGCACGCCACATCGCCCAAGACAGAGAGAGAGGTTCAGAGAGGTCATTGGGAAGACAACGTTCTGGAAGGAATACGTCACATGACCTCCAAGTATATACATAGCGACCAACGACACTATTCAGAAATAAACGAACGAATATCTAATTAATTCTGTACAGAGGTTTTATACCGGAGAAAGCCACGATTTAGCTGAGACTGTTTTGTCATGTAAATTAAATCAACACATTTTAGAGAGTCTGTCAATTAGCATCCCTGCATATTAAGATGTGAATTTAGCTAAGGGTCCAACTGGTGTATTCTTGAGTTACTAGGGATACGAAGAATCCATTGCAACAGACAAAAAACATACACACATTGCACAGGTATGACATTTCTTCGAGGAACACAAACATTTAACAAAGGAACGTACTATTAGGAATTACGTCTACACGGAAGCAGCCCTTAATATAAGGAATATAACATCAAAATACAAAAATTAACTAAGATACCACGCTTTAATGTTAGAAGCATATACATTATAAAAGAAATTAAAACATACATACTGGAACGTACATTTTTATAGTGAAAAGAGGTTTCATATACACGATAGTGACTAATTGCACTGATTAGTTTGATTCACTCATTCATTCATTTTCCTTTTGCGCTGAAGTTAGCGCATAGGGCAGAGGTCAGATCTCTCCAATTATGTCTGTTCAAAGATATTCTGTGCAGTCCTTGAATAGTATGAATATTGGTTGTTTTACTTTCTCTAAGTATTGTTCTTCTGAGTGTTTCTTTTGGTGTACCCCTTGCTCTTTTGCCTGTAGGTATCCATTCAAGAGAGATTAGTTTGATTGACATGTATGTTTCAGTGCTCATCAAATCAACCGTACATAGACAACCGTACATAGACAACCGTACATAGACGAGGCCTGAACGAGAGCAAGTAATAGTAATATATTTATGTATGTCTCCTCATACACTTCATCAGTCTTCTGCAGCTCATACTGATAAAAACAGAGATTTAATTTTAGTGGTGCTTCTGTACGCTAATATGTTTTCCTATTTGACGTGTTTTTTTTTTTACAGAACGTTGTCCTTATTGAAACTTTGTAAGCCTCATGTTTCTTTCCAAGCTGGTAAGTATTTTTCAGTGTCATGTTCCAATGGTCTTTGATGTTTTGTGTCCATCGTAGTATTGGTATGACTCTTGGTCATATTCCTAGAACTTTTCCCTCCGTGAGTCTATTGTCTATTGTCTTTCCCCAGGTGAATTATTGTTGATTGTATCCACACTTGCCGTCAAGCTTAAGTTGTCGTTCCCAGGCCAGATGTGTCGCCATGTTTGCATTAAGTCCATGTTTATTCAAGGCTATCTTGATGTTTTCTGTCCACAGTTTTCTTGGTCTATCTTTGACCTTATACCCAGATATTCTCTTGTTATATGTTTTTATTTTTAACCGTTGTGTCGCTTTGTATGTCCGAAATATGTTAGTTTGCTTTTATAAAATATTTTTGGGCTGTCGGTCTTCTTCTATGTGCAGGGATTTACGAACATCTACGTTGGTTCGTCTTTCTGTCCATGATTACTTGTGACGTTTCTAGAATATTTCATTTAACATTCTGATATTTTCCTTTCCATTGAGTATGTCATTACCCACGTCTCACAAACTCTGGGGGGAATAGATTTCATTGTCTCATATTCAGGACATTCTCGAAGTTTATGTTTTGCTATCTGTGATGCTTATCCAGGTGTACACAAGACTGTTTTGCTAATCTTGAAACGTGTGTACACGAGACTAGAGTTGGTTGGACCTTTTTATGAGTGATCGAATTGCAATTTGTTCTGGCTCTTCCATATCTGTATATAGTTATTGTGTTTTGGTTTGCGACTTTCTTCTTGGCATTATCTTTTTTTTTTCTAGTGATAAGTGATTGGTTTATCTGGTTGATTGTCGTCAGTAACAGACCTCAGCCAGTCGGTCTACTTTTTTTATCATCCCATAGTAAGATGACATGCTGAAAGTAGGTGTGTTGGAAAAAAAGAATGTAGATATTACAATATATACATTTCTTCAAAATCAATTATCAGCGCTAAATCTTGCTAACTGACAGAGTTTAAAATAACGCGAAGAAAAATATGCAAAACAAAAGACAAAACATATTAGAATCTGGATAATAAATCTTTCACAACAAACATAATTACCAATACCTGGGAAACGTATGAATACAACAAAATGAGTGTGCATGTAATATGTATTGCGGTAGTTATGATAGTGTAACATCAATAAATTTGAACGCTTCCTTTTCGTTTTCCACAAAGATCGAAATTATTTTGCTATTTCGCAATTTACAAAACAGGGCATCTCAAAATGTATGAGACCACAGAAAGGTAAACAAATATTTTATAAGACCAAACCACCGTCTCAAAAAATGATATATACTCATATGTAACTTTGCAATTAATTAAGATGTTGTGGCCCGGTAGACATATTGCTGCAACCCGGAGGTTGAGAAGCTCTTGTGGTGCGGTAGACAAATTGCTGCAAGCAGGAGGTTGAGAAACTCTTGTGGTGCGGTAGACAAATTGCTGCAACCCGGAGATTGAGAAGCTCTTGTGGTGCGGTAGACAAATTGCTGCAACCCGGAGATTGAGAAACTCTTGTGGTGCGGTAGACAAATTGCTGCAAGCAGGAGGTTGAGAAACTCTTCTGGTGCGGTAGACAAATTGCTGCAACCCGGAGATTGAGAAACTCTTGTGGTGCGGTAGACAAATTGCTGCAAGCAGGAGGTTGAGAAACTCTTGTGGTGCGGTAGACAAATTGCTGCAAGCAGGAGGTTGAGAAACTCTTCTGGTGCGGTAGACAAATTGCTGCAACCCGGAGATTGAGAAACTCTTGTGGTGCGGTAGACAAATTGCTGCAAGCAGGAGGTTGAGAAACTCTTGTGGTGCGGTAGACAAATTGCTGCAAGCAGGAGGTTGAGAAACTCTTGTGGTGCGGTAGACAAATTGCTGCAAGCAGGAGGTTGAGAAACTCTTCTGGTGCGGTAGACAAATTGCTGCAACCCGGAGATTGAGAAACTCTTGTGGTGCGGTAGACAAATTGCTGCAAGCAGGAGGTTGAGAAACTCTTCTGGTGCGGTAGACAAATTGCTGCAACCCGGAGATTGAGAAACTCTTGTGGTGCGGTAGACAAATTGCTGCAAGCAGGAGGTTGAGAAACTCTTGTGGTGCGGTAGACAAATTGCTGCAAGCAGGAGGTTGAGAAACTCTTGTGGTGCGGTAGACAAATTGCTGCAAGCAGGAGGTTGAGAAACTCTTGTGGTGCGGTAGACAAATTGCTGCAAGCAGGAGGTTGAGAAACTCTTGTGGTGCGGTAGACAAATTGCTGCACGCAGGAGATTGAGGAACTCTTGTGGTGCGGTAGACAAATTGCTGCAACCCGGAGGTTGAGAAGCTCTTGTGGTGCTGTAGACAAATTGCTGCAACCCGAAGATTGAGAAGCTCTTGTGGTGCGGTAGACAAATTGCTGCAACCCGGAGATTGAGAAGCTCTTGTGGTGCGGTAGACAAATTGCTGCAACCCGGAGGTTGAGAAGCTCTTGTGGTGCGGTAGACAAATTGCTGCAAGCAGGAGGTTGAGAAACTCTTGTGGTGCGGTAGACAAATTGCTGCAAGCAGGAGATTGAGAAACTCTTGTGGTGCGGTAGACAAATTGCTGCAACCCGGAGGTTGAGAAGCTCTTGTGGTGCGGTAGACAAATTGCTGCAAGCAGGAGGTTGAGAAACTCTTGTGGTGCGGTAGACAAATTGCTGCAAGCAGGAGGTTGAGAAACTCTTGTGGTGCGGTAGACAAATTGCTGCAAGCAGGAGGTTGAGAAACTCTTGTGGTGCGGTAGACAAATTGCTGCAAGCAGGAGGTTGAGAAACTCTTGTGGTGCGGTAGACAAATTGCTGCAAGCAGGAGGTTGAGAAACTCTTGTGGTGCGGTAGACAAATTGCTGCAACCCGGAGGTTGAGAAGCTCTTGTGGTGCGGTAGACATATTGCTGCAACCCGGAGGTTGAGAAACTCTTGTGGTGCGGTAGACATATTGCTGCAAGCAGGAGGTTGAGAAACTCTTGTGGTGCGGTAGAAATGTTGAGTATATCAGTGCAGGGGCGCAGATATGAATTTTATTGGTTATTTATTTATTTTTTTGAAAAAGGGTGGAGGTATGAAAATGCATATGCAAAATGATGGTCCCATTTTATTTTCTAAGGGGGCGAAGTAAAATACAATATGAGCATACGGCGAGGAGACAACTTTCGTTAATAATGTTACACTCTATGTCCGCTCTTCAGTCACCACAATGTGATGGGCATTGAAACACCTGAGCTAGTTGAAATATATCACCATGTCAACCAGCTGCTTACATTTATGAAGTCCGCATTGTTATGCAGTGGATTCCTGGCCACTAAAACACACCTGACAATGAGAAGACAGACTAGCAAAGAAGGGAGCACAAGAACAGTGATATATACAAACGACTATGCGCGCAGTTAAAATGATGTTGAAATATTTCAACATAGAGAGTTGGATTAACACATGGGCCATGGGAAACACTGGGAGGTAAATATATGACCAGCCAAAATCATTCTATTGGGAAGAAAAGACTACAGTATCATTTCCTGACTTCGCACACATACACAGTTTAAAGATCACCTGAACAGAAAACATACATATCACAATCCAGGGTGCCGGCTGCGTACTCAACACTATGATACAGTTGACCACCACATTTTGAATGTCCAGCGCTGGATGACATCAGAAAATTATTC
>CM067300.1:47383118-47536843 GCA_034231615.1 Meghimatium bilineatum
GAGGATCACTATGTAACTGTTGTCCCTTGGACAGCACAGACACGCAGATATCCTCTGCTGGTGAACGTTGGAATCAGGTGTCTAAAACTGATTGTTAATAATGTGAAGTTGTTGACAGAATTGGTCTCTGAGCCTCCAACACGACATCCTACTTCATGATACGATGTTTGCAAATTTTAGCTTTAAAGAAATTTCCGCACACATACGCATGTGAGGCCGTCTTCAATCGTATGGTGGATTTAAGCACTGTTACATAATGGTTCAGTGTGATATAGGCACATATTTTGTATCTACTACCTTCAACATAATGTAACAGAATGTTTCTATGTGACAGTAACACATGTTGCATCTACTACGCCGGCAGCTGACGGTGGCAACATGCAAAATGTTTGGAGACGTCAGGTGTAATACGCCTGTGAACCAATTCAACCTAGAGATACTTGTCACATTTTTAAGCAACAAGAGGGGGGGGAGGCAGGAAACACTGTACGAGTCCGGGTATAAAAATGAAGAAGTGGAAAGTGTCAGAACAGGACACCATTAACAGCAGAAGTATGGGGTGTAATATTACAAAAAGTTTAACTGTGTCCATGCAGGAAATCACGAGTTCAGTTGTGTGTGTCTTGGCTGGAGAGGCTGCACACTCACTCCAGAGTAGATATGAGGACTCTTCCAAGGTCTATATGCATGAAAAAGGGAGACGTTTGCAATTCAATGTAACAGGTTAACAATTATCATGAGTACTGCAAAGAAGACAAATGGATAGAAGGAAGTACATGATAAAGTTAACAGGTAGCTATCATGTGCTCGTAAATAGAAGAGATCCATAACTTATAGCTGATATTACACGCACGTAAATAGAAGAGATCCATAACTGGTAGCTGATATTACACGCACGTAAATAGAAGAAATCCATAACTGGTAGCTGATATTACACGCACGTAAATAGAAGAAATCCATAACTGGTAGCTGATATTACACGCACGTAAATAGAAGAAATCCATAACTGGTAGCTGATATTACACGCACGTAAATAGAAGAAATCCATAACTGGTAGCTGATATTACACGCACGTAAATAGAAGAAATCCATAACTGGTAGCTGCTATTACACGCACGTAAATAGGACAAAATTGCGTTGCAATCAGGAGGGGTCATCATACTGTCTATATTTGTGCTATTTAAAAAAAAGGTAGCATATCTTATTCAGTACGTAGCTGTCAACCCAGAATGTTTAGGATGTGGTGATTTTCTAGGCAATATAAATACGCTCTGTAGGTTGACATTGCTTTCTGTACGGTACGGATGCACAATTGCCTCAGACGGTTTCGAACTCGGTACCTTGGCCGTCACAGACGCGATCTGTACCACTTTTCCACAGAACCGGAAATTTGTGATGTATTGTGTATACAAAATACATTAATAATATAATTAAAACTATCAGATTTTTATAGAAAACCTCATAACGACCAAATACGGGATTTGAACCAAATCGGTTCAGTTGGCACCTATTCGTCTTGTAATTTGAATCAACATGCATTTGAGATAATCTTGACTAAAATCGCATATTATATTTAGGGATGCTGGTTGGTCAAATTTAAAGAAATCTCGACTTTAGGCAAAACTTCAAACATAAAGGCGCATACATAGCAGCACAGTTAAAAAAATATGACACGTATTTCTTTCTTGTGATTACCTAGAGCAATGTTCTCTGCTTACCGGCTGAGTTTGGAATCACTGATTTATACTAATGTTCCCTGCTTACCGGTTGAGTTTGGAATCACTGATTTATACTAATTTTCCCTGCTTACCGGTTGAGTTTGGAACCAATGATCTATACTAATGTTCCCTGCTTACCGGTTGAGTTTGGAACCAATGATCTATACTAATGTTCCCTACTTACCGGTTGAGTTTAGAACCACTGATCTATACTAATGTTCCCTACTTACCGGCTGAGTTTAGAACCACTGATCTATACTAATGTTCCCTGCTTACCGGTTGAGTTTAGAACCACTGATCTATACAAATGTTCCCTGCTTACCGGTTGAGTTTAGAACCATTGATCTATACTAATGTTCCCTGCTTACCGGTTGAGTTTTAAAACAGAAGTAGTCTCACAGAAATATGTACATTACGGGAATTAGTGGCTCCGATTTAACGAAGAAAAAAAAATACGTACATTATTTAAGGAATCGAAATATCGATATAGACGCATTTTATAGTAGCTAAGACTGCTGGTGGATCCAGCGATCTGCCCGCTATACACTGAGATGTTAGTGCTTATCTTGGGTGGCCCTGGGGATGATGGCATATTCAGGGCGAACGCGCAGATCGATGCAGATTCTTTGACTTTTTAATCTGTGTTCAGCGAGGTCACGATAGCTGGATGAAACTATGCATACTATTTAAACGTTGAAATCTGTCCACTGCTCCAAGTAATGAACCCACAAATATAGACATGTATAGAACTAAATATAGTGTATTTAGAAAAATAGGCACACTCTCTGTGTAGAAATATAGATACCCTATGCGTGTAAAAATATGAACACCCTGTGTGTGTAGAACTACATACATTTGTGTATAGAAATATAGATAACTTGTATGTGTAGAGATATAGACACCCTGTTCGTATAGAAATACAGATACTGTAAGTGTAGAAATATAAATAAGCTGCGTATGTGTAAAAATACAGGCAACCTGTGTATTCTTAGAAATATATACGCCCTGTGTGTGTAGAAATATAGACAACGCGTGTGTGTAGAATTATAGACACACTGTTTGTGTATAGAAATAGACACTCTGTGTGTGTAGGAATAACGAAATTATCTATGTAGAAAAATACACACCCTGTGTGTGTGTAGGAATAAAGACATTATGTATGTTGAAAAATACCTCGTAGACACCCTGAGTGTGTAGAAACAAAGACATTACTTATGTAGAACAATAGACATCGTGTGTGTGTAGAAATAAATACTTTATGAAGGTAGAAATGAGACATCCTGTGTGTGTAGGAATAAATACTTTATGTATGTAGAAAAATAGACACCCTGTGTAGAAATAAAGACATTATGTATGTGGAAAAAAACACCCTGTGTGTGTAGAAATATCTACACCGTGTGTATAGTATCTTTTCAGTTCATTGATTTATTATTCCATCATTGGATGAATAGTGATGACATGAAAATGTTATGCGATGTCACGTGAGCATTGATTAAATCAAATCCCGTATGTTTTCTTTTATCTTAATCAACAAATTGCAAAATACACTGTTTGGCTATAGTCAAGAAATACGACCTTCAATCCTCGTCCAAGAATAGGCTGGTATCAATCCTTTAACCAAGATATAGGTACACGAAAGTGGTTTTTAAGTCATCAAAGACAAACTGGATTATGTATGAAGACAGACGATCGACTTCTGAAGTCTGTCATTATATCGTTATTCATGAGACGTCTGTCTAGGAATCATGTCCCATCACAATTTTCTGGAATTCTCTTATACTCCGCTAAACACAAGACTCGGTGAAAAGCCAGCTCTTTCTCAATAATCAATTGAAATGTTTGAATCGAAACGAAAAATGTCGTCTGTGAAAAAGAAATACGCAAGGACATAATTTCATTAGTTCTAGTTAAGAGAAATGAAAGGAGAACATGTAATCTAATTATAGGACAATTCAAGTTTGAGAAGACTCGACTGTGAAACGATTTATTCAGATTTATTCCTTTTGTCTATGTACTGAGACTATATAATATTTGTATAACTATGTTAAATCTAATGTGTTTTAGATGACGATTGTGTAACCCCAGTAAGACTTCATTTTTTGAAGATTAGAAATGCTAAGTATGGCTCCAATTTTAATATTGATTCTTAATCACTGCACGATGAGCACTCCCACAAGTGCTCTGCCTACCATTCCTTCAGCTATCTAAATTATTAAGCTAAGTACCTCAGTCAGCTGTTGGTTGTGGGTTTTTCTGGTTTTCCCAGTGAGGAAAAACATTCTTCCGTCTGCCCTAGTCACTGGTATTTCCATCATTTTCTGAACACGTACATTGTCTTTTTTGAAAATCTTCTTAATCATTATGTAGGCATCCGTGACTGTTATAATGCATTCAGTCCGGTTTCTTCATATCACTGTATTGTCAACTATGGCTTTCCTCGCCAATGTGTCACCTCTTTCCCCGCCACTCACTCCCGCCAGACCATGAAACTAGATCCATGTGACGCTGTGTGCGTTGTTGAGTAGAGTGATTCACTGTAATTTTATATAGAATTTTCCTATCCTGTGCAGCATATTGAGGTAGTCTGATAGACTGATGCGAGTATTGAACTCTTAAATACACAGGCTATTGGAGAATTCACAGCAGCTATTTTATTCTATAGAAGACTGATGCATCGTGGAAAGTTTTTAAAATAAACCAACGAGAAAGTGCTGAGAGAGTTAAATGTGAGAGATAGTTTTTTTAAATAATAATAACAGAAAGAAAAAGTCTTTATTTTTGATAGGTTATGAAATACGGAGGCCAAGAGAGAAATATCTACAACGAATAAGATAGAATGCGATAGATTTTAAGGACAACATCGTGAGAAAATATTAGTCTGAAACCATGCAAAGCAGATTCAACAATACCGATAAAAGATGCTCGAATAAGAAACGTGTGGCGATTCATGATCGTCTACACCAGCTGTCACGACACTTGGATATCTATGTGTATCCCACCAATGCATATATTTCTTTTTTCCATTGTTCTTGACTTTATCATTTCGAATTAAATTGAACATTCAGTAGGCGAGTTAAATGTGTTTAGATGGTTCACACTGCTACGTAGTTTATGACTTATGTTCGTAAAATACATATCATTGTATAATTTGGTTGTTGAACTTCCCCGCCTTGATATTTGAATAACAAATGTCAAAGCCTTTAGTGACATTTATGACAAACAACGTTGTGAGGCAACGGAAAAATTGATTATGTGTTCTTCGATTGCTTTCTGACAGTACTTCAACTCTGTTCTACAGATTTAGTTTCGGGATCATTAGTTCATTTTGATTGCTTTCTGACAGTACTTCAACTCATTTCTACATATTTAGTTTCGGGATCGTTGGTTCATTTTGAAGCTGTATGATCGACTTCTATTTCACATTCATTTGGGGCGCATAACCATAGCCATCTTTATATAAAAGTGGTTCATCACTGGTTCGAATCTAGATCGCGTAGTCTTGAGTACACAGTACATTTTTTCGGAGATACCTGGGGATTATCTTTTGAAACTTCGGAGTTGCGTACTGTGAGCGGTACTCTCAGAATATGGCGCTCCGCTTCGTTGAGTGAAAGAGGGATGGAATATAAATGAGGTTAACCCGAGTACAGTGAGTCAATCCTCTACACATTTTCAATAATTTATACGAATCAAATATGATAAGCAAAGATATGTCATATCAGGACGCATGACTGTACTAAAGAACAATTTGGTATACTTTAGAATGATACATCTTGAAAGTTATATTCGTTGAAAAAAGTTTTGACAAGTAGACCATTATGCGACCATGACCGTCTGCCTTTCGTCTAATATAGCCTTCTAAAATGATTCAATTCTCATTGTCAACCACAAATTACAATCATAATGACCAATGAAAAAACAGGAAGTATAAATAATCATTAAGAAGGTTTGATTCCCCGTTAGCCATTAGGTCTTATATCATAGACAGTAAATACCTAATTAGTTTGTTCAATTTATAGACACAGATTAATATCCTTTCTACTGATATATGAATGCTTAAAATACCATGGACTGCCGGAAAAACTAATGTAGAAGTGTTGAAAGAGTTAAATGCGAAACGGACCTTAATCAACAATATAAGAAAAAAGCAATCTTCTTTTTTTGGCCACTTCATGAGACAGGCAGGTTTAGAGAACATAATCACAACAGGCAAGATTGAAGGCACCAGAGACAGAGGGCGACAACGTGAGAAAATATTAGACAGTTTGACAACCTGGCACGGCAAGGAAACAACAATGACATTGATACATAATACTGTGGACCGAGAGTTGTGGAGAATCATGACCGCCTACGCCACCCGGCATGGCACCTGATGATGATGACTGATATATGATAGTTTACTTCTAACATATAAGCCTTTATTACAACCTACGTCTACTCCCTCCTTATCATAATATTATATCTATAACACTAGTATTCACAATATTCACTCCAACGCTTTACAATAACATAGGAGCTCCTAACAGATCCAACAAGCGACTAATTATCCAGATATTACGTTGTACAGCTTGTATTCAAACAATCCTCTTCACAAAAAGGCTATAGAGTTCAAGGAACCATACCCTGCTTCATGGACAGTTCCCCGATTAATCAATCCTTCGATACACGGCAGAGATATTGCTTAGTTGCTGGCGAATGAATGACTGGTCACTCAAGATTGATTACAATCCGATATGTTCACGTTTTTGGACGTATATTTTGATCGCAATCTTGCTGAATACTCATGTTTATTTACGCTTCTGTCCGCACATGTTTTCCTACAAATCTAGTTTGTCTCTAATTTGCGACACTCAAGGTTGTAAACAGCCCTTTCCAGAATATTCTGCTCTATACACATTCTCTTTTAAACTAACAGTGTTTGACAATATTGTATTCTTCCCTACCATACCTGTGCTTTGGTCACGGCTGGTTGAATACTCACGCTAACTATATCTGTCAATAAACATGTCTCGTCAACTCTTACTAACAGTTATTATGGTGTCTATTTTCTTCTTCTTTACTTTTTCAAATTTCTATCTGGCCAAAGTGAAGGACAGCTGATTTTAGTACTATATAAATTTTCTTTGTCCGATCTCGCGGCAAACCCGACGGACTGTCACACGATCAGGAAATTCACTACATTTTAAATAGTACAGATTACACATCAGCAGACTACCATCAGACAGCATACCACAGCAAGCTATGCTACACAGATATAATGAAGGCAGACCTAGAGGCCGACCATGAAAATGATGAACCACTGAAATAAAAGAGACGACAAACTCCACAATATACTTAGCACACACGAGGGCCGTTTCCAGAAAACTCTTCTACCCCTGACGCTGAAAGGCAACATAGAGTTTAGCGAATAGATATATAGATTACGTAGTCGTCTACTAAAACACTGGTAATCAATAGAATGTGGTACTGCTAGTAGAACATAATGGAAAATAATACTCACGTGACAGACAGGTAATGAAGTCCTACTGAAGACGACTAAAACACTACACACTATCACTAACGGATGTAAATATGGTACATACAACAAAACAAAATACAGAATATAATCTACAAATGACAATACACAGGACAAAGTTGACTATTATTTACAATATACAAAGTGAGTATTATTTACTAAACCACTGAAGTATTTCTCTTAGACATGAGTGCTGACTACATATCATTACGTAGTCTACACACTTGACCATTCCTCTCAGACAAGGAAATTGACCACATATCATTACGTAATCTACACACTTGACCATATCTCTCCGACAAGGAAATTGACCATATATCATTACGTAGTCTCCTACTGTAACACTGAAGCTTTTCTCTAAGACATGAATGCTGACTTCATATCATTTCCATGTCGCCGCATTTCTTTTCAAACATCTGATGTAGCCTATTTTTTCCTACATTCATTTCCCATGAGTATTAACTTTCATGCATCCTCTAATTTATTGTCTCACTCTCATTATTATATCAATACATTTCAATATTTCTGTATCTCTGCAAATGTTTCTACCTCCTGAAAATATTTAATAAGCACACTTTCTCTCTTTCTCTCTCTCTCTCTCTCTCTCTCTCTTTCTCTTTCTGCTAGTGAGCGATGTTGCATACGATCGTCTATGATCGATTATGGAAAGTGATATTCGAGCCGCGTATGACCTGATAAAATCGATTATGGAAAATGATATTTATGTTGCACAAGTTTGACTGTTTCACCTCATATTTCTAAAAATCTCAGTACTCTTGAACCTGGTGTAGGGAAAACGACTGGCCGGAGAACAGAAGAAACGCATTAAGTACGATCTCAACATGCCACTACAGATATCCAACATAGATGTCACACCCTGGGAATACGATGATCAATATGGCAAAAGAAAAGCCAGTACATGTTCCCGCACCCATGTGAAGTATACATTCTCAGAGACAAAGAAAAGCCAGTAGATGTGCCCGCATCCATGTGAAGTATACATTCTCAGAGACAAAGAAAAGCCAGTAGATGTTCTCGCATCCATGTGAATGTATACATTCTCAGAGACAAAGAAAAACCAGTACATGTGCTCGCATCCATGTGAAGTATACATTCTCAGAGACAAAGAATAGCCAGTAGATGTGCTCGCATCCATGTGAAGTATACATTCTCAGAGACAAAGAAAAGCCAGTAGATGTGCCCGCATCCATGTGAAGTATACATTCTCAGAGACAAAGAAAAGCCAGTAGATGTTCCCGCATCCATGTGAATGTATACATTCTCAGAGACAAAGAAAAGCCAGTACATGTGCTCGCATCCATGTGAAGTATACATTCTCAGAGACAAAGAAAAGCCAGTAGATGTTCCCGCATCCATGTGAATGTATACATTCTCAGAGACAAAGAAAAGCCAGTACATGTGCTCGCATCCATGTGAAGTATACATTCTCAGAGACAAAGAAAAGCCAGTAGATGTGACCGCATCCATGTGAATGTATACATTCTCAGAGACAAAGAAAAGCCAGTAGATGTGCCCGCACCCATGTGAAGTATACATTCTCAGAGACAAAGAAAAGCCAGTAGATGTGACCGCATCCATGTGAATGTATACATTCTCAGAGACAAAGAAAAGCCAGTAGATGTGCCCGCATCCATGTGAAGTATACATTCGCAGAGACAAAGAAAAGCCAGTACATGTGCTCGCATCCATGTGAAGTATACATTCTCAGAGACAAAGACAAAACAATACATGTGCTCGCATCCATGTGAAGTATACATTCTCAGAGACAAAGACAAAACAATACATGTGCTCGCATCCATGTGAAGTATACATTCTCAGAGACAAAGAAAAACCAATACATGTGCTCGCATCCATGTGAAGTATACATTCTCAGAGACAAAGAAAAACCAGTAGATGTGCCCGCATCCATGTGAAGTATACATTCTCAGAGACAAAGAAAAACCAGTAGATGTGCCCGCATTGATGTGAAGTATACATTCTCAGAGACAAAGAATGGGGTTTCTCTATGTGAAGTAGATGTCTAGATATTGTACTATAAGTTCAGAGTTTTCTCTTTGTGACAGCATATACTTAGATATTATAATGTCAGTTCAGGGCTTCATCTTTGTGACAGTACAGTTCAGAACAATATCATGTCATTGATCTAGAAATGGAACAATACCACGTCATTGATCAAGAAATGGAACAATACCATGTCATTGATTTAGAAATGGAACAATACCATGTCATTGATCTATAAACGTAACAATATCATGTCATTGATCTAGAAACGGAACAATATCATGTCATTGATCTAGAAATGGAACAATACCATGCCATTGATCTAGAAACTGAACAATATCATGTCATTGATCTAGAAACGGAACAATATCATGCCATTGATCTAGAAACTGACCGAAAATTCGCCGTTTGTCTAGCCTAATGATGGAAATACAACTATAATCGATAATGCTACTAGTCAGACAAGGACGCCAGTATCTGTACACGAAACTGTTTCTCCGTCTGGCTCAGAAATATTCCTTAGGGGATGAAAGTGTAATGTTAGAAGGTCATCACCGACCAGGAACAAAAGATACTGGAGAGAATAATAGAGACTCCACACAATGAAGGTTCTCGAAGATTAAGAAAGTATCGGGCCGCTGTTTGCAATTGGTTATTATTACGATGAAGATTCACAGAGAATTTCATGGAAAGAGATGAAAACCAGCAAAATAAATTCTGACAACGCTTCGTATTAAAAAAGAACTATTCTAGGAAAAAATAAACAAATGAAATAACTTGGATATATTAAACGACATAGCACCTTGTTAAATATTTATGATCAGGGTAAAGTGAAGTGGAACGAGTAAGTGGTAGGCATAGATACAATTGGCAGAGAAACATCACGAGATATGCAAGATACAGTGTAGCATATTTCACCATCAAGACAGCAAACAGACAATGTTGGATGAACGTTGGATGCAATGATGGATGTTGAAGCCAACCTTGTTACGGAGACGCACTTGATGACTAGGGTTGCACAACAGTCAGTAATTAATTATATTAAAACCATAATGGCGTCGAGAGTATTGTCGATTGAGCGAATATTGTCGAGTGTTGGGATACATATTAAATTACTACATCATTTAACGACGGCGTTTAATGATAGCAATAAATTGCCAGTCCGATGACAACAAATTATGTTAACTTACATTTGCAATGATTGTATACAACTTCGCTATCGTCAACTTAGTTTGTCTAGTGTTCTTCTTCTTCTTCAGCGTTCATTCTCAAACTCCCGTTGAATTTCTCTTGTAACAGGACAATGCTCCTACAATATTTCCAGTTGATTATAGTTCAAGTACAATAGTTCAGAGAATGGAAATGCGTGGTGTTGCTGTTTTATTTGCGCCAATGGCCCAATACATCCGTCTTCGTCAGTGTGTAGTGTTAAATCACTTGACCGCAGTCCAACTGACTCGCTTTAATTCAGTTGTTATTCATGGTAGCAAGTAATAATTATTCCCGTAATTCACACATCCACAAGGAAGTATGGCACCAGTATTCATGCTTTGTGAATGTCAAGAAATGGCGCCAACACTACAAAGCTATAACGTGAGGCTTGGCCTGCGTTTACTGGGCAACTCTTAAGTAGGCAGCTCACTCACTAGCTGTGGAAAACTATGCTGCAACACTAGGCTCATAACTCAGCTTACCTGATGTATTAGGCTCATTATAAAACAAGAAGATATATTAGGCTCACTGAACAGCAAACATATTCGCAACCTAAAACACAAGACTATGGAACAGCAAACATGTTCTCAACCTAAGACACAAGACTTATGGAACAGCAAACATATTCTCAACCTAAAACACAAGACTATGGAACTGCCCTTAAATTACATCAATAAATATGAATCGTTGACTGAACAATTGTGACAGTTGAAGATAAAAGGAATAAGGGAAGTTAACAAAGTTAAAGGCAATAAAATAATATCATGTTCCAATTGATTTGATTGATTGCATTTGTTTGATTTTATTTGAAATTTCTTGTATTTGAAAATGTTTTTTTCAAGCAATCAACAAAAAAAATTTTTTTTTGTACTTCTCTGTAAACAAATTGTATTTAATGAGAAGGGTTAACATTTTGACGACTTAATTAACAGGTAGTTTTTTTCAAATTTCATTAACAGGTGGTGTTTTCAAAATTCGTTGCCAAATTCTTGACAATCTGTTGGAAATGGTGAGAGAGTGGGGTTTTACAAATTGAACGAAATCTATTGACATGTTTTATGGACGACTCACAACCCCCCCCCCCCTTCCCTCTTTATGATGGTAAGCAAAACACCAGGACACTTATATGTCAACCAATCAATAAACCCATAACCCTTCAGGGTCGTCGGGGTAGCACATTGGATGCTTCAGCACACAGAGTCCTCCAGCGAATTCTATCCTCAGCGATGCGGATGAGTGTGGAAATATCTTGCCCTGTCCATTCCTTGATGTTGTCTGTCCATGTCTTTATTTGCCACCCTCTGCTTCTTCCACCCTCGACAGTTCCCTGCAGTATTGTTTTTGACAAGGAATCGTGCCTGCATACATGTCCGAACCATGCTAGTTTTCGTCGTTTCACTATAGAAAGCAATGGCTCCTGGACACCTGTACATATCTCTACAATTCTCTGTGTGTGATTATCCATTGTAGTATTTCAGTGGGCAAAAGGTTTAGCTAGTGGTGCCCATCTACTCTCCAGCTGACAAATATATATATATGTCAGCAAAGGAAAACTAAATTAATTAAAACATTTAGACGAAAAAGCGAAATCTATTTCTTGTAGGAATGATAACATAAAGAGCTTAGTTAAAATTAGAAGTTCCTTCTTCAGAACATGCATTAAGTGAAAAACAATACTGAACTCATGGAATATAGAAGGAAAAAAAGAACACAAATCAAGGAACAAATAAAACAAACGAAACAACAAAAATATATAAAATATGGAGAACAACTAGCAATGACATAATATGGAGAACAACTAGCAATGACATAATATGGAGAACAACTAGCAATGACATAATATGGAGAACAACTAGCAATGACATAATATGGAGAACAACTAGCAATGACATAATATGGAGAACAACTAGCAATGACATGTACTTCGAATCCAAGGGGATTCTTCAAAAACGTTAAGCATATGAGACTGAGAGGAACCATTCAATCGAACCACAGATATAAACAGCAAAGAAGGAAACCCGACATCAAGAAAAACAGACAGGAATAGTACTCTCAAGATCTACTAATTCGAAATACAATGGAACAGTACTCATTCATCCCCAGTTATCAACACGTAAGTTTACCATATATACTATTCTCTGAGACACAGCAGGATATTATGAACAAGTACGTTAACCATATATACTATTCTCTGAGACACAACAGGATACTGGATAAGAGCACACAAAAAAAAAAGACACCGGGTAATTGCCTAAGAGACATTACAACAGCATGTAGAGCACCCGCGAAAAAATGGCTACATATAATCTTCAATGCGGCATGTAAACAATGACAAACCCATGAAGACTGGCAGGCTGCCATAATAATCCCTATTTGGAAAAAGAAGGCTACAAAAAGAAACTGTGACAACTATAGAGGAATGTCTTTACACAGCCAAATATGGAAAGTGTATGCTACAATATTTGAAAATAGAATAAAAGCAAGAATATAACCCCAACTAAGTATACACCAATTTGGGTTCAGAAAAGGAGTGATATGCACAGACATATTAACATTTTACTTTAAGACAACGTAGTGAGCAAATGATAGAATACAACCAAGTATTAAAGATCACATTTATCAATCAGGAACTCGAGAGCATGGCACACCACATCTACACCAGACCTGGCATTCCACGCACCAGGCTTGGAATTGAACATCACACGTGTCGTTGGAAAGCAGCTTGGGGGTAGTGACCACAGACCAGTATTTCTGGAAATCCACAATGAATTTACCAAGGACAACAACACGCTCACTAGGTGGAACTATAAAAGGGCAGACTGGAAAATGTACCAGCACTTAACCAGTGTTATAGCTAAGGACATGAACTTGGACAAAGACATCAATAGAGCAGTGAGTGAATTTAATAGATGTATACTACATGCTGCTAGTAAAACCATACCCATGGGGGCACGCAAAAACTACAAACCCTACTGGAATGATGAACTGGAAAATCTGCAAAATGAGATGGAAACATCTAGACAGCAGGCTGAGAACAGACCTAGCCAAGAACATCACAACAAATATCAGCAAACAAAGGCTAAATTTCAAAGAGCCAAGTTACAATCCAGACGGAGCAGCTGGAAAGAAAAAACAGAATCGCTGAACCTAGAAAGAGATACTAGGAAATTATGGAAACTTGTAAAACAACTAAATGATAAAGGTACAGAGAGAAATACCAGGATCACACTTTATAAAGATAGAAACATTTTAACAAATAAACATGCAGCTGATTACTTTGCAGATTCCTTTGCAGAAGACAATAACGTCAAAGTCAGCCCAAACAAACAAAAGGAGGTTCGAGAGAACCAGCAAAATATTGGACACGGCGAACCAATACCTGAAGTCATGAGGCACCAATCACAATGAGAGAACTAGAGAATGCAATATCCAAATTGAAAATGAAAAAGGGCCCCTGGAACTGATGGAGTGTCCAATGAAATGATTAGAAACCTGGGAATTGCAGCAAGAGAAAAGTCACTGCAGATCTTTAACACAAGCTGGTCCAAAGGTAATGTACCACAGGCGTGGAGAGAAGCAATAATGATACCACTTCTCAAATCGGGAAAAGATGGCAACACAGTCTCCAACTACAGGTCCATCAGCCTCACAAGATGTCTATGCAAAACAATGGAACGCATTATCAATCTTAGGATGCAGTGGTACCTTGAAAGTGAAAACCTTCTGGTATCACAGCAAGCAGGTTTCAGACAGTGCTACTCTACTGAAGATCAGGCAACCTACCTCTCCCAAGAGAGTGAGGATGCCTTCCAAGATAGGAAACTGGTACTAGCAGCATGGATAGACCGCAGGAAAGCATTTGATAAGGTCTGGAAAGAAGGGCTCCTAAAGAAATTGCGAAATTGCAGGGTTAGCTCAAGAATATACGAATAGGTAAAAGCATACCTGCATAATAGAAGAGCCATGGTACAATTAGATGGTCGCAAGAGCAAGAAAGTTCTACTGCGTCATGGAGTCACCCAGGGAGTAGTAATGTCACCCACACTTTTCTTGGTTTATATCAATGACATATTTGCTGAACTACCACACGGGATCAAAGTGGCAATGTATGCTGACGTCATGGTAATCTGGTGCACGGAAGAACATGCAACAGTGGCCACTAAACAAATACAAAGAGCTATCGATGCCCTAACCTTATGGGCAAATAGACGGCGCGTCAGCATTAACACAGATAAGTGCAACACTACACTCTTTACCCTCTCAACAAAACAAACAGCTGGTCATATCAAGATTGATGGAGAGCTCTTGAAAGAAGACAAACAACCCACATACATCGGAGTTACATTTGATAATAAACTGACATGGAAGCAGCACATAAACAAAGCAACAACAAACGTCAGGAGGAAGTTAGCTATCCTAAGAAAACTAAGTGGAACCACATGGGGAGTCAGTGGAAATATACTCCGTAAAGTTTATAAGACCGCACCTGGAACATGGTTCAGCTGCGTGGTGTCCTGCATCAAACACCACATTACAAGATTTAGATAACGTGCAAAATCAGGCACTTATAATAATGTTGGGAGCAATGAAATCAACACCCATAGCAGAGATGCAGAAAATGGGAAGAATGCAAACACTTGGCAAACACAGAGACACAAAAGTACTAATTGAAGCAGAATGCAAACACTTGGCGAACGCCGAGACACAAAAGTACTAATTCAAGCAGAAAAGTTTCAGTGTATGCCAAGTCATCCAATGAAGGAAATATTCCAAAATCTAGCAATGGAGCGACTGAAACGAAGCAGCTTTATCCATCAAGCTAATCGACTCCGTAGACAATTTACAGACCTACCTGAAGTTGACAGCCCCTTAAGGTCTGTACCAGAACAAACCCTGTTGAGGGAAAGGCATGGCATGTCAATATACATTCAGACCCATGTGAAAGGAATACTAAGCGAGGACGAACAGATCAGTGTGCAGCGAATGACAGTCACCCTCAGTTTCCTGGATGATGAATATCCACAAGATATATGGGTCAGAGTGTACACAGATGGGTCAGCACAGAATGATGTGAGGAATGGAGGTGCAGGTGTATATATAGAATATCCACACAAGCCTAGAGATACAATCAGAACACCGACAGGAAAATTCTGCAATAATTATGATGCAGAAATCCTGGCAATTTGTGTGGTAGCTAAAAAACTGCTGAACTCCAACTCTGGCCTACAGCCTGTGGTATTCCTGGCAGATGCAAGGTCAGTGCTTCAAGTTCTCCAGTCTGGAAAACTAACAGACTTGAAAAAACTACTTAGCGAATTGTCGTACCAGTATAGGGTAACCATGCAGTGGATAAACCATGCAGTTTCTCACTGTGAAATACCAGAAAATGAAAAAGCAAACCAACTGGCTAAGGAAGGTGCTGCCGAAGACCAACCAGATATACCAATCACCTAACAAAAGAAAAAACATATGATCAAGTCAATAAGAAAGCCATAAACACCAACACAAGATGACTATCACATTATGAACAGATCAGAACAAGTTATAATTCTACGTCTCAGAACAGGACACAACCGACTCCGCAGTCACATGTATACAAAGTTCAAGATTGGCAACACGGCCATGTGTACATGTGGACAGGCAGCACAGAGTGCCAAACATATACTTCAAGAGTGTTCTGAGCATGAAACGCTGAGGCAGACATATTGGCCAGAGGAAACAACATTAGAATCAAAGCTCTATGGGACACAAAAGACTATGAACTACAAAAGACAGTGAGTTTTATTAAGGAGACAGAATTACAGATATAGACATGTTTCAAGTGAACGAAAGAAGAAGAAGAAGAAATCAATCAGGAAAAGGCATTTGACATAGTGAATATATAAAAACTCTGATTCATCCTGGAAGAGTATGCTGTGCAAGGATACATTTTATATAATATTAGAGTTACAAAAAATCCAACTTTCTCTAGCGTCCTGTTCGTTAACCTGTTCGTCTTGCGTTCAAGAGGTCATGAGTTTGAATCCGGCTCGTGTTGTCGTGCTTGCAAGATGGATTTTTTTCAGAGATCCCTGTGGATTATCAATTGAAGCTACGGAGCTACGTGCTATGAGTGGTACTCATGGGAAACCATGAGTGTATTAAACTACTGGAAACCGATTATATTGAAGTCAATCTTCTACAACGTTTGAAGTTTTTGAACTTTAGAGCAAATTTTCAGAACCACAAAAGCCTGATAGACACTTTCGAAGTAACATATTCAACAACAATGTAGATAAATCTCATAAAGGAAGCATCTTCTATGAGCGAAGATGTACAAGAAATTATAAATGAAATACTATTTGCAGATGATCAGGTATTAATCTACCAGGAAGCCACTAAAATAAAAAACCTCATCATAGCTCTTAACAAAGCTTTCCGCGAATATAAAGTGAAAATAAACAACACAAATACTGAAGCTATGAGAATTAGTCGGACAACACAATTTGTAAACATAAAATTGGAAAATAACACTATACAGCAGATGAAAGAGTTTAGATAGCCAGGAAGTATATTTACTGAAGACGAAAAATTTGATCGAGAAAAAGAGACACAATGCCAGAAAGCAAATGTGGTCCTTTACCAACTGTCGCCATTACTTACACACAAACATATAGATATGCCAACCAAACGAACTTTGAGCAACTTTATCTTTATTCCAATTCTGTGTTACCAATGCCTGACTTGAACTTTGACAAAAGAACTAAGAGACAGATGACAGTTCGCAAGATGAAATGTATCATAAAGACAGTTGGAATCACATGTAGAGATAAAATCCCCAACGACAACGTAAAAAAATGGTGGGTACGGAACCGTGAATAAACTATATAGAGACAAAATGTAAAGTGGATTGGCCATCTAAATAGAATGAACCCAGGCAACTCCCGGCGGCAGCATGCAACAGAAACATGCCAGACTATAGAGTGAAAGGCCACCAAGATGCAAGTTGATCGACGATATCAACAATATTTTTAAATAAACACAATCTAAATTTCACTAAAGCATGATAACTGGCTAAGAACATACATTTTCAGCTCCCAAATCACTCCTCACAGCACGCATGACAACAAAAGAAAGAAAAAAAGATAAAACTAAAGCATGTCTCAAAGTTCATATATTTAGGATGTGTCTTTACAACGGATGACACACATGATAAAGAGATGTAAATAATAAGATATCAGAATGCCAAATATTGTGATTTACTAGCATGCGCCATTACTCAATCACCTAACAATCTACATGGCGACAAAACGACCAACACTATTGTCTTTATACCAACTCTGTGTTACCAATGTCAAACATGGCAACTGAGAAAGACTCTAGACTAAATGTTCACTGCGTGTGAAGTTACATCTTTGTGAAAATGTATAAACGTCACCAGAAGAGACGGAAGGAGAAATTAAGAAATAAATAAAGAAATGCAGACCACCTCATATCAAGACCATATCGATAGACAGTTAACTATGCGGTTTGTTACCTCATGAGGAAGGAACCCACACAACTAGCTCTTCGTGCATACAACCGCAGAAGATTGAGTTACACGGCATAGGAAGAATAAGAACTAGCAGGGAAGGTGGAAACAATCAAAGAATCCTTAAAGAAACACAGGCTGACCATGGTCAATGTCAGCCAAATTCCCAAAGATAGAAACTCCAACCCCCTCCCTCCTCACGACAATTAAATACACATGTATAAATACCAACAGATAAAAAAAAAACTACTATATTCAGCACACCCGTCAACACACATATCTGCTCTATTCTCTATTTTATATATATATAAATGTAATCTTCTCACTATAAAAAACAGAAATTCTCTATTCTGCTCGCTATACAACAGATTTACGTCATATATTAAGTTCACTGTACAGCAAACAGAACCGGTTTATTCTTCACACTGTATAACATACAGAAATGCTCTATTCTGCTCTAACAGACTACAATCAATACAGATTGATAACACAACAAACAGTTTTGACATAATCTGCTCACTGTTTTTACAAATGATCTATTTCGCTGACTATACAACAAACAGTACTGGTATATTCTGCTGACCAAATAACTAACACGATTTTACGTTCTTATCTGAACTAATCAAACATTTTTTTATAAAATATGCATATTTATATTATACGCTAAATATATAGAAGCCATTCAGACATGGGTGCCATTCTACCCATTGCCTCAGAATCGTCATCCCAATCGTTGTTATTCCTGCGAGCAAACTTTACTGTTATTTTCACTGGGAATACACACTATTGCTGTTCTAGATGACGTGCTGTATCACGCTAAATCTAGAAGCACAGCAGCAACATAATGTTGCCTTTATCAAGATCAGAACTTACACAAACAGGAACACTCATTGACCCGACGTGTAAAGGGTCATCTCAGAAGCACGTTTTGTTACAGATTTAACAGAGAATATAGGATAAGTCACAACTTCGTGCACAGGGCCCAGATCTAACTCAGATATATGCATACTCCGAAATATAAACAGTAGAACCAAGTTTTTGTGGTAAATATCCTTCCATCCATCTATCTATCCATAAACCCATAACGTGTCAGGATCGTAAGGGTAATACATTGGATGCATCAACCATGCCCATGACCAATTAAGACCTTTCGACTTAATTGATTAAGTCGAAAGGTTGGTTACGTTTTTGATTACTGTTGTGTTTTCGGTTGGTCAATATGTACATACTTGGAATCGAATGCCACAAATAGCCACGGACTCCAAGTATATAAATAATGACTATCCGAAAGCACAACAGCCCCCGTCCGGTCACTTGACAATCCTAGATAGCAGGTCTCACTGCAAACGGTTGTGTATCAACACACAGAGACCTTCAGTGTTGTTTGAACAACATTTTTCGACAAAAATCAATCCCTTGCATTTCAATTATTTTCTTGCATTCCCAGATAATTCTTTAAATGCACGAAGTTCACACGCGCAGTAATTCATAAAATAAATATGAACAAAAGGCGCCAAATTTCACATTATGTTTATAGGATCAATCAATGAATCAAGTCCTTGCCGAATGGCGTAGGTTATCATGTTTCTCCTCAACGATGTGTCTCTTGTGTTGTTAATAAGTTCAGTTGGTGTTCTTCTTCTTCTGCGTCCACTCTCAAACTCCTGCTGAATTCTCTTATAGCAGGACCATGGTCCTACTAGATTTCCAACAGGATGTAGTCCAGAGAATGGAAATGCGTTGTGTCGCCGTTTTATTTGCGCCAATGGCCCGACACATCCGTCTTCAGCGGTCAGTTGGTGTTCAAGTTTTCCTTTTCTCATCATAAGCCCTAAAAATCGTGACTGTCTACTTGTAATTTGTTATATAATTGGTATTTTTACGTTAGTATCTCTGAGAACTTCTACATTAGTTAACTTGGTTATCCATGGAATGTCCATCATTCTTCTCAATAACCACATATCGGTTGTCTCCAGCGAATCTTGAATTCATTTGTGTACTGTCCATATTTGGCATCCATAAAGAAATATTAGCTCAATATAATATTTTATCACTAGAACTGGCTTATGAATTGAGATTTTGTTTCTTGATAGAATGTTTCGTGTCTGTTGAAATGCTGATTTTGTCTGTGTTATCCAACTTTTTATTTCTTTAGAACTTTGAGTTCTCATGTTGAAATATTGTCAAGATACTTAACTTGTATACTCTTGATTACATTTTGCATCACTGATATTACTACTGCATCATGGCACTATGTTCACGAGATATGTTTGTTTAAGCGTTACGATACGGAGTTGGGTGTATCATATTTATATCTTCTTCTTCTGCGTTCAGTCCTCGTTCAGTCTTCGACACACGTTTTCGCGTCTTTCACGGGAAACATGCAGAATGTTATTATATCGTTTGATTTACGCAATTTTGGCATGCATTTAAATCGGGTGAGCTTTAGTAAGCCCGTAACATCTTTCGAATCTGTAGCCAGGTGATGAGAACTGCACGCCATGACACATTGCTCCCAGATTACCATTAGTGACTACCATAAATTACATCAACAATCATTGAGGTAGATAAACAAGTTTGACAGGTGTTGACAAGAGGGCGCGGTGTTAAAAAAGTGACGACAACAAATTTCCAACTTATATACCAATTAAATTGTGTGCGTTTTAACATTGTTTCCACAATTTTGACCACACAAAAAAACTGGTGTGTCTAATTACATGACTCTCTGAGATCTTGATAGTCTGTTGACAAGTGTAATGGAGGGGTATACAATTGACAAATATTGTTGAAGTAATGTATGGACAGTGCTTTTAGACTTTGCTAGATTAAACTTGTCTCTGGGTGAACAATTTCACTGAGATGGTATAAATATTAAAAATATTTCTTGTTTACTTGGAGATGGTAAGCATGAATTTGGATTTGCTTGATCTACATCAATTTTTCATTAGGTATTCGTATGCAATTAAACGTGTATTGTGTAGTTAGACGGTCCATTACATATTGTGTCCACGGGTGTGGAACCTTTCTCATCCGTGAGCGAAGTTTTGGTATATAGTTTCGCTCCACAGTAGAGTTGGAGTACGTGTTCTTTTTGCCCGTTTAGTTTAGTCGAGGTTATGTTCGGGTGAGAGGATTAATACGTTGTCCAAGTCTGATCTTCTACAAACATTTGCCTTCGGCTGGGACGACATGATGTCATGTCCTTCTTTTCCACATAGCCTGCTACCGAAAGACGGCAGTAAGCTTTCTCTTTATCATGAACATTGCTATGGGTGTGGTTTTTCTCACTTGTTCTAACATATCGCGATGTGGTCTACCGATAAATCGCACATTCTCCTGTAAATAGACGAGATATATCTTTCAACAGTCTTTCTAACTATTCTCGATTTTGCAATCTTTCGGACATGACAACCGGGTAGTCCTTTATCAGAACACATATACAACACGTTACGGCGTGTACGAACGGCATTGTGACGTTCAAGTTCAAATAACTGCTACATATAGATATAACTCGGAAGAGTAAAACAAGTAGGAGGTCAGAGGCTTAACAACACGGATAGGAAATATACATAACATACCCAAATATTGATGAAACAAAACAAACAGAAAAATGACAGAACTACACTATATCATTCCTAGAACTGACGGTCATTAATTCTAAATGGTTCATTCATGCAAAACTGATGTATATATATATATATATATATATATATATATATATATATATATATATATATATATATATATATATATATATATATATATATATATATATATATATATATATATATATATATATATATATATATATATATATATATATATATATCGATTCTTATGTAATGTCGGGTCTATCCTTCGGATACGCACGACTCGGTCGTCACTTGAATATCATGGGCTCCCTGATACTCTGTGCCATTGAAGTGATCATTTGGAGGAGCACCACTATGTTTTTTGATGCAGCAAACTTGTTCATCAATCGGTGAACCTCCTCCCAGTCTCACCAATATGCGACGTGGTGCAACCATGGCCGGTCTTAGGCCTTGCAACCTATGCGGCCGCAGTGGACCCCGCACTTCATAGGCCCATAAATTAATATTAAAATTTATTTTATTAACTTCTTCCCTACTCAGACTGGGCCACACGCAATCAGTTTCGCATTGGGCCCCTCAATTGTTAGGGCCGGCCCTGGGTGCAACGCTTGCAGATGTTTCCTTTGTGACTGATTCTGTAAACATATGCGATTTTCAAAACCAGACTGATACTTCTGTGGCTAATCCCTTAATGGCACTGCCAGCATCGTGCCCATGATATTCATTTAGCGAATATTATTTCGTGCTTGTGGGGTGACCAAAAAACCAACACAAGCCTGGGAACTGTTTCGTATATATATATAAAGTGATATATATCAATGTCTTCCCAGAACATTGTCTTCGTCGTGAATACTCTGAATGCCTCTCTGTCCCGGGTAAGCAGGCCTGCATAAGACGGAGATATGTTCATATATTCTTCGATGTCGCTAGTCCCCCTTGGTCTTCCCCCTCTGACCTGACACTGCCCTCTAGAATCAGCCTTTCGATACCATCATGTTACTTTAAGTGTCCAAATTTAAGTGGGCTACGGAACCCCACTCAATTTAAGGAATGTTGAAAACTGATATAGTATACCTTAATGACACAGACAAAAGTTTCGAATTCAATCTGGAAAAAGTGTGAACTTAGAAATGTAAAGCTCAAGATAGACATAAAAGTGGCAACCAAATTGCAAGTCTACACGTTTCTGGCATTCGCTAATCCACACATAATTTTAATAAAACACCAATCATCAAGAAATAATAATTTAAAAAAAACAACAATAAAATCTATTCAACGAAAAGAAAGAGATTGCAATTGATTAAATCTATGTTAACGGTTTCACGTGGTGAGAGGTAGCGTTCAGACTTTGTCCCGCGCAGCACAATTAACAGAGCTGGGTACGAGATATAAATCCGCTTGTCGTTATAAAATGAACAAACCGAAGTAAAATTTTCCCGGTATAATTTATATACATATCTTGTGTGACCAGTAGTACAGCCTCTGGTTAGCTGTTGTATTCATTCTTGTGGAATATATATATTCGCTTTTTAATTAATATGTTCCTGTACATTATTTTTGTTTCTTAAAAAGGCAAGTTTTTATTGTTGCAATTATATAGTAATTTTTACCATGTTCAATTTGTAATATTTGTAAACAAATGTCAGTTATATAAAAATATTTACTCCGAATAATAAAATAGATAAGGCAGGTGGAAACTTTGCTGTTTTGGGATAATAGATATTTAATAATAAACGAAGATTACATTCTTCTTCTTCGGCGTTCGTTCTCAAACTCCTGCAGATTAGCACGATGTAGTCCGGAGAACGGAATGCGTTGTGTCAAGGTTTACAGCATTGCTGCGATATGTGCGCCTTTCGGCCTGACACATCCGACTTCAGCATAGCTTTGGGTCACTGACCCTATATGGGATGGGACAGCCAACTCTATCCCATAACCTCCTTATTCGCCTTTTACGACATGCGTGGAAGGTAAACAGTGTTGCTATTCTTTGCTCCCCTTTCGGGTCCCATCAACACACGGGCGAATATTACATAAAGTGCAAAACAAATGATTAAACAGTTTTAAATACGTGGTATTATTGGGGTTCAGATAACGCCATATGTTGTTCGTGTAATGTATCTTCGATAACATCAAAAAAGACATTGCACGAACGCCAAATGACATTTATGTGGAGCTGCCAGAAAAGCGAGAACAAGAACATTGTATCTCCCTCGACACCCGTAAAGGGTAAACGAGGAAGGAAATATAGATAGATAGATTGGGGTTCCAACGTATTTAGAGCGATGAAATAAACTTTCAGACTCCCATGAAATGATGATTGCTTCTGGTGGATGTTTTAACATGATATGATTGCTTCTGGTGGATGTTTTAACATGATATGATTGCTTCTGGTGGATGTTTTAACATGATATGATGCCGGTTTATGTATGTTGATTATCGTCTTCTCACACCAAACAAAACTGTGAAAGCTGGAAATCAACTCAAGCAACAGACAACATACTAAACAGCTTCGAAAGCAAGTGTCTTCGCAAACTAAAGAACATAAAATGGAGCGACTTCATCACAAATAGTGATATAAAAGACAAAACACAACAAGAGTATGTTTCAAACATTATAAGAAAACTAAGATGGAAATACGTTGGTCACGTTTTACGACTAGATGTAAACAGATGTAGATTTAGATGTAAATCAATACGCCCTTATGTGGACACCTGAGAGTAAAAGAAAAAGCCCTAAAACAACCCTTAAAAACACCATTCTTAAAGAAGGGCAATTAATAGGCTGCAAGACCATCCAGGAACTAAAGCTGCAGACAGCGGACCGCATCACATGGAGAACCAAAACCTCTGCCCTATGTGTCACTTGCGGCACGAAATGAACAAACTAACACCACACGGGATACTAGCTATCAGATCTTTGCATCAATCAATAGATCAGAGTAATGCTACTAATAATTCCAATTCTGTGTAGATTCTGTTCTTTTAGAAATTTCTGCTATGTGTTATTGCCTGACATGACTATCCTTGCTGCAAATTTGCGTATTTTTATTCTCTTATGCTTATTTAACATCAAACATCGCAGATAATGCACACCCTTAGAGCGTTGGGTACGAATATGTAGTCATGTGATCTGTCCTTATGTTCATCATGTGATATGGAGGTAGAGACAGCCAACTACAAAAGACAAAATAACACACACACGATAGACCACAAAATCCACCAGTAAATGTGAAAATGAGAAGACAATATTTCAGTAACTATCTAGATGGACATGAGCTACATTGAAATTACTATCAGAAAACAATGCAAGACAGATAGCCAATTGAAAACAATTTAAGACAGAAAACCATTAGCCATTGTGTTTTTCACTTACTAAGGAATGATATGCTAAAATCAATGCACAGTTTTTATTGAAGCTGCAGGAAGATAGAAGCGATAGTAATGACGGCTGTGACTTCATGACGGTATGTGATCTTGTTTTCAGACCAAAGGTAGACAACTGATTACTATCAGAATTGTTTATAATTTATTTTTTTTAAGACGGTATATTTAATTTTGCAAATGGTTTAAAAATAGTTTCAGTTAATGTAAATTCTGCCCGTGCAGTGCCCCATGTGAAAACTTGCTTATGTGTTGTTAATGGTTTCTGATGTTCACGTACAATCCACGGTTGCCACTCGGGTAGGGTGGGGGTGGGGGGAGGGTATCGCTGGTTATTACGACCTGAGCTTACACAGTTTCTTCTATGAGTGATTCTCTCGGGAAGCGAGGTGTTGTTGTGTTGTGAGTGTCTGAGTAGACCAGAGAAGAATGATGTCAACAATTGTCACCTTTATAAAAATACAGAATTCCAGGTGTTCTGAATTAAGGTGACCGAGGAAATAGTTCAAGAACGTCTGTAACATATTTCAGTCTATAAGTGAATCTTATGGATCGTGATTTTTCCACATTAGAAGACCTACACGCATAATTCAAACAAGCCTCCTTATGTCATGTGTTCGAATATTTCAGAGGTTTTCATGTATTCCTCGTTGATAGAAGAAACATATAATAGTCATAACTTTCAATGAAGTCATTGAGATAGTCAAGACGGATGTATTTCCCTTTAGCCAAACATGTTCTCTATTGTTAGAAGACACGATACAATCATGTTCATAATACAGACATGCGCTGAGTTTCCGTGCGCACGCTGTACCCACCAAAGACAACATCAATATTTAGAAATCGTAAAGCGCAGACTGAATAGTCGTTTTCAGGATAAAAAAATTAGTTATTTTTAATTTATTGAAAATGAGACGAAACAACTTAAATAACGGCTAGAGAAAGGGAATCCGTGCTGCAACTACAATGTGCATGAAGTATTGCTATAAATAAAATAGAGTAAAAAAAGTCTTTTGGCTAAGTTATTACACAAGAGTAACATATTTATGTTTATAATGTATATCAATTGCTCCTAACACACACAAAGGATGCTATTGAGGTTCTTGAAATAAAACCCACACCAAATTTGATGTCTTTTTCATGTTTCCTCATCATCATCATCTAGTGCCGTCTCCGCAACGAAGGTTGGCTGCAACGGATCTCCAACATCCCCTGTCTGTCTTGGTGGTGCACTCTGCTAGACTGTAACCTGTCCATTGTGTGATGTTTCTCTCCCACTTGTATCTCTGACTACCTCTTGCTCGCTTCCCTTTGACTTTACCCTCAAGTAAGGTCTTCAATAAGGTGTCATGTCTTTTAATGTGTCCAAAATATTTTATTTGTCTGATCTTTATTTCTCTTAGTAGTTCTTTCTTCATATTAAGTGTTTTAGCACCTATTTATTTGTTTTCTTCTCTTTCCATGATGTTCTCCCTATTCTTCTATATACCCACAGCTCAAAGGCATCAATTCTGTCTTCTGATTGTTTATTTAGTGTCCATGTTTCTGAGCCATACATTAATATAGAATATAGTATTTTATAATTCTCATTTTTAACTTGTTTGTAATTTGTTTAGATGTTAATATTTTCCTCATGTCATTGAAGGTACTTTTAGCTATTTCTATTCTCCTTTTAACTTCTGTTTCACATCTGCCATCATTTGTGACTATGTGTCCAAGATATTGATACTGTTTTACTTGTTGTAGTTTCTCTCCATGTATGTTTATGTTTAGCTCTTGTTCTTCTGTGTCTTTGCTGATCATGGTTTTGGGTGTTTTTTTATATTTATATCCAGCCCATATTCATTACTTGATTTATTGACTTGATCTATTAGTCTTTGTAGTTCATGTTGACTTTCTGCTAAAAGAATAGTGGCATCTGCATATCTAATGTTGTTTATTATTTTCTCATTGATCTTGAGTCCTGGTATTTCTTCTATATTTTTAAAGATATTCTCTGTGTAGATATTAAATAAGCTTTGTGATAAAATGCAACCTTGTCTTACCCCTATTCTTGTTCCCTATTCATTTGTTAAAACGTTCTTGTAAACCAATAGTCAGGTTTTTTGTATGCCAATTATGTTTTCGTAAATCTACTGTGATGTTTGGCTCATTGTAAGGGTAAGTTTGTGTTTCACCTGACCACGTTTATGTGCACAAGTAAGATAATGGTGACCTGTTGTTTGCCCGTCGTAGGCGATGATCATCATGATTTCTGCGGTGTGTCCGTCACTAATGAGTCATATGAGTGTCGTGTATTTCAGCCACATGTGTGAGACAGGATTGTGGGACACTGCGTGCATCTTGCATTTTTTAGCACGTTTATGGTGCGCATAATTGTGTGTGCTATTCTCTGCTGCTGCTACACCACTCTTGATTCTGCCACGTTGGATCTATCTTGTGCAAGTCTCTCATGAATGTGTGTCCATTTTGAAGTGAGTCAGAAATATCCTAAGACAGTCTTTTAAATGCGTCTTCTGTACTCCGGTATTACGGGGGCTTCGACAGTCTGGAGTTCTCCATGTAGGAACTGGCAACCTGACCGACGTCTATGTGCCTTCATCGACTTTAAAGTATATGTTTTACAGATCAAGATTTCATCAGTATCTCACTGCCTGGTATCCTATCCCACAAATGGATGTTAATTATTTTGCGAAGATTTTACATTGATAAGTCAAAATGATAGAATCCCCCAGCATGTCAGGTGTATACTTTCCATATTTAACAGATATAAACAAATGTTACTTGCTTGGTAAACTATGAATTTGGTACCAGTCGTTATTTCCCTGATGTCGCGTACATATTTCCGTAGCCCTCCAACTGTGGTACTAGCTTTCGCTATTTCATTGCTTGCCTCAGTGTCCATGTTTACAGCTTGTGAGTACTGCCCATGTAGGTAAATATATTGAGTAATATAATTATGAATATTAATCATTATTAAATGATTATATTTACTACCAGTAAATGTCTATTCTGGAAAGACATTATTAAAGATGATGAAACACTAGAGATGCTAGTGGTAGCTGGAGTGAATTAGATAATCTTTCATTGAGCTATGCCGTCCCATCGACAACTGAAGACCTACAAGAGTCCATACGTGAAAATTTTGATTGTATTCGTTCTTTCGCGCAGAGCGATTAATTGATTCTATCAGAGATATCCATTGATACTGTCGGAGCATCCATTGATCATATCAGAGCGATTAATTGATTATATCAGTGACCCATTGATTATGACAGAGTGATCAAATGATTATATAAGAACGCTCCATTGACTATAACAGTGCGATACATTGATTATTTCAGAGATAATTGATTATATCAGAACGATACATTGGTTATGTCAGAGATAATTGATTATATCAGAACGATACATTGATTATGTCAGAGATAATTGATTATATCAGAACGATACATTGATGATTTCAGAGATAATTGATTATATCAGAACGATAAATTAATTATCAGAATGATGCATTGATTATGTCAGATATTATTGATTATATGAGAAGGATACATAGAGGTAGCTTTCGACACTGATCATGCTCAAAAATGAAACTGCTCGCTCAGTACCGCAATACTCTCATATAAGTACCGCAATTCTCTTATATCATTACCGCAATACTCTCATATCAGTACCGCAATTCTCTTATATCAGTACCGCAATACTCTCATATCAGTACCGCAATACTCTCATATCAGTACCGCAATACTCTCATATCAGTACCGCAATACTCTCATATCAGTACCGCAATTCTCTTATATAATTACCGCAATACTCTCATATCAGTACCATAATACTCTCATATCAGTACCGCAATACTCTCATATCAGTACCATAATACTCTCATATACGTACCGCAATACTCTCCTATCAGTACCGCAATACTCTCCTATCAGTACCGCAATACTCTCCTATCAGTACCGCAATACTCTCATATCAGTACCGCAATACTCTCATATCAGTACCGCAATGCTCTTATATCATTACCGCAATACTCTCATATCAGTACCATAATACTCTCATATAAGGGCACTAATATGTTAGATGGTGTTATGTAACCCTGAAGAATTCTCTTCCTCACCTCTGTTAACATAATCATATTGCACAACATTTTCTTCTTTTTTTTTTTATAAATGCTGCGTTTGCCTGCCATATTTTTTCTTAGTACTGTTGAACTTTTTTCATCTGATATCACACATATTATACAGATTTGATGCGATATTTGCACCTGTCCAACTGATAAATTTGTTTTCTGTAGAACATTGTGGTCACCAGATTTCTTTGCTGCATAGTTGAAGAAAAGTCGATCTTTGGTCTCTTCTTACGACGTGCATTGCAAGTCAAAACTTTGCTTTTACTTTCTATCTGTACTGACTTTGCAGTGTAATGTATGTGCAAATGTCTTCTATCTTGTCATGTTTTAATCATACGATAATCAATAAACGGTAATACTGCGGTAAACCTGAATAACAATAGTACTTGCGTAGAACACAGGTTTTTGAGATTTCACTTCATTGCAAAAGTTATCACGTGAAACTTCAAAAACATGTGCTCTACGTAAGTAGACATGATTTTATCATGTGCGAAATGTCATTATTTACTTTCTCAGTAGTTATTGCAATATATATGCAAGAAGTTGTTCATTATAGTTATTATATCTTCATTCTATATTCTAGTCTTTCAGAACGTATGTCATGTCTTCATTCTATATTCTAGTCTTTCAGAACGTATGTCATATCTTCATTCTATATTCTAGTCTTTCAGAACGTATGTCATATCTTCATTCTATATTATAGTCTGTCAGAACATCTGTCATATCTTCATTCTATATTCTAGTCTGTCAAAACGCATGTCATATCTTTATTTCATATTCTAGTCTGTCAGAACGCATGTCATATCATTATTTCATATTCTAGTCTGTCAAAACGCATGTCATATCTTTATTTCATATTCTAGTCTGTCAGAACATCTGTCATATCTTCATTCTATATTATAGTCTGTCAGAACATGTCATATCGTTGTTCCATGTTCTATTCTATCAGAATATATGTCATATATTTATTTCATGTTCTAGCTTGTCAGAACATCTGTCATATCTTCGTTTTATGTTCTAGTCTGCCAGAACGTATGTCATTCCATGTTCTAGTCTGTCAGAACATGTGTCATTCCATGTTCTAGTCTGTCAGAACGTATGTCATTCCATGTTCTAGTCTGTCAGAACATCTGTCATTCCATGTTCTAGTCTGTCAGAACATCTGTAATTATCTGCATTTCATATTCTAATCTGAAAGAACGTATGTCATATTTTCATTCCATGTTCTAGTCTGTCAAATCATGTCATGTCTTCATTCCATGTTCTAGTCTGTCAGAACATATGCCATATCGCAAGAAATTAATAAAAGCAAATAATTAAATACAAACTAATCCGAATAGCGAAAATAAGGATAAATGTGTTAATGAAGCTTTGCTCATCACTGGAAACACACAGAAAAACAAATATAAATCGACGTTTCATCAAAAAGGACTTATAAGAACACACCATAACACACAACTAGTAAAGACCGGCACTGCCCACACTCTAGCTAATCTTATACATTCCGGAAGTCCGGAAAATATGAATGATATCTGGAAATGTAAAACAGCGGAACTAGACGAATAGAAACGAAGCAAAATAAGCAGACCATTGTAAAAAAACATGATTACTAATCGTAGTAATAACGGATATGGAGAACAATATGTTATAGTGTACCAAATGTGTGTATATTTCATGTTATGAAAAGACGGAAGAAATTGTTATAGTGTACCAAATGTTTGGATATTTCATGCTATGAAAAGGCGGAACAAATTGTTATAGTGTACCAATGTGTGGATATTTCATGTTATAAAAAGGCGGAACAAATTGTTATAGTGTACCAAATGTGTGGATATTTCATGTTATGAAAAGGCGGAACACATTGTTATAGTGTACCAAATGTGTGGATATTTCATGTTATGAAAAGGCGGAACACATTGTTATAGTGTACCAATGTGTGGATATTTCATGTTATGAAAAGGCGGAACAAATTGTAATAATGTACAAATGTGTGGATATTTCATGTTACGAAAACGCGGAACAAATTGTAATAATGTACAAATGTGTGGATATTTCATGTTATGAAAAAGGTGTTTTAATATGCTATTTTTATTGAATAGCAGTCACGGCGGGCACCCGTATGCTGTATGCTGTATGCTGTATGCTGTATGCTGTATGCTCTATGCTGTTGATGTAGTCAGCAAATAAATTGCGGACCTGTGGTTTACATCGTACATACATTGTCAGAATCGGCCTTCGAGAAACTTACCCATGTCCCTTATGTGCGTCATGGTGTAACGGATGCGAATGATGACATTAATGATGTTGCCGGACACACACGTAAAGCCCGCTTTAATGGTGATAGCGGCTTTGAACTTCAGACGAATGCTGACCAAGATATCCCAGAGCTTATTGTGTCACTTCCAAACAATCAGTGGCAGGCTATGGAAGAAGAAAGAAACACTATGTGCCTTGGAATCAGCTTAATAATTAGGAAGTACCGAACCGGTATACCACTCATGTCATGTGACATATTCTCTACAAAACGTTACCTTCCCAATGAACTCATTGAAACCCGCTTTGTCTTGGGCATGAGGATTTCATTTTTCAACGACATATTCATGTTATTTTTAATATCGTCAGTATATCATCTTCTTGGTCTGCCCTTTCTTCTCAACCCAAATGATCTACCTTCCTTTGTCTTTCTAAAGAGTTGTGTCTTTTTATATCAATAAACTTGTGTAGTTTTATTTTTGATATTTTGTTTTTAATGACCAACACTCTGCAATCTTCAATGTGTTTATGATATCTGAGTATCTCATTTTTCCTTGCATTACGTTATACGTATCTTTATGTGGAATTTCATCTCAAAAGGTTTGATGCTATTTACTGCTGTTTTACTTACAGTCCATGTTTCACAGCCGTATGTTGAAACCGAACAAATAACAGTTCTTAGCATTAGCAGTTTTTTCTTTTGTGTTGTTTTTATTGTTTTCTTGGTATACAACAAGTAAAACAGTATCAATATCTTGGACACATAGTCACAAATGATGGCAGATGTGAAACAGAAGTTAAAAGGAGAATAGGAATGGCTAAAAGTACCTTCAATGACATGAGGAAATTATTAATATCTAAACAAATTACAAACAAGTTAAAAATGAGAATTATAAAATGCTACATCTATTCCATATTAATGTATGGCTCAGAAACATGGACACTAAATAAACAATTAGAAGACAAAATTGATGCCTTTGAGATGTGGGTATATAGAAGAATAGGGAGAACATCATGGAAAGAGAAGAAAACAAATAAAGAGGTGCTCAAGACACTTAATATGAAGAAAGAACTACTAAGAGAAATAAAGATCAGGCAAATAAAATACTTTGGACACATTAAAAGACATGACACCCTATTGAAGACCTTACTTGAGGGTAAAGTCAAAGGGAAGCGAGCAAGAGGTAGGCAGAGATACAAGTGGGAGAGTAACATTACACGATGGACAGGTTACAGTCTAGCAGAGTGCACCAGCAAGACAAGAGACAGGAGATGTTGGAGATACGTTGCAGCCAACCTTCGTTGCGGAGACGGCACTATATGATGATGATGGTATACCACTAACACTATCCGTATATGGAGTTAGGGGCGGGGGGAATGTTGGAACACGTTTAGTCACTTTGACCATAAATTACTACAAGAACACCCTGCAAGACATTAAAAAAAATTCGTTTTATCCGTTTAAGACCGTGACCTTCGTTAGACGGGCCCACAGCGAATGACGGGCCCCAGTATAACAGACAAGAATGCAGATAATCTGAAAGGCAGATTTTGATTATTTCCGTGAATTTCGCTGGTCACTTGGCTATTGTTGGCGGGCGACTCTGAGTGTATAAATAGTGGTCATCGAAAAGTCTAACAGAGTATGTATGATATTATTAATGATTGGGGTTTTCGCTACCTCTAATATTTTATGGTAGTGTGTCCTAATATAACCTAATTGGCCTTTGTTGTCCGCTGGTTGAAAGTGACACGCCTCTCAAAAAAAGAGGCAAACTCATTAACTACCTACTACTATCAGACAGCGTACATTATATTGACTGTTACCTAGCAATATCTTATTTTGCGTATAGTTAGTTTTAGTTAGCAATTGAAAAACACGAGAAGAGTTTGATCAGCAGTTTTCTGTAGACAGACTTGATGTAATTCAACAATCATTATTATATTAACTGATGTATTTATTTTGATGGTTACATAAAAAGTATGTATTGTGCTGAAATATGCCTCTTGCAACTGTTGTAAACTTCTTGCAACTGCGGACGTTATTCCATTTCAGTTACATCAGAGCTTTAACCATCAAAACATACGAGCAACAATAATTCAAACGTGCACATTCTTTCTTTGAGCAGCAAATATTCGTTTATGCAGTTAGATGGTGCTTCAGTTGTTATGCTACCTGAGACCGAACTAATGAACAGTTATGAAACAAAATGAAAATATTAATAGACAATCCGTGTTAAATAAAAACATATCAGTTGTGGCAATCCAAGAAGCTAATGGAGTTAGGCAACCAATACAATTTGACAGAAGATTTTCGTTGTTTCATGTAGTTATGTTAAGGATTGCAGGAAAGATGTGTACATGTCGTGAGAATTTAGACGCTTTCCCATACCACTCAACAAAACATGTCAGGATTGTATTTGTTATTTTATTCCGAAAAATAAAAATAAACCAAAAATTAAATCAACCATGGTACTCTAGGTACACGTATATGCTTCCTGATTTTCCACGTCACTGTAAAAGTTGGTTGCAAAAAAGGTTCCTTTACAGCAGATACATGTTCTAGCTATAATTATGGAAGTAGTCTAAAGGACGATGTAGACAGTTTAACAAATTTTCACCAGTAAAGCCCAAGAACTTATGAAATACCAAAGCATTCTCCAATATATAATTGAAAAATAATGCTTTAAAGGTTGGTTGGTTGGTTGCTATCCGCAGAAAGTTGCGAGATAATTTCTTCTGTATGAGCCATCTTGAGCAAAGGCGACAGTCGAATTAGACTAGGTATATTATGTGGTATAAGTGGTACTCTCGGCAGGTGGCGTGCCGCTTCGTTGAGAGTGACAGAGTACATATTGGAAACCAAGTACAGTGAAGTCAATTCTCTACGACTTTTTTAACTTATACTAGGTATGCTATGTCCTCCAAGAAAAGGACGTGCTCCTATTCTATGTTCCCTCGGCGTCCAGATCCGATTGTCAAGCACTGGCTCGGTCACAAGTTTGTACAATGTACTCGCCAACATTCGTTAAATGTTTTTTCTGTATGCATTGGGGAACTGTATTCATACCCTTCTTCGATACCAGGAATGCATGTTCAAGTTGACGTATCCAATACCTGAGTCACGACTCACACTTTGGATGAGGTCAATTTGTAGTGGGACCCGTTGACTTATGTGTGTTCTCAAGCATGAACAGCAATCCGCCGACCGGTCTCGTGCTGGACACTTGTTATTTTGTAGAAACTGTAACGTTTTACATACACAGCGCTGCCCTCTAGCGCGTGTTGTCGTTTCCAGATTCAATGTGTACTCTAAGCATCACCATATCCTAGCATAATCTCACTTTTATCGGGACAAAAACCGCCCTTCAATAATTCTGCATTTCGGCTGAACGAGACGAAATGCATAAATCAATCTGTCAATCCTTACAGTGTCCGGACCGGGTGAGTTTTCCCGTGTTGAGTCAAATTAAGCCGCAGGCTGTCGACAGTGCTACTGGGTGTATTGACGTTGAAATATAGGTGACATTGCTTGTTTCTTTGCAGGCAATTCTCATTCAATCTACAGCTTCCACATCAACGGATACTATCCCAAAAAATATTGGCCAGAAACACAGCACGAACCGCCGTATTTCTGTCTCAAGGGTTCACCACGAGGAGGTACACTAAAAAAAATATTTGTAGCATATCCTTTACATGACTTAGGTATCAACCCATCATTTGTTGACTGTGGTGATTTTCTAAGCAATATAAATACGTTCAGTATTTTGCCATTGCTTTCTGCACGGTCCAGATGCACAATTGCCTGCGGCGGGTATCGAACTCGGTACCTAGGCCGTCACAGACACACTCTGTACCACTTCGCCACAGAGCCGGAGGTACATTTAGGATCTTGGTTATCTGCCAAACCTGAGTCCGCACGTGAGCAATGCGGAGGTCTTTGCACCCTAGTGCTTTTAAGACACCAGAAGATATTCTTCAGGACCGTCCCAGCTTCGCTTTTCACAGAAAAACCTGGTATTGTGGACTATACTCTAAAAGAGTCTAGTCCACAATACCATCCAGGGACAAAACAATATATATGGAATTTACAACAACCTAAAATACCGCTCAACAGATGACCAATATCTGACTAGATTTGCGAATGTAATTGATAGCAGAAGTTATGTAGACGTGTCACCAATCCTGTAGCAGTAGTATTGATGTGTCACCAATCCTGTAGCAGTAGTATTGATGTGTCACCAATCCTGTAGCAGTAGTATTGATGCGTCACCAATCCTGTAGCAGTAGTATTGATGCGTCACCAATCCTGTAGCAGTAGTATTGATGTGTCACCAATCATGTAGCAGTAGTATTGATGTGTCACCAATCCTGTTGCAGTAGTATAGATGAGCCATCAATCGTGTAGTAGAAATGTAAAAGTGTGAACAATAGTGTAGTAGCAGTATAGATGTATCATAAATCGTGTGATGATGATGTTCCTCTTTCGCAAGCGAATATGAGTATGGCATGAAAGAACAACAAATGTGATGAAAAAGTAGACAAAAAAACATTTGTGATTGTCTAATTTTGTTTATGAGTTCGTAGATGGCCGATCAGTCACATTCATGCCAGGAAAGTTCTATTGCAGTACATGCAGGAGTGCAGAGAGTTCGGGGTAGGAGAGTTTTCAGATTTGTCCTTCCGCTTTCGCCGCTTGTAAATAGGCCTGCAGTGTTCTCTCTTTTTCAAATTGAGTGATGCTAGTAGTGATCTGGGTGTACCAAGCTAAAAGATAAAGGGCTGCAGTCTCCCAGGAGCTAGGAGCGATGCTGCAGTGCTGCAGTTTCTTATGTGATCCTTGAGGCGCATTTTCTACCCTCATCTTGAACGTTTATATCGCACAGCTCCCCATATAATAATCTCTTTCGAAGGTACTTGTCTGGCATACGGGAGATGTGACCAGTAAAGCGGAGTTGGGACTTAGCCAGCATGTCATAGATGCTTTGCATACGGGACTTTTGAAGGATATTGAAGGACTCTATTACTCGATATTACCAATGTGCTCCCATGAGGTTTCGTAGCCACCGAAGGTGAAAAGAGTTGAGCTGTCAAGCGTGTCTCGCAAAAAAAAGTCTAGGATGACACAGCATAAAGTAATGTTGGTAGAACACGCCGTACACGTTCAAATTAGTTGTCAATTGTGTAGTAGCAGGGTAAATGTGTGAACAATAGTGGTGTATCAGTATAGACGTATCATCAATGCTGTAGTGCCAGTACATACGTGTGACCAATCGTGTAGTAGCAGTAGAGTCGTGCCATCAATCGTGTAGTAGCAGTATAATCGTATCATCAGTCGTGTAGTATTAGGAACCCACAACCTACATAAAACAAATTGCTCTATACTCGATCGGACTGGATATATAGATGATTACAGAGGACGATGTACTGCACAGAAATTCCGTACAATATTTTTTTACAATATGTTCTGCTGATTTGACACATTCCGTAGGATATAAATATTCCTAGAAACCCATAGTTGACTACAAGACATTATGATTGTGAACTCTCGGATTTCTAATCATTCCGATCCAATCTCATTCACTCTGCTTAATAATTGCATTAACAAAAATGTGACACTCCAGAATCGTTAGTTTAATATGAGAACATAAAAGTAACTTAGACCTAAAATTGGATCCAAGAATTGTACACTGTTACCTGCGTGTCATATCGTAATATGTTTGGTGGATGATGCTAGTTCTCTAAGTCATATAAGTTATAGAGCGTCAAAGTGACTCATATCTTAATTATGGAATCGGATTGTAGAGTGAAAGGCGCAGAAATCTCAGTTAAGCTGTAAAGATGACATAACGTACTCTTGCACCATTTCTCTAGACCACATCCCTGCTAACCTGCAGAAGAAGAGTCGAAATGAACTTGCTGAAAAAAATCGAGTTTGAAAACTCTAACATACGACATTATCTAATAGTGAATATGTAAATATGTATTACAAATACCTACCACTACTAATGAGTAGATGAAACATTCAGCAATAAGAAAATGAATAAGTATGACAATGGTTGACGTTTCGTTCTAAGATGTTTGTAAAAGAAGTAATTTGGTATTTCCATTATTATGCCCATGCCTGATTGTTGGATGATCCATATCCCATATAGGGTAAGTGACCCAAAGCCATGCTGAAGTCGGATGTGTCCGGCCTAAAGGCGCGGATATCGCAGTAATGCATAAACCATGTAAACACAACGCATTCCTTTTGCGGACTACATCCTGCTAATCTGCAGGAGTTTGAGAACGAACGCAGAAGAAGAAGACTAAGGATCATCTAGGACCTTTTCTGAGTATCTTGACTTTTACACGCTTTTGAGCTTCTCTAGTGAATTATTATTAAGTTAATTATAATGTCCTGAGGGTTATGCAGAATTTGTTGAAAAAAAACAGTGGATTGACTTTGGATTATTATGTATTTGAATTACCATATATATATATACTTCGTCTTTCTGGACGAATCCACACGATGTATGTCGATAGTGTCATACTTATCAATTAACTGCAAAGTTTCAAGGGATAACCACTTTTAGTCTCATAATAAAAATAGTCTACTGTATAAACAAAACGTCACCAGGGATTCGAACGTGACTTCTTGAGTACAAAGAAACGGCTTAGCCGAAACCGTCGGCAGTAAAGAATACCTCTGTCATCATTATCATCAGAATGTAGTCTTCTCTATGGATATCTTGAATTCTCCGCAGTCTTGAGGAAGTTGGCATGCCTCTTCTAGTAATATGTACGGACATTCGTGAATATCTTTTGTCCAACGGCGTCTTTGGCAACCTTTTCCCCTGTTGCCTTCTATCACTCCCTCCAGTAACACTCTCTCCATGTTGTCGTGTCTCTTAATGTGACCGAAAAAAACACGTTTTCTGTAATACGGCGTTTAGAAGCCAGCCTTCATGGACGTTAATTGTTATAACACCTCCTGGTTTCTTTTCCTTGCTGCCCATGGTATTATCAAAACTCTTCTATAGCACTTTAATTCAAATGATGTTATTCTCTTAGCCACTGTTTTATTTAATGCCCATGCTTCATATCCATATGTCGCCACAGGAAACACATGTTCTTAGTAAACACATCTTGGTTCTTATTTTGGTACCCTGCATAGTGTATATATGCCACATTATATATACCCCTCCCAAAAACAGGCGACCTTCAGATTTGCTCTAACTACCGAACTATAGCCCTTATAAGTCATTCAAGTAAAATAATGTTAAACATCATAATGCAAAGAATCAAACAGAAATTAGAGATGGAGATAAACGAAACACAGGCTGGTTTCAAATCGGGCAGAGGAACAAGAGATCACATTCTTAACATGAGATTGATCATAGAAAAGTGTAGGGAATTTTCAACTGACCTGCAAATGTGTTTCATAGATTACTCAAAAGCGTTCGACTGCGTCCAACACCAGCAACTATGGGAGATAATGAACAGCATGGGTTTCCCAAGACATCTGATTCATCTAATAGAGGAACTTTACCAAGATCACAAGGCTGCAGTGAAGTTAGAGGACGATCTCTCAGAGTGGTTTGAGGTACAGAGTGGAGTAAGGCAAGTGTGCACACTCTCCCCATACCTGTTCAACATCTACGCTGAAAGTATAATGAGGAACGTGAGAGAAGACATACACAACGCTGACTACCACGCTTTAAACATCGGTGGATTCCTAATCCCGGAATTACACTACGCAGACGACACAGTGCTTCTTTCAAACGATGTAAAGGGATTGGAACAACTAATCAAGAACACAAAGAAATATAGCGAAGCACAAAATTTGTATTTAAACACGCAGAAAACAAAAATCATGTCAATAGATATAACAACACATAACCAAAAATCAGAATAGACAATACCGAGATAGAATGTGTGGATAAATTTGATTACTGTTTTCATATATATAATGAATACCTGCATAATATTCACATTTACATGGCTTACCGCAAAATATTCACATTTACATGGCTTACCGCAAAATATTCACATTTACATGGCTTACCGCATAATATTCACATTTACATGGCTTACCGCATAATATTCACATTTACATGGCTTACCGCATAATATTCACATTTACATGGCTTACCGCATAATATTCACATTTACATGGCTTACCGCATGATATTTACATTTACATGTTTTACCGCATGCTATTTACATTTACATGACTTACTGTATGATATTCACATTTACATGACTGACATAATGACATTGACATAATGACATGTATAATAATAATTCTCTCTGAAAGGAACATAATTACGACATATTAAATTCTATGCACCAATTATTTCGTATCGTCTGTATACAATTCTAAATTCCACATTTAGCATATATTCCATCATAACGCTTGTTGACAAGGTCAAGATAACTTTCAGATAACTAGGAAGGGGGGGTGGGGAGAGGATATTTCTTTAATAATTTGTTGCAGTCATTATATGGCTAGTCTGAGGAAGTGCATGTTGTCAGATGTCAAATTACAAAGTTCAATTTCAAGTACTTCCAGTTGGATATTCGAAATGCCCAGAAATAGTTACAAAAATTGTTGAAAGTTCTTTACATATACTACTCGTCACGTAACGATCAACCTACATTTTTATCTAGTGATTTTCGAATAATGTAAATACATTCAGTAGTATGTCCTTGCCTTCTTACCAGCACAAATGCACAATTGCCTGTCGAGCAGTTTCAATCAATACATTGGAATAATTGTGACATATTAAACGCACATACCGCTCTGAAAATAACTACACCTTACACGAGTACACGCTGGTGTAGTACCACCTTATTTAATTGATATTATACTAATGTTTGTTTTTAATGGATGTCCATCAATTAAGTCAAACGTTTACAAGCTTCCCTAAAACGGTTTCCTACAGGTAAAAAAAAACGGAAAAAGTTCACATGAGCACCTCATGTACACACAACAATTAGTGCAGAGACTCAATAAAATGTGCAACAAAATATAGGCTAGATACCTGGACTAAAATACAAACTGCTTCTGATTTGGAAAACTCCTAGATGATGTATGAAGACATGAAAGTAGTTCTATTGATAATTTTCCACACTAAAAACGAAAGCAGGTGATCTTATAAAAGACAAAACCAATTAACTTACAAGATCGGTCGAACACTACTCAAGTGTGTATTCTGAAGACAGGCTATGTTGGGGCGGGAAGAGGGTGGGAGGTACTATTCAAATATATTAATTATTTTAGAAACACTATTTCTCATTCCATCTCAGTCTGTACCGCCAGGATACGACCCCTCATTGTGTTGGAAGGAGAATTTCGCTCCCAAGACACGATCCCCCATGATGTTGTAAGGACAATTTCACTACCAGGACACGATCCCTCATGGTGTTGTAAGATAATTTCGCTACAAAGATCCCTCATAGTGATGGAAGGAGACTTTCGGTGCCAGGACACGATTCATCATGGTGGTGTAAGGAGAATTTCGATGCCAGGACACGATCCATCATGGTATTGTAAGGATAATTTCACTATCAGGACACGATCCCTCATGGTGTTGGAAGGAGAATTTCGATGCCAGGAAACGATCCTTCCTGATGTTGGAAGGAGAATTTCGATGCCAGGAAACGATCCCTCCTGATGTTGGAAGGAGAATTTCGATGCCAGGAAACGATCCCTCATGGTGTTGGAAGGAGAATCTCGCTGCAAGTACACGATCCTTCATTGTGCTGGGGGCAGAGTTTCACACGATGTTCGAAACAACATATTACCTGAAAAAATACCACTACATTCTTCAATTCCTGGAAATCGTACCAGATCATTATGTGTCTCTTTCTACGTTCCACATAATGAATCTATACATCTGACGTTCTATGTCTGTTTTTTTGTACAGAAGAAGAAGAATTGCCTAACAAAGCCACCAGATCATGGAACAACAAAAAGTATATATTTCACGAAGAAACACACGAACATTGAATCGTAGAAGAAAATATATTTCTCAAAGTATGTGTATATTTTTAGGATTCTTCAACGATATAAACTCTTATATATCTAATCAATACAGTGTATATCGTGTCCCTGATCACTTTATTGCGATGTATCACGTTATCTGTGGACATTTCTACAAATATCAATTCAATCTAATTTGCACGCTATTTTATCTCTGACATTTGCTGAGAACGAATCATTTCTTGCGGTCATAAAATTAAGGCTAAGCACCCGTTTTCATTTTTGTCCTTGTCTCTTAAAATAACTTCTTCAAAGGAATGTTAATGATTATATCAGGTTTATCGTTATTTTGTTCTTGACACTTCATGTCCGCATTTAAAGACTGGGGTAAAACCATGTGCTGTGATAACGATTTTTAAATGTTCCTGCGTTCAAGATTTTCTTCTTACTGAATTAAGGTTAAAAGTGCATGTGGTCTACGTCACTTCAGTTTAATTGTGAATTCGAATTATTTTTAGCAAAGTTCTGATGAAAGTGTCTACAACAGATCCCGTATTCCGTAGGTTTGTGAATATATAGAGGTAAAGTTACAGTGACTGAAAAATTTCGAAACTTAAAAAAGGGAAGGAGTGGTAACAATGTAAATGTTAAAAGGAATGGAAAAAGGTACAGGTGCTACACATATTAGTGGGGGAAAAACTAACAAAGAGACATGGCGGCAGAAGACGTTTCAACTAAATTTCTTCATCGGACGACAGGAAAAAAACAACAACAGAAAACAACAATGAGTATAATAGGGGGAAGCAATCAAAGCGCGGTAAGAAACATGTCATAGGGAAGAGAAGGTTTAAAGGGCCGAGCAAAGTTGGAGAAGACAGACATAGCATGACGAAAAGAAATGGATGAGAGTGGTGATACGATGAGACCAAAATTTTAAAAAAGGAAAATAAACGGGTTAATTAGTTCATCATCATTATCTCATCCATTATCTTTCGTCATGCTAAGTCTGTCTTCTCCTACTTTTAAAGACTGTCGCTACAAGCTTTAAACTGGGTACCCGATCTATCTATATATAAGCTGTGGCCCTTTTTTGCCTTGCGACATCAGGGGTGAAAGAGTTCTCTGGAGATGGCTTTCTTGTGCGCTGTTTGTAAGCTTGTTCATGTGGTTTCTTTGATTTCTGTGATCCATCTTTTACATGGTCTGCCTCTTGTTTTATATCCGTTATGTCTATGTGTCATGGCCATTTGAGACATGCTATCTGTTGGAAATCTGGAAGCGTGTGAAAACCACTTTATCTGTTGTCTTTTGATGTGTTCCAATACTGGTATTGTTTTCGTTATCTGTCTAATATTATCGTTTCTAATTCTATCTCTTAATGACACTCCGAGTATTCTTCGTAGACATGTCATTTCTGTTGTCACTATTTTTCTTTTGTCTTGAGTTGTCATTGTCCAGTTTTGGCACTGGTAGCATAGTGATGGAATAATAATAGTTTTGTATAATACAACTTTATAGTCTATGTTTAAATTTTTTGTTGAAAATATGTATCATCTGTCCTAGGATCTGGTATAGTTTGTTGAATCTATTTTGTATCTCTTTACTGGTTTTCCCCTCGCTCAATATAATACTTTCTAAGTAGGTGAACTCATTGACCTGTTTCAGGTGTTTATTGTCGATGGAGATTGTGCTATTTCTTTCTTTGCTATTGCCCTATATTTCTGTCTTTTAAATATTAATCTTCATGTTGAATTTTTGTCATGTGTGGATACCCTATGACAAAATAAAAAGAAGACAACCAAAAGATAGACTCTCCTCAGTAAAATCATCAAAAAAGGTATGGGTTACAAGACTATGAGTCTCAACAACAAAGAATAATTCCAGACAGCAGCAACACATAGCTCGAACTGGAAAGCTCTGGTGCCTGCAATATGCACGATGTTCGACACTGAAGGAAAATAGATAGATAGAAGTTTGCACTATGTCTTACTACAATAGTCACCAGAATGTTACCACAATATATACTTGTTATTTACCACAGTGTACACTGAGCTTTTCCACAATATACAATTGTTATTTACCACTGTATACGCTGAATTGTTTCACAATATACACATGTTATTTATCACAGTATACACTGAGTTTTACCACAGTATCAGGTGTTTTTTAAATATTTACGTCTCCGCAATGAAAGTTGGTTGCACCGTATCCAGCATTCCCTGTCTTTTGCCTAGGTTTTGCATTCTAGTAGAATGTAACCTTCCCAACTCGTGATGTTTTTCTCTCATTCCTCTCTACCTATCTCTTATCACATCCCCTCGAGAAAGGTTTTATAGAAAGTGTCATTTCTTTTAATATGTCAAAAATACTTTGTTTCATCTTTATTTCCTTTAATAGTGTTTTTTCCATACGAAATGTTGTTAGAACCTCATTGTTTGTTTTCGTAAATGCCCATAGAGTATTTCCTATTCTTCTATACAATAACATCTCAAAGACACGAATTATGTTATCAAATTGTTTGTTCATCGTTCCACAATATACAACTTCGTTTTACTGCCATATTCACTAGTGTTTAACTACAGTATACACTTTTGTTTTACTACATTATACACTTGCGTTTTACTACATTATACACTTATGTTTTACTACATTATACACTTATGTTTTCCTCCATTAAACACTTGTGTTTTACTATACTATACACTTGTGTTTTACTACATTATACACTAGCGTTTTACAACATTAAACACTAGCGTTTCACTACATTATACACTGGCATTTTACTACATTATACACGTGTGTTTTACTACATTATACACTGGCGTTTTACTACAGTATATACTTGTGTTTTACTACATTATACACAGGCGTTCTACGACATTATACACTGGCATTTTATTACACTGGCATTTTACTGCATTATACACTTTTGCTTTACTAAATTATACACTTGCGTTTTACTACATTACACACTGGCGTTTTACTGCATTATATACATCCGTTTTAATACATTAAGCACTGAGTTTTACTACAATATACAGCGAATTTTGTTTCAGTATACACTTTTTTACGACAATATACAACGGAGTTTTACTATATTATACACCGAGTATTAAACAAGTATAATGTAGCGATTTACTACATTATACATTGCTTTTTTACTACATTATATATCGGCGTTTTTTTATATTATACATCGAGGTTTACTACATTATACACTGAGTTATACTACATTATACACCGAAGTTTTGCCACTAAATAAACCTGCGTTTTTTTGTTTACATTAGACATTGACATTCTATTTCATTATACACCGGCGTTTACTATAAGATAAGGGAGCCGCGTAGAGCAGTGGCTTCGCATATGAGTGGTACTGGTTTCATCTCCCAGTTCCCCATCGAGGCGAGCTCCTTGGCGTGGAGATGGGGCTTAGTCCAGCCAGTAGAGGCTGGAAACTAAGACTGGCCGGGCCCTCCCACATTCGGGCAGGACCACAGTCTTGCCTAGCAAGTAAAGGTGCTGAAGTCAGCGACATTTGGCCAGAAGGCGCACCGCAACAATCAGAATGTCATGCATTATCGCATATGAATGTCTATATCTGCATTACCCCGTTATGGTGCTAACCCTGTGACGACTCACCAGGCAGGAGTAGCACCGGGCCCTATACCTCGAAAGGGCCCACCCCATACGACTGGAGGTCCTCTTCGATTGCCTTGTGGAGCCAGGAGGCACAAGAGTAATATCACTGACCAACAAATATTACCAACCAATGAGACATCACTTACAATAATGCACTGGAATGCTGAGGGTGTAAATAGCAAAAAAGATGGCTTTAGCAAGAAATTAGAATTAGAAAACACCCTTCACAAGGAACAGGTCAGCATTTGTTGCATACAAGAGACACACCTCAGCAAAGATGTAGCCTTTAAAATTGCAGGTTATCAGTGCTTTAGAGCTGATCGAATAGACAGAAGAAAAGGAGGTATACTAACTCTAGTCAAAAATAATATCAGCGCACATCAAACTGAGCTATACATGGAAGGAGCAGAATATCAGGTCCTTCAACTAAAGACCAAGAACACAGACTTCAACCTACTAAATTATTATTGTCCAAATGACCAGTCCCTTTCCCTGGACACAATACCGTACAGAGGAAGACTGATAGTATGTGGAGATTTTAATAGTCACTCACAAAGCTGGGGTTATGACCACATGGATAAAAGAGGAGAAGAACTTGAAAGCTGGCAAGACGATAAATGTCTTCTATTGCTTAATAAGCCAAAAGATCCTCCAACATACTACTCAAGAGCATGGCAAACCACTTCCACGCCAGACTTGGCATTGTACTCAGCAGACCTAAACTGGGAAATCAATAGAACAGTGGGGAAGCAACTTGGAGGTAGCGACCATCGACCAGTCCTCCTTAGTATTAAAAATGAACTCACAGGAAATGCATGTAGCCTTCCAAGATGGAATTATAAAAAAGCAAATTGGGGACTATTTAAACACCGCAGTAGTGTTTTAGCTGGACAAATAGACATGGAAGGAAAAGACATAAACGCCATAGTCAAAGAGTTCAATAAATGTATTCATCAAGCTGCCAAGGAAGCAATACCAAGAGGAGCACGCAAACAATACAAGCCATACTGGAGTGAACAACTAGAACTGCTGCAAGAGGAATTAGAAAAAGCACGGACGGAAGTGGAAAATAACCCAAGCCAGGAACATCACAACAAACATCAACACGCAAAAGCTAAATTCCAAAGAGCCAAACTAGAAGCTAGAAGAAAGAGCTGGAAAGAGAAAACAGAATCCTTAAATTTTGAAAAGGATGGAAGAAAACTGTGGAAACTGGTCAAACAACTAAATGATGAGGGAACAGGAAGAAGCACAAACATAACACTCGTACAGAATGGCAAAATGATTACAGGAAAGCAAGCAGTAGATAATTTCGCTAGGATATTTGCTCAAGACTGCAATATTGAAATTAGTCCAGAGAAACAGCATACAGTGTGGAGCGACCAAAAAAGTAAATTGGAACATGCTCAGACTAGAATCAGTGATGAAAACAGTGCAGATAAAATTATGGATACATTGTTCACATATAGTGAATTAGAATTAGCAGTCTCTAAACTAAATCTAAATAAGTCCCCAGGAATTGATGAAATATCAAATGAAATGATAAAGAATCTAGGAACAACAGCCAGAAGGAAACTATTGGACATCCAAAATATTAGCTGGTCTTCTGGGAAAATACCACAAATCTGGAGAGAATCAATTATGGTCCCTTTGCTTAAACCTGGAAAAGATGGAACAACACCAACTAGCTACAGACCAATTAGTCTTACAAGTTGCCTGTGCAAAACAATGGAGCGGATCATAAACCTAAGACTAAAATTTCACCTGTAAAGTAGAAAATTCCTTGCACCACAGCAGGCAGGTTTCAGGCAATGCTACTCCACAGAGGATCAAACCACATACCTCTCACAGGAAATTGAGGATGCTTTCCAAGACAAAAAATCAGTTTTAGTGGCATGGATTGATTTACAGAAGGCCTTTGATAAAGTATGGAAAGAAGGATTGCTTCAAAAAGTGAGAAACTACAAGATATGTGGAAATATGTATAGATGGACGAAAGCCTTTCTTCACAATAGGAGAGCCAGAGTACAAGTAAATGGCAAAAAAAGTAGGAAAGTATTACTACGCCATGGAGTGCCTCAAGGAGGAGTTCTATCACCCACTCTTTTTCTCATATTTATCAATGATCTAATTGAAGAAATACCCTGTGGAACTAAGGCAGCACTATATGCAGATGACTTGGTTCTATGGTGCACACATGAGAGCGCCATGGTTACCACAAAAATGCTTTAGAGAGCCATGGACATTTTGACTAATTGGGCTGACAAATGGTGTGTAAGTATCAATATAGAGAAGTCAGCAACAACCCTTTTTACACTTTCACCAAAACAAAGAGCAGGAAACATCTATGTAAATAAAACTATCTTAAAGGTAGATTACCAACCCACATATCTTGGTGTAACATTTGATGCCAAAATGACATGGAAACATCATATCAGCAAAGCAGAAACAAAGGCTAGAAGGAAGATAGCTATACTAAGAAAACTGAGTGGGACAACTTGGGGAGCTAATGAAAGAATTCTAAAAAATGTATACCAACAAGCCATTCGACCACACTTGGAATATGGTTCTACAGCATGGAGTTCATCATCAAACGCTACACTACAAAACCTAGATAGAGTACAGAACCAAGCACTTAGAATCATTACAGGCGCAATGAGATCCACACCAATCATAGAAATGCAGAATATCGAAGGGATGCAGTCATTGAAAGAGCGTAGAGATACTAAAATTATAATTCATGGAGAAAAGTTTCTTTCCCACCATAGTCACCCAATGAAGGAAAGATTCCAGAATCTATCACAAGGACGGCTTAAAAGAAGCAGCTTCATACATCAGGCCAAGCGTCTACGTAGACAGGTATCGGATCTACCAGAGATAACAATACCACTGACATCTCAACCAGAACACACCCCATGGGAAAAACGGACATGCCTATCAGTGACCATCCAAACAACAGTAGCAGGTGTGCATGGGGATGAACATCAGAATAATCTGCAGAAAAGAGTAGCAGCTCTCAGTTTCCTTGATGATGTTTACCCAAGTGATCTATGGACCAGAGTATATACAGATGGATCAGCACAGAATGCAGTAAAAAATGGAGGAAGTGGTGTATATGTAGAATACCCAGATGGCACCACTGATACCACTTGTATACCAACAGGGAATTACTGCAACAACTATGACTCTGAAGTCAAAGCTATTTATACAGCTGCAGAGAAACTGTTAACATTGGACAGGACCAGTAGTATATGATGCATGGAACGAGCCGCGGATATGACATGATATGCCATGATATGCCATGATATGACATGATATGACATGATATGACATGATATGACATGATAAGACATGATAAGGTACCAGATCCAATAAGGTGATCGGATGACGACCGGGCGAACCCGCGCGGTGTGTGTGTGGGCCCGGAGCGGGCGGGGCGGCGCGGCGGGCGGCGCGGGTGGGGTGGCGAGGCCCCCGACCCTGAAAACTGGAAAAGGGGTGGGTGGGATTTTCCCTTTAGATTTTGTGATAAAGAAAACGTCTATGGAAAGTTACAATGAATGAGGTCACAATAACCAGGTCATACGGTGGTGGGGTCATATATACCTCTACCATATGTAGATCTAGGTCAATTCCTTAGAAGGAATAGTACTGACGTGTGTGCCACTTGTGTTTAAAATTCAAATTCTGACCAGCAAAACACCATAAAACTTTACGATACAAGTTCGATTAGCCATCTGGTGGGGCACGGAAACTTACAGTGAATGTTGTCAGCATAAACCGATTACGCTGTCGGGGTCATCCATAACACTACTCTATTTAGCTCTGGTTCAAACTGTACGATGACATAACAGAGATACATACATTTCCACAAATTAAATAGGTTGGAAACTTAGAAAGAATTAGGTCAGCATAACCCCGTCACGCGATCGGTGTCAGCAATATGAATGGCATATTTAGCTCTGTTTCATTGTATTGAAGCTCAAATTGTGTTCCGAAAAACATTGTAAATCATGAGGCTACAAGGTCAACGGAAACTTACACCAAATGTTGTCAGCATAACCCGGTTACGCTGTCGGGGTCATCCATAACACTACCCTATTTAGATCTGGTTCAAACTGTACAATGATATAACACAGATGCATACTTTTCCACAAAGAAAATGGGTTGGAAACTTACAATGAATGAGGTCAGCATAACCAGATCATACGGTGGGGGTCATATATACCTCTACCATATTTAAATTTAAGTCAATTCATTAGAAGGAATAGCACTGACGTGTGTGCCACTAGTGTTAAAAATTGAAATTCCGACCAGAAAAACACCATAAAACTTTACGTTTCAAGGTTGAGTAGCCATCTGTTAGGGCACGGGCTATTTCAATATATGATCATTAGCGAACTTTTCCACAAAGAACCGATACTGGAATCTTAGCACGAATGATGTCAGCATAATCCGATCACGCAACCAGTATATGAAAGCGAACACCCTTTATCTATCTTAGCTGTCTCTGTATATAATCACTATAAGCATGGTTGGTGTCCGAATGTAGGGATATCGTTTTGTGATCATGCTATATTATTATTAATGATATTAATATACTGATACAAATGCTATTTAAATTATTAGTTTGAATTTCAAACAGTATTTTACAAAATATTTCCAGCTCTATGAAATAGTTTAAAGGAAAAATAAATCCCTATATAAACTCCTGTGATAAACCACAGGTAAAGTGTAACGGCTTAATTACTGGCTCGAGACGGCGTACGCGTGTCAATCGATAATCACCAAGCGTGACGGCTTGACCACAGTGTAAAATGTATTAGAGTAACACAGACACTGACAAAATAATTGGGGGTAATTATAAGAAACATATATATATGCATGAAGCATACATAAGCGTGAACATGTCGCATTCATAACATTCCTTGAATTACTGAAAACGGTTAAAAATTAGTCTTACTATTAAACAATGAAAATTTTAAAAAACTGGTCTGTTAAATGCTTACAATACGGCCACCTGGTAGAGATTAACACCTTCTGTTATGACTAGCGTCTCTGGCATCTTTATTACCATAATTTTGAATATTTGTAAACCTCACTATACAACACGATTTAGCGCTGTGTTATGAGTGTTCTCAAACTCCCTAAGTCTTCGTACATATATAGTTAAATATACCTTGGTGTAAGAATTAGAAATTGTACCAAATTAATACAATTTCATTATTACAGGCCCTCAATATATATATATATATATATATATATATATATATGGCTGTTTTTCTTTCCGTTCTTCCTAGCTTCGGCCTTTTCTTTTGTTTATCTTCATGTTAAAGGTTTGGTATGTTTGATGTAATCTGGGTGTTTATCTTTGTATGTGTTCTTATGACGCTGGTAGTAGTGATTGGTCGTCTGCGAAGCGCAATTCGTTGAGTTATCTCTTATATTGTTTTCTTCAGTTGTTTTTGCTGCTTTGGTGATGTGATCTAAGTATGTTATATATAGATGGCCACACACACACACACACATACTTACAGATATTTTCAAAGCTCTGTAGCGTGTTTAAATCTTTACAAAAGAAACATTTGACATATATGCACATTCTCAAACTCCCCCCCTTACAGTTGAGTGATTCTAAGTTGTTATCAAACACGGTTCGGGGTTGCCACGCAATTGGAGTTATTAATAAACAATCTTTTTAATGTTAAATTTTTAAGAAAGGAGCGCATTAATCATAATATGAATAAGGGTCTCCACACATTCTTCTGTGCCTTGGCCAATGGTTCTCATTATTTTATGCTTATATTCAAGTGCTTCTCACATTGTAAAATTGAAAATTATGGTGCTGGGTGGTTAATATAACTCATATAACAAAAATGTTCTCAGTATATTCACACTAGCTTCTATCATATTCTACCCTGTTTAATATTTTCTTAGTATGTTCTCACTAGGCTCTGCAACTATTTTCTCACTTCACGCTTTAGCCATGGTCGCCGGGTGGTCTCTGTATGAGTTTCAACTATGTTCTACCATATTATCAGTATGGTCTCGCTAGCTTCTAACATTGTCTACTTTGGGTCAATATTTTCTTAGTATATTCTCGGTAGGTTCTTCAATTATGTTTTCAGTCCCCGCTTCAATTATGGTATCTCTCTTTTAAGTTATTGTTTCTTTGCCAACAGTTCTCATAATAACATATATCCCACACCACAAACGTCATGTTTATCAGTTTTCTGAATTAGCAGTTCTATACCCATAATAGTTACCCTACCTTTAAATAACACAGAGGAAAAGGCCAAGGGTTCTCACACCTTTAGGGTGGTTTGGGTGCTTGAATTAACTTGACTAGCTTATGACCCCAAACCATGATGGGGTTTCTAATGTTATCTTGGTCTGTGTATAACCCTTGTATAAATCAGTTCTGGGCTCAGCAGGTCTACCTATATCGAATATATAGAGAGCGAAGGTTCTGTTCTTCATGATCTGTGGATAACTTCTGAGTTCTGTACCGGTCAATAACTTGAACCTCTGTAGTTTATAGAAGCTTTCTTTGTAACAAGACAAAGCATATAGTACAACGAACCAGACAATACACATATACAAATATAACAATGATTAAACCCGAACCATAAAAACGTGACAGACATATTTGTTCAGAGATATAAAACATATTTATTTTATGATTCGCATACCTTTTTCCAAAATAATTAAGAAAGAATAAAAAAAGGTTCATGGTATAATTGACTGTTCATAGGAGTCACAGTTGGTTGTAGTTTTCGTCTCCTGGTTGGCTTCTTCTTTTTCTGTTCTGGTTGGTTGTGGGTTGCTACAGGCATCTCAGGTACATATGTGGGTTCGTAGTCGGTCGTGAGATACATCTCTAGATTACCAAAATACTACTCTGTGGGTGTAGACATTTTGTTGGCTGTATTAGTAACTGTGTTTGCAGCTGGAGCAGTTGAATCGGTTTTTGTGCCAAAAACACCACACACTCTATCAAATTCTTTCAGAATGACCTCTCGGAGGTCTACGAGGTCTACAAATTCTTGACGACTCATTGTGATGCCGGTTCTAGTTGGATACTTTATATTTGCATCACCATAGTAACGCCGAACATGGATAAGTGGTCTCTTGAATGATGTTACGGCTACATCATTAACACCATCACCTAATGGTTTATCATATCATTGCCTCTGGAAAAATAGGTAGTTGAGGACCTCATATTCCTAATTATTGAAATGACAGTACACCATATTGAAATGACAGTTTATTTTCCCAGTGTGTGACTGTGAAACGTGGAAATATAAGCGGCAGTGACACATCAAGCCCTTTTAACATTAATAGAGCAAGGACAAATGGTGAGTTAGTCAACTTAATCATTGGGCTGGCTCAAAGCTTTTTTTGAAATGATGAGGTCTGTCTAAAGTGTAAGCCTGACTATTATTTCTTCCCTGTTCGTAGTGATCTATGATCTTACGCCTATGGGTGCTATCAAGCAAGGGTGAAATGACTAGCTCAAGCTCATTGACCCGCCTTTGAAACAGTTCCCGGTCTAAAGCAAAATAACTTCTTGTATAATGATGAGCTTCAGCCACAAAAATATAGGTAGTTATCAATTTACCCCCTGTAGCAAAATGAACCTGTAGAGTAAACAAGAGGAATATCCATTAGCTCGGCTTGTTACACTTACTTATAGGTTAGCACACTTAAGAAAAGAAAGTTCGCATTAGCTGTACGTGCATATTATTATACACTAGTTACTCCACCACGGATATAATCCGCCCCCGGTGTAGTGATATCATAGGAAGAAAAGTACCACGACAAAATAGTCTCTGTTCGGTAATGATATTATTATTATTATTTTATTTTTTTTCAAAGGTTAGCCTAAACACAAACAACTAAACTCCAATTACCGCCTTACAACAACAACCAATATATATGTATACATACACATAATACCTTTCTACGACCCTGTTTGCTTTCAGTTCCTGAGACAGCGTGACAACGGGCGATGGTAGTGGTAGGATAATCATGCTCCCATTTAGCATTAATCTGACTAAGTGATGGTAAACATGATTCTAGACTATTGGTCCCTGACTCACCAGCTAGATGAATGGTTTCTGTCTCGGATGATGGGTCTGATACGGCTTCACTTCTGGGTTTAAAGAGCGTGGCTAGCGTTAAAGGTGAATTAAAGACAGAGCAGCTTATCGGGGACATCGACATATCTTCATTGTCTGACCACCCATCACTGTCTTCATTACTACCAACGCCCTCAGTTGCCTCAGAAGCTGAACACCAAGAAAAAAGGCTCCCAAGTGGACATCTATCGAGTTGCATTTTCACTGGCGACGTTGGTCGTATCGGCTTTTTGTTGTTGGGGTTTAAAAGACACTAATTATGGAGAAGCCACACCTACCAGCTGCCTACGGGTAATGTTAGTGCCTATAAGAGTGAAGTGTATTATAGGGTTTGTGTGCCGCCTTCAACATTAACCGCTACCAGTAATAATCTGCCGAACTAGCTAAACTCACCCGCACCGCATAAACAATAGCTAAACATATAGGGTAGCTTGTTATGGGGTTGTAACTGAGCAATACGTAGTGAAAATTTTATTAGTGTGTAACCTATACATAAAGGATGAAAAAAGGCTACCCTTCGTCATTGTCTTAAACATGCACACCTCTGAGAATGACATCTCAGCACGGGCTATAAATACGAAAGCATATGATTCTGATACTAACAAACGAGCAAACACCTAGTTTTATATACGAACCAGCTACACCAATCGCCTGTATTGCACTATTGAAGCACAACCGAATAGGCAATACAGGTTTTGTACTGTGCACACACTTGGAGTAACCCATTCATCCCATTGGGTGATGTGTGTATATTTGTAGGACCAAACATTTTAAAAAAATCATACGTTATCGGCACTTACTAATAGAAACTACCGGAACTTGGTCATTTTGAAGAATGACTTATGTAAGTAATGTTGTTAATATCTGAACAGGTGGTTTGTTATTCTAACAGGATTTTCAATCATAGTATTGTTTTTGGCTCTTCTTCTTCAGACATGGGTTAACGGGCACATTCGCTACCTTTTCTATGGTATTTTGATGTTAAATTTAATATCTGACATGTGTGAAATTCTATAGGGTCTTGGTTGTTGGTCCGTTTTGGTAGTTGCCAGCATGTGGGCGTGGAAAAAAGTTGGTGTAAATGTGAATACATTTGTGTATTTTTGGTGTGTATAGATACACTAACATCCCGGTGATATATTTGGGTCGTATTTATTACTATTGTTGTGCTCGTTGTATATGTATATTGTTTGAGCTGTGTATGTATAGCCTGATTATGAGTTAGGGCTAACTATGTTTGTTATCTGCTTGGGAATTGGCTTATTTACGCAGTCCATCTATTTTCCACAGACTAAGACGTCCACCAAAACCTTCCGGTGTGTTCAATGCTTGAAACCATTCAGTCGCCTTTACACACTGCAAAGACATACACAAGATCTTCACCTTAAAAAAAGACATAACTGTAATTTTTGTGTTAATGTTTACACAGACGCTTCAACATTAAGACAGCACAAACAGAAGTGTCATACACCCCAATTAGTAACAACGGATGGGACTTTTAAACCTAGCGAGGGGCATCATAGTAATTTAACACCAACCAAGAACATGATACTAGTTGATCCCCAGGTGGTCGACACTTTGCTGTATAAAACAGTCTATAAACCACCTGCTTCTTTAACTGATTCTACGGGTGAGTTGGACCAAGATATGCGGGCGGTTTTATCTCGTGGTGATTTAACCAATCATGAAAAATCTACACTATACCAAAAAACATTACAACAGTATTTGAATCGACTCAGTCAATACAAAAACATACCGATGAAGCTATTAGAGAGCACGCAGTGTTCGGTACCAAGTGCCTTAATACAGAAAGATGAAGAACCCACTGAGAAAATTCCAGAGAAAGGCGAAGTGATGTCTAAGATGCCACTGCTTCAACATAGGCGGGTATCTAAAAGAACAAAATGTAAAACAATGGACAAAAGTCTGATTTGGGATAAGTGGTAGAAAAACTGTAGAAGGCAACGCCCCATTACACAACAACTTATCGCCTGTTTAAACTAATATGATACTTATATATATATTACATTAATAAGCAAAATAAAATAAGAAAACCACAACCATGTTGTTGTATTTTGTCTGTATTTGTGTGTATGTGTGTGTGTGCCTGTGTAAAAAAAAAAAAAAAAAAAAAAAAAAAAAAAAAAAAAAAAAAAAAAAAAAAAAAAAAAAAAAAAAAAAAAAGATTGCTCATAAACATAAAAAAACTATGCCGATTTCCCTCCTAGCACGGGATCCCGTGTAGGTCCAAGATGAGAAACCCGTGTTACACGGGCCCGTGCAGCACGGGATCCCGTGTAACACGGGGGTCTTTTATCATGTATCTACACGGGATCCCGTGCTAGGACGGAAATCGGCATAGTTTTTTTATGTTTATGAGCAATCTTTTTTTTTTTTTTTTTTTACACAGGCACACACACACATACACACAAATACAGACAAAATACAACAACATGGTTGTGGTTTTCTTATTTTATTTTGCTTATTAATGTAATATATATATAAGTATCATATTAGTTTAAACAGGCGATAAGTTGTTGTGTAATGGGGCGTTGCCTTCTACAGTTTTTCTACCACTTATCCCAAATCAGACTTTTGTCCATTGTTTTACATTTTGTTCTTTTAGATACCCGCCTATGTTGAAGCAGTGGCATCTTAGACATCACTTCGCCTTTCTCTGGAATTTTCTCAGTGGGTTCTTCATCTTTCTGTATTAAGGCACTTGGTACCGAACACTGCGTGCTCTCTAATAGCTTCATCGGTATGTTTTTGTATTGACTGAGTCGATTCAAATACTGTTGTAATGTTTTTTGGTATAGTGTAGATTTTTCATGATTGGTTAAATCACCACGAGATAAAACCGCCCGCATATCTTGGTCCAACTCACCCGTAGAATCAGTTAAAGAAGCAGGTGGTTTATAGACTGTTTTATACAGCAAAGTGTCGACCACCTGGGGATCAACTAGTATCATGTTCTTGGTTGGTGTTAAATTACTATGATGCCCCTCGCTAGGTTTAAAAGTCCCATCCGTTGTTACTAATTGGGGTGTATGACACTTCTGTTTGTGCTGTCTTAATGTTGAAGCGTCTGTGTAAACATTAACACAAAAATTACAGTTATGTCTTTTTTTAAGGTGAAGATCTTGTGTATGTCTTTGCAGTGTGTAAAGGCGACTGAATGGTTTCAAGCATTGAACACACCGGAAGGTTTTGGTGGACGTCTTAGTCTGTGGAAAATAGATGGACTGCGTAAATAAGCCAATTCCCAAGCAGATAACAAACATAGTTAGCCCTAACTCATAATCAGGCTATACATACACAGCTCAAACAATATACATATACAACGAGCACAACAATAGTAATAAATACGACCCAAATATATCACCGGGATGTTAGTGTATCTATACACACCAAAAATACACAAATGTATTCACATTTACACCAACTTTTTTCCACGCCCACATGCTGGCAACTACCAAAACGGACCAACAACCAAGACCCTATAGAATTTCACACATGTCAGATATTAAATTTAACATCAAAATACCATAGAAAAGGTAGCGAATGTGCCCGTTAACCCATGTCTGAAGAAGAAGAGCCAAAAACAATACTATGATTGAAAATCCTGTTAGAATAACAAACCACCTGTTCAGATATTAACAACATTACTTACATAAGTCATTCTTCAAAATGACCAAGTTCCGGTAGTTTCTATTAGTAAGTGCCGATAACGTATGATTTTTTTAAAATGTTTGGTCCTACAAATATACACACATCACCCAATGGGATGAATGGGTTACTCCAAGTGTGTGCACAGTACAAAACCTGTATTGCCTATTCGGTTGTGCTTCAATAGTGCAATACAGGCGATTGGTGTAGCTGGTTCGTATATAAAACTAGGTGTTTGCTCGTTTGTTAGTATCAGAATCATATGCTTTCGTATTTATAGCCCGTGCTGAGATGTCATTCTCAGAGGTGTGCATGTTTAAGACAATGACGAAGGGTAGCCTTTTTTCATCCTTTATGTATAGGTTACACACTAATAAAATTTTCACTACGTATTGCTCAGTTACAACCCCATAACAAGCTACCCTATATGTTTAGCTATTGTTTATGCGGTGCGGGTGAGTTTAGCTAGTTCGGCAGATTATTACTGGTAGCGGTTAATGTTGAAGGCGGCACACAAACCCTATAATACACTTCACTCTTATAGGCACTAACATTACCCGTAGGCAGCTGGTAGGTGTGGCTTCTCCATAATTAGTGTCTTTTAAACCCCAACAACAAAAAGCCGATACGACCAACGTCGCCAGTGAAAATGCAACTCGATAGATGTCCACTTGGGAGCCTTTTTTCTTGGTGTTCAGCTTCTGAGGCAACTGAGGGCGTTGGTAGTAATGAAGACAGTGATGGGTGGTCAGACAATGAAGATATGTCGATGTCCCCGATAAGCTGCTCTGTCTTTAATTCACCTTTAACGCTAGCCACGCTCTTTAAACCCAGAAGTGAAGCCGTATCAGACCCATCATCCGAGACAGAAACCATTCATCTAGCTGGTGAGTCAGGGACCAATAGTCTAGAATCATGTTTACCATCACTTAGTCAGATTAATGCTAAATGGGAGCATGATTATCCTACCACTACCATCGCCCGTTGTCACGCTGTCTCAGGAACTGAAAGCAAACAGGGTCGTAGAAAGGTATTATGTGTATGTATACATATATATTGGTTGTTGTTGTAAGGCGGTAATTGGAGTTTAGTTGTTTGTGTTTAGGCTAACCTTTGAAAAAAAATAAAATAATAATAATAATATCATTACCGAACAGAGACTATTTTGTCGTGGTACTTTTCTTCCTATGATATCACTACACCGGGGGCGGATTATATCCGTGGTGGAGTAACTAGTGTATAATAATATGCACGTACAGCTAATGCGAACTTTCTTTTCTTAAGTGTGCTAACCTATAAGTAAGTGTAACAAGCCGAGCTAATGGATATTCCTCTTGTTTACTCTACAGGTTCATTTTGCTACAGGGGGTAAATTGATAACTACCTATATTTTTGTGGCTGAAGCTCATCATTATACAAGAAGTTATTTTGCTTTAGACCGGGAACTGTTTCAAAGGCGGGTCAATGAGCTTGAGCTAGTCATTTCACCCTTGCTTGATAGCACCCATAGGCGTAAGATCATAGATCACTACGAACAGGGAAGAAATAATAGTCAGGCTTACACTTTAGACAGACCTCATCATTTCAAAAAAAGCTTTGAGCCAGCCCAATGATTAAGTTGACTAACTCACCATTTGTCCTTGCTCTATTAATGTTAAAAGGGCTTGATGTGTCACTGCCGCTTATATTTCCACGTTTCACAGTCACACACTGGGAAAATAAACTGTCATTTCAATATGGTGTACTGTCATTTCAATAATTAGGAATATGAGGTCCTCAACTACCTATTTTTCCAGAGGCAATGATATGATAAACCATTAGGTGATGGTGTTAATGATGTAGCCGTAACATCATTCAAGAGACCACTTATCCATGTTCGGCGTTACTATGGTGATGCAAATATAAAGTATCCAACTAGAACCGGCATCACAATGAGTCGTCAAGAATTTGTAGACCTCGTAGACCTCCGAGAGGTCATTCTGAAAGAATTTGATAGAGTGTGTGGTGTTTTTGGCACAAAAACCGATTCAACTGCTCCAGCTGCAAACACAGTTACTAATACAGCCAACAAAATGTCTACACCCACAGAGTAGTATTTTGGTAATCTAGAGATGTATCTCACGACCGACTACGAACCCACATATGTACCTGAGATGCCTGTAGCAACCCACAACCAACCAGAACAGAAAAAGAAGAAGCCAACCAGGAGACGAAAACTACAACCAACTGTGACTCCTATGAACAGTCAATTATACCATGAACCTTTTTTTATTCTTTCTTAATTATTTTGGAAAAAGGTATGCGAATCATAAAATAAATATGTTTTATATCTCTGAACAAATATGTCTGTCACGTTTTTATGGTTCGGGTTTAATCATTGTTATATTTGTATATGTGTATTGTCTGGTTCGTTGTACTATATGCTTTGTCTTGTTACAAAGAAAGCTTCTATAAACTACAGAGGTTCAAGTTATTGACCGGTACAGAACTCAGAAGTTATCCACAGATCATGAAGAACAGAACCTTCGCTCTCTATATATTCGATATAGGTAGACCTGCTGAGCCCAGAACTGATTTATACAAGGGTTATACACAGACCAAGATAACATTAGAAACCCCATCATGGTTTGGGGTCATAAGCTAGTCAAGTTAATTCAAGCATCCAAACCACCCTAAAGGTGTGAGAACCCTTGGCCTTTTCCTCTGTGTTATTTAAAGGTAGGGTAACTATTATGGGTATAGAACTGCTAATTCAGAAAACTGATAAACATGACGTTTGTGGTGTGGGATATATGTTATTATGAGAACTGTTGGCAAAGAAACAATAACTTAAAAGAGAGATACCATAATTGAAGCGGGGACTGAAAACATAATTGAAGAACCTACCGAGAATATACTAAGAAAATATTGACCCAAAGTAGACAATGTTAGAAGCTAGCGAGACCATACTGATAATATGGTAGAACATAGTTGAAACTCATACAGAGACCACCCGGCGACCATGGCTAAAGCGTGAAGTGAGAAAATAGTTGCAGAGCCTAGTGAGAACATACTAAGAAAATATTAAACAGGGTAGAATATGATAGAAGCTAGTGTGAATATACTGAGAACATTTTTGTTATATGAGTTATATTAACCACCCAGCACCATAATTTTCAATTTTACAATGTGAGAAGCACTTGAATATAAGCATAAAATAATGAGAACCATTGGCCAAGGCACAGAAGAATGTGTGGAGACCCTTATTCATATTATGATTAATGCGCTCCTTTCTTAAAAATTTAACATTAAAAAGATTGTTTATTAATAACTCCAATTGCGTGGCAACCCCGAACCGTGTTTGATAACAACTTAGAATCACTCAACTGTAAGGGGGGGAGTTTGAGAATGTGCATATATGTCAAATGTTTCTTTTGTAAAGATTTAAACACGCTACAGAGCTTTGAAAATATCTGTAAGTATGTGTGTGTGTGTGTGTGGCCATCTATATATAACATACTTAGATCACATCACCAAAGCAGCAAAAACAACTGAAGAAAACAATATAAGAGATAACTCAACGAATTGCGCTTCGCAGACGACCAATCACTACTACCAGCGTCATAAGAACACATACAAAGATAAACACCCAGATTACATCAAACATACCAAACCTTTAACATGAAGATAAACAAAAGAAAAGGCCGAAGCTAGGAAGAACGGAAAGAAAAACAGCCATATATATATATATATATATATATATATATATTGAGGGCCTGTAATAATGAAATTGTATTAATTTGGTACAATTTCTAATTCTTACACCAAGGTATATTTAACTATATATGTACGAAGACTTAGGGAGTTTGAGAACACTCATAACACAGCGCTAAATCGTGTTGTATAGTGAGGTTTACAAATATTCAAAATTATGGTAATAAAGATGCCAGAGACGCTAGTCATAACAGAAGGTGTTAATCTCTACCAGGTGGCCGTATTGTAAGCATTTAACAGACCAGTTTTTTAAAATTTTCATTGTTTAATAGTAAGACTAATTTTTAACCGTTTTCAGTAATTCAAGGAATGTTATGAATGCGACATGTTCACGCTTATGTATGCTTCATGCATATATATATGTTTCTTATAATTACCCCCAATTATTTTGTCAGTGTCTGTGTTACTCTAATACATTTTACACTGTGGTCAAGCCGTCACGCTTGGTGATTATCGATTGACACGCGTACGCCGTCTCGAGCCAGTAATTAAGCCGTTACACTTTACCTGTGGTTTATCACAGGAGTTTATATAGGGATTTATTTTTCCTTTAAACTATTTCATAGAGCTGGAAATATTTTGTAAAATACTGTTTGAAATTCAAACTAATAATTTAAATAGCATTTGTATCAGTATATTAATATCATTAATAATAATATAGCATGATCACAAAACGATATCCCTACATTCGGACACCAACCATGCTTATAGTGATTATATACAGAGACAGCTAAGATAGATAAAGGGTGTTCGCTTTCATATACTGGTTGCGTGATCGGATTATGCTGACATCATTCGTGCTAAGATTCCAGTATCGGTTCTTTGTGGAAAAGTTCGCTAATGATCATATATTGAAATAGCCCGTGCCCTAACAGATGGCTACTCAACCTTGAAACGTAAAGTTTTATGGTGTTTTTCTGGTCGGAATTTCAATTTTTAACACTAGTGGCACACACGTCAGTGCTATTCCTTCTAATGAATTGACTTAAATTTAAATATGGTAGAGGTATATATGACCCCCACCGTATGATCTGGTTATGCTGACCTCATTCATTGTAAGTTTCCAACCCATTTTCTTTGTGGAAAAGTATGCATCTGTGTTATATCATTGTACAGTTTGAACCAGATCTAAATAGGGTAGTGTTATGGATGACCCCGACAGCGTAACCGGGTTATGCTGACAACATTTGGTGTAAGTTTCCGTTGACCTTGTAGCCTCATGATTTACAATGTTTTTCGGAACACAATTTGAGCTTCAATACAATGAAACAGAGCTAAATATGCCATTCATATTGCTGACACCGATCGCGTGACGGGGTTATGCTGACCTAATTCTTTCTAAGTTTCCAACCTATTTAATTTGTGGAAATGTATGTATCTCTGTTATGTCATCGTACAGTTTGAACCAGAGCTAAATAGAGTAGTGTTATGGATGACCCCGACAGCGTAATCGGTTTATGCTGACAACATTCACTGTAAGTTTCCGTGCCCCACCAGATGGCTAATCGAACTTGTATCGTAAAGTTTTATGGTGTTTTGCTGGTCAGAATTTGAATTTTAAACACAAGTGGCACACACGTCAGTACTATTCCTTCTAAGGAATTGACCTAGATCTACATATGGTAGAGGTATATATGACCCCACCACCGTATGACCTGGTTATTGTGACCTCATTCATTGTAACTTTCCATAGACGTTTTCTTTATCACAAAATCTAAAGGGAAAATCCCACCCACCCCTTTTCCAGTTTTCAGGGTCGGGGGCCTCGCCACCCCACCCGCGCCGCCCGCCGCGCCGCCCCGCCCGCTCCGGGCCCACACACACACCGCGCGGGTTCGCCCGGTCGTCATCCGATCACCTTATTGGATCTGGTACCTTATCATGTCTTATCATGTCATATCATGTCATATCATGTCATATCATGTCATATCATGGCATATCATGGCATATCATGTCATATCCGCGGCTCGTTCCATGCATCATACACTACTAGGACCTCACACCCTATTGTAATACTTACAGATGCAAGATCAGTACTAGAGGCATTACAATCCAATAAACTTCCAGAGTTAAAAGAGGTGCTGTCCATAGTACAAAATAGGTGTAGAGTTATACTGCAATGGATTCCATCACACTGTGGAATAGCAGGAAATGAAAGAGCTGATCAACTCGCCAAGGAAGGTGCTAACATGCAGCAACCGGATGTACCAATCAGCTATCACCAAAAGAAATCCATGATAAAGGCACAATGAAAGCCTAAATTACCTCCACGGGATGACTACCACCTACTTAACAGACAAGAACAGGTCATCATATTTCGACTGAGAACTGGACACAATAGACTAAACAGCCATATGTATACAAAATTTAAAATTGGCACAACAGCAAAGTGTAATTGTGGACAAGTCAACCAGACTTCAGAACATATCCTTCAAGAATGTGCAAACTATGACACATTAAGATGCACATATTGGCCTTCTGATACACCAATGAATGTTAAACTTTATGGTACAAAACAAGAAATGGAAAACACTGTCCAATTTATACAAGAAACAACACTGCAGATATAGACATTATTAGCGAACGAAAGAAGAAGAAGAAGAAATCTCCCAGTTGAGGCTGAAATGTTTTTCAGATCTCAACGGCTCCCGGGTTGACCCAGCCTTAAATGGGTACCGGATTAATCCGGGAAGTAAAGACTGCGAGGGAAAGCAGATGGATACCTCCCTCATTTGCAGAGCCTCTAAAATGTGAGATGGCTAACATCTCACACCACTACGGCATTAATAAATGCTATGGGTTACTTTACTTACTATAAGATACATCGACATTTTACCCCAAAATATACACCGGTGTATTACCACAACATAGACGGACATTTTATCAGAATATAGACAGACGTTTTACAACATTATACACTGGGATTTTACTATATTAAACACCGGCATGTTATCACAATATACACTGGCGTTTTGTCATAAAATCCACCTGTGTTTTACTACAATATATACATATGTATAACCACAATATGTATGGAACTGCGTTTTAACACAACATTCATGGATGAAGTAACAAAATAATGATAAATATGTAGCCACGATATTCACCACGATTTTATTAAAATATTCACTGTGGGATTTACCAGGACTATTCACCATAGTTCCACTTCAACATTCAGTGGGGTTATACCATGAATATTTACTGAAACCGTAGCACAATATTCATTGTTGTCGACACAGAAACATTCACTGGGATAGTACCACCAATATTCACTGGGATAGTACCATCAATATTCACTGGGATAGTACCAGCAACATTCACTGGGATAGTACCAGCAACATTCACCTGGATAGTGCTAGCGACATTCACTTGGATAGTGCTAGCAACATTCACTGGGATAGTACTAGCAACATTCCCTGGGATAGTACTAGCAACATTTACTGGGATAGTACCATCAAAATTCACTGGGATAGTACTAGCACCATTCACTGGGATAGTACTAGCAACATTCACTGGGATAGTACTAGCACCATTCACTGGGATAGTACTAGCAACATTCACTGGGATAGTTCTAGCTACATTCACTGGGATAGTACTAGCAACATCCATTGGGATAGTAATAGCACCATTCACTGGGATAGTACTAGCAACATTCACTGGGATAGTACTAGCAAAATTCACTGGGATAGTACTAGCAACATTCACTGGGATAGTACTAGCACCATTCACTGGGATAGTACTAGCAACATTCACTGGGATAGTACTAGCAACATTCACAGGGATAGTACTAGCAACATTCACTGGGATAGTACTAGCAAAATTCACTGGGATAGTACTAGCAACATTCACTGGGATAGTACTAGCACCATTCACTGGGATAGTACTAGCACCATTTACTGGGATAGTACTAGCAACATTCACTGGGATAGTACTAGCAACATCCATTGGGATAGTAATATCACCATTCACTGGGATAGTACTAGCAACATTCACTGGGATAGTACCAGCAAAATTCACTGGGATAGTATCAGCAACATTCACTGGGATAGTACTAGCAACATTCACTGGGATAGTACCAGCAAAATTCACTGGGATAGTACTAGCAACATTCACTGGGATAGTTCTAGCAACATTCACTGGGATAGTACTAGCAACATTCACTGGGATAGTACTAGCACCATTCACTGGGATAGTACTAGCAAAATTCACTGGGATAGTAATAGCACCATTCACTGGGATAGTACTAGCACCATTCACTGGGATAGTACTAGCAACATTCACTGGGATAGTACCAGCAACATTCACTGGGATAGTATCATCAACATTCACTAGGATAGTACTAGCACCATTCACTGGGATAGTACTAGCAAAATTCACGGGAATAGTACCATCAACATTCAATGGGATAGTACCAGCAACATTCACTGGGATAGTACCAGCAACATTCACTGGGATATTACTAGCAAAACTCACGGGAATAGTACCAGCAACATTCTCTGGGATAGTACTAGCAACATTTACTGGGATAGTACTAGCATCATTCACTGGGATAGTACTAGAAACATTCACTGGGATAGTACCAGCAACATTCACTGGGATAGTACTATCACCATTCACTGGGATAGTACTAGAAACATTCACTGGGATAGTACCATCAATATTCACTGTCATAGTACCATCAACATTCACTGTGTTAGTACCATCAGTATTCACTGTGGGTTGCACTGGTGAATAAATATTGTCACAATGAAAATGACGTTTAGCCCGATGGTAATGGCATTACTATCACTGTAGGTCTGCGTGTTCACAATTACTAAACATAATAGTTTACCGCAAGAATATATTTTTCGATATCGAGCAAAAGGATTGAATGTCTTGGTAGTGTTAGTGTCAAATGGTTGAACGCAAAACAGAAAAAGATTAAGAATTTGTTATACATGGACTGTGTTGATGATTCAATGTCTAGACAGTTAGTTTTAATGTGAATTAATGTATTCTTTTTCTCAATTAGTTTTTGGAATGGGGATTGTGGGCTGACAACATTTATAATAGACCAGTACAAATCAATAGCAATAAATCGCCAGCGTCCGGGTAAGAAGGCCTCTGTACATAATTAATTAGTACTTCATTCGTTACGTTATTGATTATTATCGTGGTTTTCGTTGGTCGCATTTTATATACTTGGAATCGCATGTCAATATAGTCACGACTGACCAACAAAATGAACGATAATAATCAAAATCAGCATTCACGCCATGTTTACAGTTTCTTTACACATGTCTTTATACCGACGACCGGTCTTGCCTCAATGATGCAGAAGTCGGGACAGACAGAAGGGGGGAGAATGATCATATGCTAATGTTCCTAAAAGAATGATCACAAAATGTTAGTGGATCTCGATTCTTTGGACTTTACTTAATAGACACATCTCAATCAGCACGACTATATTATGCATACAGATAAGCCTGGATGCTTGCATACATCCTTTACTCCCTGTATCTCTTTTACAGAGACTCGAAATCTGCATGTATGCTAAATGTTGAAGATAATTCCAAATAAAGCGGCCCTTATATGTAATGCATACCGTCTGATTTAGACAATAGGTTGAACATCCAAGGTTGAAAGGATTGCGTCTAAGACTACCAAAACGAATTCACACGGTAACCTTGTATCAATTCGCGTTCGAAATGGAGATTGTTGAGATCTCATTGGAGATCGTTGTGGTTGGATTATCAGAACCACGACCTTAACTATTTTTGATGGTAAAATGATCTGAAATAACTAAGATGAAACAACGTTCGCTGTTGAAAGGTGTAGACTCTCAGATAACTTAAAGGGTGTATATACAGTCAATCCAGGGCTGTGGACTGTACAGATTATAGAACAATAAGTCTAATGAGTCATCTAACTAAAATACTTCTCAAGATAATACATGAAAGAATTAAGAACAAGATAGACATGGAGGTCGGTGAAGAACAATTCGGTTTTAGGAAAAACAAAGGAACTAGAGAAGCTATACTGAGTATCCGGCTAGTGATAGATGAATATATAGAAGTCCAAAAAAATATATATATTTGCTTCATAGACTACAGCAAGGCATTTGACAGAGTCCAACATGAAAAATTAATCAAATTTATTCAAGAAATAGACAAAGATGGAAAAGACATCAAGCTGATTAGAAATATATATTGGGAACAAACTGCATGAATAAGGTGTGAAAACAGCTACTCTCCATACATAGAAATAAGAAGAGGTGTAAGACAAGGATGCATTTTATCACCAAGCCTATTTAATATCTACACAGAGAATATCTTTAAAAATATAGAAGAAACACCAGTACTCAAGATATATGGGAAAATAATAAACAACATTAGATATGCAGATGACACTGTTCTTTTAGCAGAAAGTGAACATGAACTACAAAGACTAATATATCAAGTCAATAAATCAAGTATTGAATATGGACTGGATATAAACATTCAAAAAACAAAAACCATGATAATCAGCAAAGACACAGAAGAACAGGAGATAAACATAAACATACAGGGAGAGAAACTACAACAAGTAAAACAGTATCAATATCTTGGACACATAGTCACAAATGATGGCAGATGTGAAACAGAAGTTAAAAGGAGAATAGGAATGGCTAAATGTACCTTCAATGGCATGAGGAAATTATTAATATCTAAACAAATTACAAACAAGTTAAAAATGAGAATTATAAAATGCTACATCTATTCCATATTAATGTATGGCTCAGAAACATGGACACTAAATAAACAATTAAAAGACAAAATTGATGCCTTTGAGATGTGGGTATATAGAAGAATAGGGAGAACATCGTGGAAAGAGAAGAAAACAAATAAAGAGGCACTAAAGACACTTAATATGAAGAAAGAACTACTAAGAGAAATAAAAATCAGGCAAATAAAATACTTTGGACATATTAAAAGACATGACACCCTATTGAAGACCTTACTTGAGGGTAAAGTCAAAGGGAAGCGAGCAAGAGGTAGGCAGAGATACAAGTGGGACAGTAACATTACACGATGGACAGGTTACTGTCTAGCAGAGTGCACCACCAAGACAAGAGACAGGAGATGTTGGAGATACGTTGCAGCCAACCTTCGTTGCGGAGATGGCACTTGATGATGATGATGATACAGTCAATATAGATTGAATTAGAAAACAAAAATCTGCACTCAGTTTTACCACTTGAAATTTGAAATTTACATTAAGATGTAATTTTACTAAATAACAACAAATTCCGACATCTACAAGTTATATTATTAGGTTGAGGTTTACTGAAAACCATCTCTATTATTTTCTATCTTGAAAAACTTCAATATAACAAAACTCGAATACACATGCCCGAGGTTGAAGAGCTTGATATAACAAAACTCGAATACACATGTCCGAGGTTGAATAGCTCCGATATAACACAACTCTAATGCAAATGTCCGAGGTTGAAGAGCCCCCATATGCCACAACTCGAATACACATGTCCGAGGTTGAATAGCTCCGATATAACACAGCTCAAATACAAATGTCCGAGATTGAATAGCTCCGATATAACACAACTCTAATACAAATGTCCGAGATTAAATAGCTCCGATATAACATAGCTCAAATACAAATGTCCGAGGTTGAATAGCTCCGATATAACACAGCTCAAATACAAATGTCTGAGGTTGTATAGCTCCGATATAACACAGCTCAAATACAAATGTCCGAGATTGGATAGCTCCGATATAACACAGCTCAAATACAAATGTCCGAGATTGGATAGCTCCGATATAACACAGCTCAAATACAAATGTCCGAGGTTGAATAGCTCCGATATAACACAGCTCAAATACAAATGTCTGAGGTTGAATAGCTCCGATATAACACAGCTCAAATACAAATGTCTGAGGTTGAATAGCTCCGATATAACACAGCTCAAATACAAATGTCTGAGGTTGAATAGCTCCGATATAACACAACTCAAATACAAATGTCCGAGGTTGAATAGCTCCGATATAACACAGCTCAAATACAAATGTCTGAGGTTGAATAGCTCCGATATAACACAACTCAAATACAAATGCCCGAGGTTGAAAAGCACGACACTAATAAAAAAAAAGTAGAAGTGAAATCTTAACTCTGTGCAGATGCCATCTATTGCAGCCGGTCATGGCTTCTACCTCAACTTGTTTAGTCTAGAACCTGTTTTATTATATGATGCAGGGAGATCAGTTTTATCGTGTGCATCTTCTCATGAGCTTGGATCGTATGTAATCGATTTTGGGTGAAAATGGAAGGTATCATTTTAAAAATTGAAACCATCCGCATAACTAAAACACAGGTCGGTGTCGTGTTATGATGCAGAGAGGCGGCCACATCTGGCGGGACCAATATAATGTATATCTATGGGGCGGCATTTCAAAGAAAAACTTTTTAGGTGGCGGCATTTCGAATGCTCGCATCCTACTGAGACAACATACCGTACGGTCCTGCTACTGAGACAACCTACCGCATGGTCCTTCTACTGGAAAAACCACCCGCACCATCCTGCTACTGAAAACAATCTTCCGCACTGCCCTGCTACTGAAAAAATATTTCGAACGGTCCTCCTATTGAGAAAATCTACCTCACTGCCCCTGCTACTGAGACAATCTACCGCACGGTCCTGCTACTGTAAAATCAACCGCACGGTCCTGCTACTGGAGAAACCTTCCGCACGGTCCTCCTATTGAGAAAATCTACCTCACTGCCCCTGCTACTGAGAAAATATAAGGTACGGTCCTGCTACTGAGAAAATCTACCTTACGGTCCTGCTAGAACATTTACTACAGTTTCATAGCCGCAAGCATACAGCCTCGTATAGGTGTTTTAGTATCCATTTGTACAAGTCAGTTTGCAACACACGCGCTGTGTTTATAATATAATAAACATACAATGTTTTTCATTTTGGTCACATTATGGGGCATGGGATATAGTCAACATAATTACATATTGCATGATTGAAGACAAGAGCAATCAAAGACGACAGCGTGCGAAAATATTACATACTCTGACATTGTGACTTTGTAAGAAATCAACACGATCCTGGTTAAATATATACAAATACATATTTGTTGAGATCAATAATTCAAAAGCAAACCTGTCACCAGGAGCAGACGGCCTAGTGGCTGTTTTGATTTAACAAGATTTCAGTTTTGCGCAGTGAGATTTTTTGTTTTTATTTATAATTTGGTTTCCTGTTTTATGTCCACTGTAAATTAAAGTTTCTAATGAATTATCTCAACTGGGTCAACTCACATATAGTTCTTCTTCTTCTTCAGCGTTCATTCTCAAACTCCCACTGGATTTCTCTTGTAACAGGACAATGATCCTACAAGATTTCCAGTTGAATGTAGTCCAGAGAATGGAAATGCGTTGTGTTGCCGTTTTATTTGCGCCAATGGCCCAACACATCCGTCTTCGGCGGTACATATAGTTCAAATTTATAATTCTATAATTAATCACTTTAATTTCTAAATTTTAGCACAGATAAGACACACACAGACAACTATAGTGCAAATGTGATACACATATTATGAATTACATAATATTTATAAAGTCGCTGTACACTGAATTTGAAAAGAAATACCTGTGCTCAGTTTGACCACTGGAAATTTGAAATGTACATTGTTCGGTGTACAGCGTGACTCGGTAGATTGTTCGGTGTACAACGTGACTCGGTAGATTGTTCGGTGTACAGCGTGATTGGGTAGATTGTTCGGTGTACAGCGTGACTCGGTAGATTGTTCGGTGTACAGCGTGACTCGGTAGATTTTTCGGTGTACAGCGTGACTCGGTAGATTGTTCGGTGTACAGCGTGACTCGGTAGATTGTTCGGTGTACAGCGTGACTCGGTAGATTGCTCGGTGTGCAGCGTGACTCGGTAGATTGATGCCAACTGTAGAGTTAACTTTACTCGTTCAGCTGAACAGGAATCGTACTAACCTCTGAACCGTGTTTTGTTTTGTTTCTTGAATCAGTTATTTTCGGGCTCTCCGGGCTGAGAGACGCCACGCCAGACCCTTGAATCGTAATTGGGTCATCATCAGGTTCTTGGCATTGAAAGGGTCTCAGTATTTTGCCATTGCTTTCTGATTAGTAAGTTGTACATACACCTGAATTCAGAGGCTCTTATCAGTCTAGATTATTTCGTACTGAATTAGATTGTAGATCAACAGAAATTACATTGCCAAATAACAGCATATTATTTTTGCAATGGATCTGTGTTTATTAATTATTATCCACAAGGTAAAATACAAGTTAGTTTAGTTTAGTTTAGTTTAGTTTAGTTTAGTTTAGTTTAGTTTAGTTTAGTTTAGTTTAGTTTAGTTAGTTAGTTAGTTAGTCGTTGAATCATCGTCATTGCACTCTGGACATGTCCATAATTGCTCAGATCTTTCCTTTTAGTGTATTCGGCATTACACGTTGACTGACGGTCCCAGTACGTCGTTGATTGACCATCCTTCTTTCTCGCCCACGAAAACTCTCCTTTCTAGCGACACCACATTTCAAACCAAGTTCCTTTATTCTAATCATAGAACAAGAGTCATCGTCACTTGTAGTCATTTGTTCGTGCATTTTCCCGTAGGGCATTCAAAATGCCTGCCCGATCAATCGCTCCACCAACAGCCGTAGTAGCAGCGTAGTCGGCCAACCTGTCTGTTCTCTAATTACCCCGAACTCCCGCGTGTCCCACCACAAAAATAAAAGTCACTCTACGCACACAGGAATTATTCACTGTCCACATAGCCACTGTTCTCGAACGTACCTCGTCTGAATAGTTATAATTCTATTTCTCCTTATGACGCGGTGGTATTATTTCACAATAGCCATTGCAAATTTATGTAAATTAATAACTGATTGAATTGGTATCAGCTGAACAGACGTAGTTCCAATTAAGATATTACATTTCCCATGCAAAATTAGATAAACAAGTTACTGGGAATGACTAACTATAAACACATTTAGATGAAAAGTTATATAAAACCTGTCCGATATAACTTGTATATATAACTTGTATATATAACTTGTATATATAACTTGTATATATAACTTTTATATACCTTTTTATCTAAATTTCTTCATAGTTAGGTATTCCCAAATTCTTGAGGATAACGGGAATTGAACCAGTTCGTTCAACGGCACCAAATCGCCTAGCAACTATTGAACACGCGTTCTTCCGTTCTTGACTAACCACATCTCCAAAAACAGATGCGATTTCAAACTGTGCACACAAAGTCACAAGCACGGACCGATCGAGACAAGAACTATTACAACAACAACAAACATCCCGTACAGGTATTGAAATATCATCAGTAACAACAAACATATAACATAATATCCGTATTAGTTATACCAGGGCCTAATTCCCGTTAGTCTCAAGAATTTTTTTTTAAATTGTCCTCTGGCTTCCTACTTAAATTTACTTGTATAAACTATTATTCGAAGCAGAATTGTATTGTCTATATATGTTATCCATGTTTACAAGAAACCTATCGGCCCTTGTATAACTAATACGGATATTATGTTATATATCTGTTGTTACTGAGGATATTTCAATACCTGTACGGGATGTTTGTTGCTGTTGTAATAGTCCTTGTCTCGATCGGTCCGTTCTGGTGACTGTGTGCACGGTTTGAATGGCTTGACGAAATCGCATTTTTTTTTGGAGATGCGGTTAGTGAAGTACGGAAGAACGTGTGTTCAATAGTTTCTATGCGATTTGGTGCCGTTGAACGGGCTGGTTCAATTCCCGTTACTCTCAAGAATTTTTTTTTAAATTGTCCTCTGGCTTCCTACTTAAATGTAGGTATTTCCAGTAATGTTTATTTAATTTTGCGTTACTTTGGTTACTGTGGCACCCTCCATTTGGTCGGACACCATCAGACCATTTGGTTATTTATACATTTCCCATGAAAAATGGATTTATTTCTAAACAATACTGTATCAATGTTTCTCCATTACCTGACAAACCTTGATGTTTCAAGGACGTATCACACATTCGTGGTATCCTGTTGGTTTCAGCAACAATGCATTTAATATATTCATAATGAGTTTGAAGTACACATTTATAACTTTGTAGAAGGTTGCCATAATAGCATCTCTGCCGGAAATGTAAGATGAGTAACTTATATTGCGCTATGTATCACACTGAAACTCGAATACAACAGGTCCTTGTTCTGAATAGAGCATTTTTCCCATTGGATCAGGCATGAATCAGAGTGTCAAGCAAGGAAGGAAAAGGAAAGTTGACGACATTGACGTAGATGTTATTAAAAGGAAGATACTGAAAATATTTGTTACAAATCAATTCGTTACTAAAAGAAACTGAAAGTAATATAGAAAACAGAATGCAGTGTTGTATTTTCTAAAAATACTATCTGTATAAATTATAAGCTCCGCCGGCTAGACTTTCATAAAAACTGCAGGCAGCAAGACAATTATGTTTTAATAGTCATACTTGATTGCTGCCCGAAGAAAATACATGAGATATATTCATGAGCGGAGGAGGCAAGAGTATGATAAATGTCTGGACGAATCTTAGGCCAATACTCGCAACCTAATATGCTAATGAATGGCAATCAGTGGACGGTGAACGAAAAATAATAGGTTCAAACAGAAGAGACCAGCGCATTGGAATAACAAGGTCCACATAGTTTGTCCATGACGATGAATTATTTTTCTTCTTCTTCATTGTTCTTCAGTCAGATATCAGGTTACAGCACCAATAGCTTCATTAAATTATGTGATTCGCTTCAGGTCATCCATGGAACCCCTCAAGTCTGGAAGTAGTGTCGTCTCAGTAGGCCATATTTTCTCCCTCTCTTCTTGGTAGAGTTGGCATGCGTGAAGAATGTGTTCTGCAGACTCTGGGCTCAGTCCATAGTTGCAACGGTCTCTCTCACCAATCTTCAGCTTTCGGAACATGTGACTTCTCAATCTGTTGTGTCCAGTTCGTAGTCTGAAGATGATGGTTTGTTCCTTGCGTGCCATTTGATGGTAGAGATCATTTGATTCTGCAGTTGGGTGCATCTGTTTCCACTTTTTCTTATATTCTGCTTTTAACAAGGTCTTACATTCATGATATGTATTATCACTTTCTATTTGTTCCAGTGATTCCCCTTTCCTTTCCAGGAAATCAGCTTTTTCATTTCCCGGTATGACACAGTGACCAGGGATCCACTGCAGTACTGTTTCTTTGGTAGTACTGCTGAGGTGTAGTAGGCAGGCCATAAGTTCATTCATGCTCATGTTCTTTGGATCTTTCAATGCCTGCATTGTTGACTTTGCATCCGTTAGAAATAATACATGTCTGTTGTGACTCGGCAAGCAATTTATGAGCATTTTGGCTGCCTCTATTATAACTTCTATTTCATCTTTGAAATATGTGGAATGTGTGCCTGTGGGTATGGATGTTTCTATTTATTTTCCATCTGGTGTTACTATATATATTCCTGATCCTCCATCTAAGACTACTTCTTTCACTGATCCATCTGTATATACATAGGTCCATATATCATTTGGGTATGATGTGTGTATGTGATTCTTTTTTATGTGAATTATTTTTCATTCAAAATGTACACACAAACGTGGACTACAATATTAAAATGAATGGTCACCTTTTCCAGCACTGGGCGGAAATAGTCTTCTGTCACCAGGAAAGATGTCCATGTGTAGCAATGGAGAATACATCATATCAAAATGCAGTAGCACAGAAAGGCAAAAGTACCTACTTCGTCATATACACAAGATCAAATTAAAACATTGCTTTCTAAGGAAAATTAAAACATTGCTTTCTAAAGAAAATTAAAACATTGCTTTCTAAGGAAAATTAAAACATTGCTTTCTAAGGAAAATTAAAACATTGCTTCCTAAGGAAAATTAAAACATTGATTTCTAAGGAAAATTAAAACAGTGCTTTCTAAGGAAAATTAAAACATTGCTTTCTAAGAAAAATTAAAACATTGCTTCCTAAGGAAAATTAAAACATTGCTTTCTAAGGAAAATTAAAACATTGCTTTCTAAGGAAAATTAAAACATTGCTTTCTAAGGAAAATACCAGCTTCGTCAACACACATTTGAAGCGCGAGTTATTGCATCATATGTGGACGACAAATAAGACAAATCTGTATGGATTTAGGTAATAGGTCCTATTCGCACACCTGGCATGTTCATGTGTGACCATTCAGTAATTCTCTCAGGACATAATGACTGACGGTTTTGTTTCTATATTAGTTCACTGCTCTTTTTGAAATTTTTGTTAAGTATTTTTTACTGGCCACGTCTATACTCACTCCTACATTGCGCATATTCGATATTGACTCAATCTCATTTATTTCAAAATCCTCTCTTCGTGCGAACTTAATGAAGAACACTGAGTATGTCTGCTCGGTATATAGGATGACGATCTGTTATGCTGGCGAGGCTAGCTAATTGGACGGCCCGTTCATTCCCCTCCACACCCTCGTGTCTGGGGAAAAATATGAGTGAGATTTTTCGCAGTGAGGCCAGCATTTTAACTCTCTTTAATGACTTCACCTGTCCCCTACAAATATCACCTGTTTTGACTCTCTGTATCATATTCATTGACTGACACATGTGGGAATGATATTGGCAAAATCACTGAACAATACTGTTACATTTTTCTGCGTCTCCCACTTCATGCACCTTCATCTTATGGAACTTCTCTAGGATAAAGTCAAAGGAAAAGTTGATAAACAAAACACAACGTTTAAAATGTGTGATGTTGATGTTTTCACATGTGAGTTTCTATCACAAATAAGCATTCAGTTTTGGAAGAATATGTGCTTCGAGAGTATAAATACTACTGGCATCGAGATGGATTAACATTTCTTGAGTCGTTAACAATTATTAACCTCGTGGAATAATCAGATTCAGAATGATTAGGATAATATTTCTTTGACAGAATGAAAAACATCAATGCATAAATAAGCGCAAGTTAACAAACCGTTAAGTATATATGTATAGTGGCAGCAAATACATCGTCTTAACCACATTCATCTACAATCTTACAGTTCACAATTAAGAGTGCCTGGAGTCTAATGTTGACCTAAGAACAAGATTAACTGTTGCACATTGAACCACGTTTACGATTGTATATAAGCGTGAACACATACAATTGCTTAACCTATCAAGGCATTATAAGAGATTATAAGTAAAAGTAAAGTAACCCATAACATGTATTAATGCCGTAGGGGTGTGAGATGTTAGCGATCTCACATTTCACAGGCTCTGCAAATGAGGGCGGTAGCCATCTCCTCTCCCTCGCAGTCTTTACTACCCGGATTAATCCAGTACCCATTTAAGACTGGGTCGACCTGGGAGCCGTTGCGATCTGAAAACATTTCCGCCTCAGCTGGGGATAAACCCAGGACCACTCATATGCGAAGCCAGTGCGCTAACCACTGCGCTAACGCGGCTCCCATAAGAGATTATACTGTGAATCAAATGTAAAATAAAATAAAATGACACTGTAAAATCAAAATTTTGCCTAAATTTTTTTACAATATACCTACAACATCATCAAAATTCGCGATGAGAAAAGTCCATATCATCTATGGACTAAATAAGAACAATATTTTGGCGTCATTGATATTTGAAATTTGTATGCTAAAGATCATTGCAACGGTCTTTCTCACCAATCTTCAGCTTTCGGAACATGTGACTTCTCAATCTGACGTAGTTTAGGAGAAAATCGCTTCCGGTGAAATGTATAAATTAGTAAAGAGACGCCTATTGGACGCCCTCGTAAAAGGTGAATAGATAGTGTATTAGAGACACTCCGAAATATAACAGCAGAGGAGGCAAATAGAAGGGCAAAAGACCGTACACTCACTCTCCCCTCAACACCGAAAGGTACATGAGGACAGAAAGAAGAAGAGTAAAGAGACAATACTTTTACTGTTTCCATTGGTCACGTTAAAAGCGTATAGAAAACTAGTATTAATGAAAAGGACAGTATGCCAGTGTTTGTTTACTATCTCCTGAATCTGTGACCTGGTAAACCCCGTATTTAGTTTTTGCTTTATTTAGGTGCCTGTTATTTAGGAGATTGTTTCCACAACTGCAATAATTTTTTAATAACTTTTTAATTTTCAGTTTCAGATGATGATTTTATGCAACAGATTCAGCACTCTTCCCAGCATAGTCTTCCAGTCAGCTGATGAATCTTAAGAGAAACTTGGCAAGAGAGGTTCAACGCTGGATTAAAAATAATAAAGGGTGCCAGATCGTATACTCTTCGTGTAACTATATCATCTGCTATAACAAACAATCAACTCTGAACTAAACGTTTTGATTCAAATAACAAGTAACACAATTATTTCTTTCTCTAGACTACACTCCCTAGATTTGTAGGAATATGAGAACTCACACAGAAGAAGAAAATACTTAAATAAGTACGAAATCTTTTGAAATTTACCTATGTAGAACACCTGCCAATACGTAAACTAAACCGATGTGTATTTGTAAATATAATGCTTCTAAAATAACCATCAATGATAAGTATGTGATATGATTGTTTAAGATCGTTTGACATATTAATCCCGTGTCAAATGTGAAACCAGTTACAAGTTTATGTGGAATATCATCCTAACCATAATAAAGTAACCTTAGTAAAACCTTAGTAAGCCGAAAATAAACCTTAACCTAAGCCGAAAAATGCTCTTTTAAATTTGATTAAAACACCAAGTGGATTAATGAAGAGAAATTTTCATACTAAATTGGACGTGATGCCATTATGTCCGGCACTCTGGCAGAAGACACTACAATAACTGGCACGAAAGACATTTCAGCTATGAACGGTGGATTTCACAATGCAGCTGGAAGTAAGGAAGCTTCACAGAAACTTACAAAGGCAGCTAATATTACTTCCGGAGCAAATGTGGATGACCCTGAATCTGCAGCAGATCCATCACAGGTAGGTAGTACTGTGTGTCTTATTAGTTCACCTTGTTAGTGTTATGTATGAATTCATATACCATGCATGATTTGAATTGTGTACAGCTGGTTACATGCGCGATACGGATGTCAACTCGCCCAGAATCGAGAGGATTCCAAAGCATCAAACACAGACTGCGTTCTGTAACATTATCATCAGAATAATAACTTCATATTTATCATTACATGTGGTCTCCGAATAGGAGGTTCGCTGCGTTGTATCTCCAAATATCCTCTGTTTCTTGCGTAGATGGTGCACTCTGCTGAACTGTAACCTGTCCATCAAGTACGTTTCCCTACAACTTGTATCTATGTTTACTTTACGCTCGCTTTCCCTTGACTCCACCCTAAACTAACGTTTTCAACAAGGTATCATGTCTTCTAATGTCCAAAAACAAACCGTTTATATTCTATGTTGGTCGTTTCTTACATTTCTCATTAAGTTGTATTTTGTTCCTAATTTGCGTTTAAAGTCATTTCTCAGGATGGCTACATTGATGATTTCTTTTTTTGGACTATGGTATTCTGGACCAGACGACTATTCTGAGCCGGACTATTATTAGATTCCATGTATATAGAAAACTTAATTGCATAGTGGTGCCATAGTGTACGTATGTGGATCAGGGATCCGTAGGAATGTGTTTTAGCACCTACCCTATGTATCATCATGTTCTCTGCTATGTTGGATGATGCTTTCGGAGATCTAAATTTGGGGGTAAACATCATACATCGCGTAGATGGAAAATTGTTCAACCTTCGGCGGATCCGAGAAAAAACCAAAGTCAAATCACACACAATCAGGGATCTCTTATTTTCTAATGACAGTGCCCAAAATTCTATTTATTGGGCTGACCTACAAATTATTATAGACAGATTATGTGAAGACGTTACCAAGTTTGGCTTACTATTAACATGGAGAAAACAGAAATCATTTTACAATCAGTTCCTGACAAATGCTACCTCGAGCTCTGCATAAAAGAAAATGACCTAGCACTGAAAGTTGTGAAAAAATATTGACATACATACTTAGTACTATATCACTAAATGCCAATGTTGATGATGAATTGTAAAAAGTATCGACAAGGCAAGCAGCACTTTCGAACGAGCTTACGCACATGTGAGACGTAGAAATGGTATTAACCTTCAGACTAAAATGAAAGTTTACAGAGCAGTGGTGCTTCCAGTGCTGTTATACGCTGGTTAAACATGGGCTGTGTATAATCGACATGTGACGAAACTCAGTCACTTTCATACAACCTGTCTGAGAAAAATTATACACAATCAGATGCCATGACAAGATTCTGGATACCGCTGTCTCTGATAGATCTGGTATTCCTAGTATTTTCGCTATTCTGATGGAAACACAGATTCGCTGGAAAGGTTACATGTGCCAGACCATCGCCTGCCAAGGACAGGTTACATGTGCCATACCATCGCCTGCCAAAGATACTGCTCTGTTATCAGTTGCAGAAGGGAATACGATCTCATGGTGACCAATAGAAGCGCTCAAAGGACGCATGAAAGACCTACTAAAAGCATGTGAAATACACCAAGATACATGGGAAGAATTTGCACAAACTATAGCTACGGAGTGATCTAGAGCAGGGGTCGGCAACCTTTTGCTGTGTGCCAACTTCAGATTTCAAATTATTCAGAGTGCCACCATCACATATCATTTTATACAAGTCGAGGCCAATATATTTATTTTAACGTATATTTTATTTTTAATATTTTAATTTATCAATATATAGTGAAATTTAATAATATGTAAAGTTTTAAACAACATTAAAAGAAAGAAGTTTTCTTGAAAAAATAAAAAATAAAACTTTTTCATTATTAATGGGAGCCTTGCCCTTGCATGGTCTTGGTCAGTTGCTCAATATCGACAACATACTTTGTCACTTTGAGTTTGACACAATTTTCTGAATGTTCAGACGTTAGGCGAGTGCCGAAATGAGCGAGGAAACCCCGCTAATCGATTTATAATCAACTTTATACAGGAAACATGAAAAGTCTGCGTGACATAGGTTGTCGACCCCTGATCTAGAGTACAAAAATGGCGTAGTATCTTGTGAAAAGAGAAATGCATCTGCTCAACAGCGGAGAGTTGCTAGAAAGCCACGGGTAACTAAATAACCGTCTACAGTGGTCATTCCAAACCCGAACTTTCCAAGGCCATGTTCGGCCCGAATAGGGCTTATTAGGAATTTGGGAATTTATAATCAAGGACATAATTCTAAATGAATTTTCAAAAGTGGACGTAACAAATAGTCATCATCACTTGTGTGGACTTAAAATTATTTGAATTTTAAGATGAATTTCTAAAATGAATTTCCCCCGTGGTTTTCATTGCTGATTATGATCACAGCCAATGAAAGTCACTGGTAAAGTCAAATCAGTCATTTTACAAGACTGTTTTCCAATTCGTCAATGGATTTGATTATGTCGACGGTGAATATCATAATTCAGGTCACTACAATATAATCTTGATACAGTGATGATAGAGCTAGGTAGGCCTTCGAAAATCGTTACTTATTGTAAAATGGTATCATTAAATCATAAAAATCATTCATTAATGTCAATTGGGGGTGTGACCTTTGTTGTGTTGTTATTCCTGTTGTTTTGTAATTTTAATTTGTTTTTCATTTCTTGTTGTTTTTGTTTTCGTTATAATTCTCCATGTTTTTAATATGTTTTTCTACAATAATACGTGAGGTATATGTTTACGTATGTCATTGTTTGCTTTTTTTAATTATATTATTAAATGTCTGCAATCTTGTCAAATTGCAATATTGCTAATGATTTCAATATCAATTGCATGTTCATACTGTATTTTGTTTCTAGATAATGATATTATTGTTAAAACGTTTATTTTATTATCTTTCTTGTACAATTTTATCTATATTTTTTCCTACTGTTTATCTTGTTTTGTTTGTGCTGTGTCAAACATAACTACCATGTGTTTTGCGTAACTTCCATTACAAATAATCAATAGTAATGTTCAGTTATATTGTATACTCCTTTTCAGATTAAATTTTTGCCTAAATTCGACGACCAGAAGTCCAGTAGTATTTGGTTCAAGAGATGGAATAGTAGAGAAAAATTATTCTTGGCTCTATGTGCTTTATTATTTATTCTGTGTGTCATCTTCGTTGCTGTCGCTTTCACAAGAGATCTCCAGTTAAGGAACCAATTTCAACGTAAGTATTTATGGCATTATTTTCCAGTTTATACACAAATAAAAACAACATTAGTCAATAAGATAAGTTTCTTATGAACATCTTATTTCATGTTTAATGTTAGGGAATTCAGGCAGGGTTTATATTTTGATTGATTGATTTAGAACCTCGGGAATTGCGAGCGATTAGCTCTTACTTCCTATGTGTTGTGGGGTGGTTTTTCTTAGCATTCTTTCATACTCAGGAGATTTCAATTTCGGATTATTGTAAATCCTATTGAGGAAGCATTCTTCTCAGAGGGGGTCTATAATTGTATAGATGACATGCTACAAAGCTTCCATAGGAGAGCCTCAATATAACAGCATGTCATGTACTAAGGTTTTCTGTTCCATGGGTGATTTGTCTAGTGGGCCAATGGTGAGACCCACAGACGCAACCACATGTGTTGGTAAATTGCCGACGTGCAATAAAAGTCGTCACAACGTCTACAGAAAGGATAATCTGTATTTATTTCCTCTTCTGCGTTACCGCAAACCTGCAGTCTAGCATGATGTAATCTGGAGAGCAGAATGTGTTGTGTCAAGGTTTACAGCTTAGCTGTGATGCTTGCATCTTTAGGTCTGGCACATTGGACATTATCATTGGTTTTGAGTCACTTCGGCTATATGAGTTATATAACACTATAGAACTATTTTCCTCACCTCTAATGACAGGCCAAAGCTGAAGAAGCCCTCAATGCTGATGACCTAACAATACGGCAGAGCCATGAGAATGTTGAAAGTGCAGCCAAAAGACTAAATGGAGATTTAAGAAGACTACATGAATACTGTCAAACATGGAAGCTAAAAATAAACTGTGAGAAAACTGTCTATATCATCTTTACAAAGAGTCATAAAGTAGCCAAAGATAATATCAGTCTATGGTTTAATACACAGAAATTGTCAAGAGAAGAACATCCCACATATCTTGGAATCACGCTTGATTGGCAGCTCACCCTCAAGAAGCATGTAGAAAATATCAAAAATAAAGCACTTAAACGGTTACAACTGCTGAAAAGACTCACTAGCACATCTTGGGGATCAGACAAGGATACCCTTAGAGGACTATACCTTGGTTACATACGTTCTGTTTTAGAATACAACAGTGCACTCCTCACAACATGTTCCAAGTCACACGTAGAATCTCTAGACAGAGTGTGGAACAATGCCCTGCGTCTTATTAGTGGACTAATGAGATCTACACCAACGGCTGCATGTGAAATACATACGAATGTAGAGCCCCTTGAGATGCGGAGAGATATGGCTGCAATGGAGGCTTAAGAAGCAAAAGAATGAAAAAAGACAACCCAAATAAACTACTTGTAGAAAACTGGGAACCAAACCACAGAATAAAACAAAAGACAGTCCTGAACCATGTCAATTAAGTAAAAGACAGTTATCACCTCCCAGACAAAAGACAAGAACTGCAAAGAGTAGAAAAATGTTTACAACCACACGCCGGTTTTAAATTGCCGGAAACCAAAACACAGTTACGAGATAATGCAACGAAAAGTTCCGACTCAGTAAGTCTTATGAAAGCAACACAGAAAACAATAGACACCTACCCAGAACAATGGATTCACGTCTATACTGATGGGTCTACCTTCAAAGCCATTATCAAAGCAGTTTATGGTTTCTATATAGAATATCCAGACAACATCTGATGAGTTGTTTGATGCTTGTGGGGAGATATGTTCTAACTATGAAGCTGGAATAACAACACTAGAAATTGCCTTGTACCACCTGAAGACCATATTTGATCCCTTCCCATCAAAAATCCAAAACGTTGTTATTTTCACAGACTCTATGCCTGCTCTTCAAGCACTGGAATGTGATGGACATTGTAAACCCGAGCTAGCTGAAATAAATCACCATGCCAACCAGCTGCTTACATCTTATGATATGAACATTGTTATGCAGTGGATTCCTGGCCACTCAAACACACCTGGCAATGATAAGACAGACTGTCTAGCAAAGATGGGAGCACAACAAAAACAGCCTTATACATAAACAGAAACATAAACAACCATGCACACAGTTAAAATGATGTTGAAATCTGTGAACAAAGAAAATTGGATGAACAGATGGGCCATGGGAAACACTGTGAGGGAAATCTATAAATATATGACCAGCCCAAATCCTAAAGACAATATCAATCTCCTAGAAAGAAAAGACCAGAGTATCATATTCCGACTGCGCACACAACATGTACAGCTTAACAATCACCTGAACAGAATAAAACCACAACACACTCCAGAGTGCCGGCTATGCACTCATCCCTATGAAACTGTTGACCACCACATTTTTGAATGCATTATATGTAACAAAACAACAGCTCACAAACACATACATATATCACACAATGGCATTGGGTCAAAGCGATTGAGCCCATGAACCGCTGGATCAGCAACCAACCAATGACAGGTCATGTTACACAATATTTTTATTTTTATTTTGTATACTCTCTCTCGACTGCCAAAATAGTATCAGACGTTCCACAATGAAGTCAATACACTCTCACGACTGTCAAAATAGTATCTGAGTTTCCACAATGAAGTCAATACTCTCTCACGACTGCCAAAATAGTATCTGAGTTTCTACAATGAAGTAAATACTCTAAACCAGTTTAGTACATGTGGTTCTTTATCTTCTATAAAGTCTGTGACAGTGCAACCAATATACCAGAATTTAGTACTTGGTTGATATTGAGTAGCATACGTGGTGATGCAGTAATGTCTTGATATAAAACCACATTATTATAGAAGAAAAATGTATACTCAAGGAGAACATTTCAATCTTTGGCCATGCTGTTGATGCGAGGTTTTAAGACATCATCAGGTTGTCACATCAGGAAATACATATCAGCCAAAATTAGCTCATAAAGAAGAATTTCTGTCATGTTTTTCGTTCTCAACGGAGCTAAATTGAGGTCGTCTAGTAAAGACAAAAACATCACCAGCATAATCCATGAAAGAAAATACCTAAGAGGACGGGGTCGAGGGCATATCCTTGTTTAATGCTATTACTGACCGCAAAGCTGTTAGATGTGATGTCATTAAATAATATGATGGCTCTCATATCTTCATGGAAAGAGAAGAATTATCTTAGCAATTTTAGTGGACAACCAATAAATTGCAGTATTTTAAAGCTTTTTGTCTGCTGACTGCATCAAAAGCCTTCTTAAGATCGACAAAGGTTATAAAAAATGGTGTATCATGCTCTCTGCATTTTTCTTGAAGCTGTTGAAGAGTAAAATTCATGTCCATTTCTGGGCGGCAAGCTCTGAATCCATATTGAGATTATGAAAAAAACACAGTCTATGAGTATCTGTAGTCATTTTAGGATAACGGGTACAAATGACTTTCCAGCACTTCATAGAAACACATAATGCTTCTATAATTACTATAGTCACCTATACCACCATTATTTTTATGCAGGGTAATTATTAAAAAGCAAAAATGCACTTTATAAACATAAAAGACGCGAGCAGTATTCAAACCTACAACCTCTTAAGCACAAAGAGAACCATTTAACCACTACACCACGGAATACGGAGACCACCGAATCAGACTAGAAGTTTCGCAGGCGGTAGCATATCTCGTATACGAAAGACAACATCATAGTTCTCTGTTCCCCTGAGTTCTGAATTCAATTTTCTCAAAATGAGCCGTGTTGGGCATTGGGAACAATAGCGTTAGTCGTGGGTTGCTTACCGCTTAGAGACATGGACTTCCTCTCCATTTCCGTTACCAACGATGTCCAGAGTTCGAATCTCAAGACACCTTTGGCCACATCTTTTCTTCCAACACTTGTTCAACGCTTTTCTCCAGTGGAATGGGGCCCGATGAGCAATGCTTTATTTCATATCCAGGAATATATGTTCAGGTTGGCGTATCCAATACCCGAAGCATGACTCCGGTTTTGAATAGGTCAATTTTTCGGAGACATTTGCTATGTGCGCTTTCTTTTCCAGACGCACTCAGCGTGTTCTCTATTACGCCACTAAAGCTTAGCGTCATCTACGCATATCAATACATGGACTTGTGTACAGATCTAACGCGCTTGTGTTTCAGTTGTCCGAGATAGAATGCCTAATGTCACAATGTAGCGACATTTTCCACGGGTTGTGTAGACAAGAGCTGTCAGAGATAATGCTTGTCTGATTGCAATCAATTCTCACTCCATCTTTAGCCTCCACATCCTAGTTTCGTTATCTAAAATATGTCTAGTAACACAACACAAGCCATCTTTTTCCAGGTTGCCTCACGATGAAGTAATTGTTATGATCATGGTATCTGTTAATCTTGTGAACCAGACTAGAGAAATCCGAATCCCTGTGCAACACTTACACATAGTTAATAAGTGAAGTTACATTCTGTCAATGCAGTTAAATATTACGAGGCTTTCTGTCAATGTAATTAAATATTAAGAGACTTTATGTCAATGTAATTAAATATTACGAGACACGGTTTGTCATGATGGTGATAATGATAAATAATCTCTATCTGATTGTGCTTATTATTGTGAGATGGGTAGTTATGGATACATATTCAGTCCCAGTAAGGAGGAATACCAGTGCGGCATTATTCCATAATCATATTGTCCTGCGGGAGCGTAGCATATTCTTCTGGACCAAACTGGTTCATAATTGTTGTTATATTTTTTGACCCATCTGCAACATTGGTACATTTAGCATTTGCCCCACCTAGGAGTTTCCTACATATGCTTGTTTTAAAAAAAAAAATAGAAGCAAGTAAATGCATATATTAAGAAGAAATGACTGACTGTTTCATCAAATAAATTGATATATTCTGATACGACAAGTGATATTTTAGTGTATTTTTTACACTTCGGACAGCTGATTACAGATAACTGACAGTGTGAAATTGAGGTTTAAAAATACCAATAATGGTTAAGAATTCAAAGAAATTAATAGGATGCTTTTTATTGCTCACATTTTACATTTTAAGGGTCCGAGATCATATTGGGGCGCTAGAGCGAATAAAAGTCAATTATATTAAAAATGAGGCGTTGAATGATTGTGTTATTGATGCCTTGAGCCCTCGTTCTCCGATTTAGTTGGTTAATTTCATTTGAGCAAATATGGTAAACTTCATTTCAGTGAATGTTAAGCGATGCATATCATATTGCTGTAGTTTTCTTCTGTATTATTTATTCCACCAATATTGAGTTTTTTTCTGTTTATTGTTCTGCGTAATGTTTCTGTTGTGCCTACTACTATTCGTGTACCCTCTACATTCCACATATTAGTTTATTTCAAGTATGTCTTCATTCAGACTAAGTACATGATCGATGTAATTCCAACGTCTTTTACTTATAAGAACTTGTCACAATTCTTGGTTTGTATTTTTCCCTCAGTCCAATCGCTTGTTTTATTTCTAATTTGCTTACTCGGTATTCTTAATATTATAATAAACATGAATGATAATGAAAGCCACCGGGGTCACCAGGCTGGATAGATTACGAAATGAAGATATCAGGGAAAGGATAGGTATAATACCGAGTACATATTACATAGAGAGAGAACAGATCATGTGGTTTGGCTACATTATGAGAATGCATCATGAAATGTTGCCCTTAAGGCATATAACCAAATGAGATCAGGGTACAAAGCCAGAGAAAGACCACGAAAAAGATGGATAGAAAACGTTAGGGACATCCTGAACAGACAAGGACATAGCACACCCGAGGCTACACATATGGCTTTAGAACGCAAGCTCGAGCTCCAATCACATCTACGCTTAACGGCAAGAGTGGATAACAAACCACATTGGGAACGACAATAGACAATAGAATGATAATACATTCACTAGTAAACTAATAAGAAATTAGCACGCATCACTTTTAAAATCTGTATAACATTTAAAAATTAACTGTATTATATTGTTGAATTAGATTTCAATAGTTTATATATCATCACGTGCAGTCTCCACAACGAACGTTAGCTGCAACGAGCCTCAAATATCATATATCTCTTGCTTTGGTGATGCAAACTGCTAAGCTGTAACCTGTCCATCTCGTGATGTATCACTCTCACTTGTATCTGTGCCTACTTTTTGCTCGCCTCCCTTATGCTCGCATCCCTTAAACTCTACCCTTAAGTAGACCTAATAGCCATCGATTGTACATGATGATGGTAACAGTTTTAGACGTGTGCTGTTGCATCTCTCTCTACCGGAGATGACTGGAAAGTAAATTATTGGCACAAAATTTGGGACACATATGGTCAGAATTAAGCATCAATGTGTTTGTTATTCTGTCTAATCCGTCAGCATGATTTCTCTGTACGTCAGATTCTGTATAGCTCTTGGCGATGGAAGCACCTTTACCGGTAGTGATGCGCCATTCTTGGAGATTCTGAACGAGTCTCCAAGGTTGTGGACTTGATGTTGAATCGCATACTTTTAGAGAGTTTTAAAACGTTTCTACTGTCTATCGACCAGTCGTTTTCCATGAAGGAGCTAACACAAACATCTGCTATTTTGGGATGCGTGTTCATGCATGTGCACATGTTCGGTTTATCTCATCTAGACATTGCATAAATATGTAGGATTATGAAATATACTGAGAAGTTTGCAGATACAACACGTGTGAAAGTCATTTAATACTCAGGTGTATCTGCGTGTAATGCCGTCCAGGTCTCACAAGCGCATAGTAAGGTAGTAAGCACAATGCCGCGATATACTTTTAGTTGTGGGGCAAGGATAATAGCCTACCGTTCACACACGTTGTTGCACAGACTGCCAAATTCAGCAGTTACTTCAGCGACTTTAATGTGGACTCTGGTATCAATGCTGTTGGCTCTGGAGATAGTATTACTGAGATAAGTTAATACGTTGACCATCAATAACAGTTGTCTTCTACTAATTTACAAACACGATATTCAAGTACAGCATTCGTCAACTTGCCACGTCTTTTAATATTTTATCTGCTAGATTTCAGAATTTCCAAATCTAGGAAGCATTTTAAAGAAGACGGCAAAATTGATAGAGAAATTGGGATGATGTGCCAAAAAGCAAACAATTACACATAACAATTGTCTCCGATGCTCAAATTCCCAGTGATCAAAATGGCGACCAAACGAAAGATAAAAAAAACCCATCTTTATTCTAGCGTTATGTTTCCAGTGCCAGACAAAAACACTTCATAGAGAAAGATTACAACATATGCGATGATATTACTGAGAAATGCTATAAACATCAACAGAAGAGACCGAATGAGAAATGAAGATATGAGAAGGTTAGTAAAGACCATGTCATGCAAATAATATATTGAAAGACAGCAGATCAAATGGTTCGGACACCGTATGCGAAACCATAACAACCAGCCATCCATGCGCACAGCAGCAGACAACACGTCGAGAAGACAAGAGGAAGACCAAGAACAAGATTAGAATATTCAATCAAAGAAATTGCCAAGAAACACAACCTGGCCATGGCAAGTGCAACAAAGATGGCTAAGGACAGAGAACTTCCCCTCCCCATGACGTCTGACGGCTTTGGTGGAAAAAAACCAAACAGTAGATAAATAGATAGATTTGCTATTTTTATTTTCTCATATATATATATATATATATATATATATATATATATATATATATATATATATATATATATATACGAAAATATGTATTTCTATTCGTAGGAAACAAGACAGATAATATATGTTTGACAAAAGCATGTATAAGTACAGGTGAGTATACACACATCATCTGAATACAGGTAAAACCAGAAGATTGTGCAAATGTAGTAAGAAATTGTGGAAATTGTCCTGTAACTCTGTGCTGACATCTGATTATACTCATTATGTTACTTCTGTGGAAGCTTGCTTACGATTCTCGATGTTTGTGAACTAGGGACAGAACAGCCCAGTCCATCAATTCGGGACATACGCTGGGGTACACTCTGCTGCCACAGTATTTTGACTGTGAGCTGTGAGAGGATTCATTCGGAGATGCTTGTCTTGTGCACACAAATCTCCTTCCATCTGAATCTAAACTGCCCGGATACGATTAAAAAGGCGTTAGCCATACTGCTCTGCAATATCTTCGAAGAACTATGTTTCCAGGATCACCACGAGGAGACGCTTTTATGATTTTATCTACTAACTCTGGGTCTTCAGAAGAGCGATGCAGAACTCCTTGCACTTCTTTGCCTGTCAGACTTTAGATATAGTGCTGAAGATAGTCACTAAAACGACCACCTGTAATGTAATGACCTTCCTTCAATTTGTTTTTCCATACAAACATTAACATATCATATAGGTCTGAGTCTTATTAAAACTAACGACACCTCATACAAGTCTGAGTCTTATTAACACTAACGACACCTCATACAAGTCTGAGTATTATTAACACTAAGGACACTTCATACAAGTCTGAGTATTATTTATTAACAATAAGGACACTTCATACAAGTCTGAGTATTATTTATTAACACTAAGGACACTTCATACATGTCTGACCTGTATTAACACTAAGGACACTTCATACATGTCTGTGTATTATTAACACTAATGACACGTCATACAAGACTGAGTATTATTAACACTAAGGACTCTTCATACAAGTCTGAGTTTTATTAACACTACGGACACTTTATACACGTCTGAGTATTATTAACACTAATGACACTTCATACAAGTATGAGTATTATTTATTAACACTAAGGACACTTCATACACGTCTGAGTATCATTTATTAACACTAAGGACACTTCATACAAGTAAGAGTATTATTAACACTAATGACACTTCATTTAATTTCACATATTATTAGGCTGCACTAACAAAATATCTTATCTTATATTATTATGTGTAGTGGATGGAAGAGGGGTGGAGGTGAAATTAAGACACTCAAAATGCAGACTCCGCACTCACTTAACTGCAGGAAGAAACATCATCTGGACTAGAACACTTCTAAAAATAGACAGGGCAATCAATACGAATGTCGTGAATGATGAATGTGACGCCTGCACCATTAACTGCTACATCAATTATAGCAAATGAAAGAATTGATCAATATTTTTTTTTTAATAACATCATTATTGCACTGGCAGAGCAATGTTGCAAATGATAAAGACGCGCATAACTTGATAATTTGATACTGTGTATCTACTCGCAAGTAATGCATGCCCTAAGATTGTGTACTCGCAAGTAATGCATGCCCTAAGATTGTGTACTCGCAAGTAATGCATGCCCTAAGATTGTGTACTCGCAAGTAATGCATGCCCTAAGATTGTGTATCTACTTACAAGTGCTGTATGTTCTAAGTATCACTAAGCAAGTTGGAATATAGAAAAATTTTTCACTTATTAACAGATTAATAATACACTATTTTGTCGAAGCCAATTTTTGCTTAGATGTAATCCTAGCGATCAGATGTTGCACTTAATTGTTTATACCTAGCTACCATATGTTGAACTTAATTGTTTATACCTAGCTACCATATGTTGAACTTAATTGTTTATGCCAGCGATCATATGTTGAACTTAATTGTTTATACCTAGCTACCATATGTTGAACTTAATTGCTTATGCCAGCGATCAGGTATTGAAATTCATTGTTTATATGAAATTATTTAGTATGGTTATAGAACATGGTGTACAATATCACACACACCGAGATGTGGTATCATACTAATTAAATATCAACAATATTTAATCATGCTTGCTGCCAACATAAACACCAGCTAAGGTTAGGAAGCGGAATTGAAAATCTTGAACTTATTGCAAGTAATTGTATAGAGAAGTGGTTGCAAACTTTTTTGCAGACGGCGTTACTCTGAAGATATAGCATTTTTCGTGTTGTACTGTGCCAATGTATTTTTTTTAAACAATTGTAGTCCTTGCGATCTTCTTGCGATTAACTGAGCTCTGGGTTCAGTGTATTCACTTTGAGATCACTAGTGGGAAAGAACAAAAATGGTTACCTGGGTCAGGTGTTACCGTTGCCACGTATTGTGTCCACCGTTGTTTATGAGCATTCGATAAAAGCCAAAAATGTGAATAAGCTTGTAACCTAAACTATCTTCGAGAGTGTGGAGAAACAATGTGCTGATCAGTAACAATTGAAATACCAGGTTCATAGCTCGCGACAACAGTTCTGACTGTTGTAATGCGATTTCACTGATGGAATCACGTACGTACACAATCCATCTACAGATCACTATGTTGCACTGTCAGTGAATCATGAACTCACAACCTTCGTCTACAGAACACTTTGTTATAATAACAGTGACATAAGAATTCACACAGTCCGTCTACACATCATTCTTGTAATAACAGTGAAATAAGAATTCACACAGTCCGTCTACACATCATTCTTGTAATAACAGTGAAATAAGAATTCACACAGTCCGTCTACACATCATTCTTGTAATAACAGTGAAATAAGAATTCACACAGTTCGTCTACACATCATTCTTGTAATAACAGTGAAATAAGAATTCACACAGTTCGTCTACACATCATTCTTGTAATAACAGTGAAATAAGAATTCACACAGTCCGTCTACACATCATTCTTGTAATAACAGTGAAATAAGAATTCACACAGTCCGTCTACACATCATTCTTGTAATAACAGTGAAATAAGAATTCACACAGTCCGTCTACACATCACTCTTGCAATGACAGTGAAATAAGAATTCACACAGTCCGTCTACACATCACTCTTGCAATGACAGTGAAATAAGAATTCACACAGTCCGTCTACACATCACTCTTGCAATGACAGTGAAATAAGAATTCACACAGTTCGTCTACACATCATTCTTGTAGCGACAGTGAATCATGAACTCACAGGCATCATATGTGAAAAGAATGAACGCATTTAAAAAAGAAAACTATTGTTCACCAAACACTGAAATAAAGGCCATACAACTATGCAATAAATATTCGTTCGCCGGAGACCTTAATTTTGACCTATAGACAGAAATGCTTTCGCACTATCCTATTTTACTTTTCACTACTCTATTTTACTTTTTACTACCCTTTTTTACTTTTTACTACTCTATTTTATTTTTTACTACATTATTTTACTTTTTACTACCCTATTTTACATTTTACTATCCTATTTTACTTTTCATTCTCTATTTTACTTTTTACTCAAGTGTCGTATTTCATGAAAAGAGCAAAGTAGCTCCACGTAGTCAAGCGCAATATGGTAGTGTAGTGGCTTGTTTCTGTGCATAGCTCAAAACAGGCCTCTGGTGATCGAGTGTTCGCTATGTAATTTTCTCACCTTCTCTCAGTGAGCCGTGTCTTTCTTGAGGCTCGTACTTGGAGTCTCCTGGAGCTAGAAGTTTCTCGAAGTTATGATAAAATTATGGAAACTATACTCAAGACTGGATACTAAGACGCTGATACATCAAGAAATGATCAGTATTTAGTATTGCGTTGAACCGTCTGATTTGAGCTAGAACTTCGGAAACTTGAAGTTAATGAATTAACAAATGGTGATTTGAGCTAGAACTTCGGAAGCTTGAAGTTAACGAATTAACAAATGGTGATTTGAGCAAGAACTTCGGAAGCTTGAAGTTAACGAATTAACAAATTGTGATTTGCCAAGAGTGTAATTATCGTGTTATCATGAGATAGTGCAATAATAATGTAAAATTCGTAACCTGTTAGGTAAGTTGGGGCGCCACGTTAAAGCTATCAGCGCATAAACATCCCACCAAAATTATGTATATCCTGCACCATGCAGGCGAGTTTACAGATATCATGATATGACCATCATATGATATTATCGTCAAGTGATGGTTTATCAATCTCTTCTTCTTCCACCCTCAACTGTATATAGTATGTTAATATTTATAAGCAAATGGTGTCTCGCGACATGTCCAAACCACTCAAGCGTTGGAAATTTCACCATTTCCAACAGCACTCCGAGGTGCCCTTACATCCAGTCAATGTGTCTATGATAAATACGTCGGTGGCACATGAATTCATATGTGTAACACACGTCTGTAGCACATGAATTCAAATGTGTAACACACGTCTGTAGCACATGAATTCAAATGTGTAACACACGTCTGTAGCACATGAATTCAAATGTGTAACACACGTCTGTAGCACATGAATTCATATGTGTAACACACGTCTGTAGCACATGAATTCAAATGTGTAACACGTTTGCAGCACATGAATTCAAATTCCCGAATCATTATTGTTTATCTGTTGTCAATTTCCATGCTGTGATTTAAATAATAATAATAATAATAACAATAATAGTAATAATAATAATAATAACGATATTTGCCCTAATTCTCATCGCTAGCGATGGTTGTTTTAGAATCTTCCGTAGCAAACACCTGAGTCAATTCTTTTACAAATAATAATTACAAATTGGTTACTTATCCTTTTCAAGTTACAGTAAGTAATCCAGCGTTGTTGTGACATGTAGTCATTTTCTCGGCAATATAAATACGTTTAGTAAATTGCCATTATGATGTACAGTTGACCAGGGTTTGAACCTTGCACTTTGGTCGTCGTCCACAAGGCCGAACAACCGATTGGACCAACGATAATTAGACAGTTATGTAGCTTATTTATCCTCCTGTCAGGAATGAACATCCACATACGAGTATGTTAGTAACAATGTGTAGGTTCCTTTGGAATATTATGATTTTTTATGTCATTCAACATGGGTGAAATAGACATGACTACACACAGTGTGGTATTAGTAGTTTTATGTGATTAGAGTCGTTTTGTTAGGTCAAATAGACATGACTACATACAGTGTGGTATTAGTATTTTTATGAGATTAGAGTCGTTTTGTTAGGTCAAATAGACATGATTACACACAGTGTGGTATTAGTAGTTTTATGAGATTAGAGTCGTTTTGTTATTGCTTACTCCACAGCGGCGCAGCTAATGGCAGGTATGGACTTCACAGCTAATCCTTGTGAGGACTTCTTCCAATTTGCATGTGGTCAATGGAACAAGAAACACACAATACCCGAAGATAAGGCAACGTACGACACGTTTGACAAGCTCCGTGATGAGTTAAATACAATTATGAAAGGTGAGTCCATAGACTGTATTTCTGTTAAAGAGATATTGATGAATTTATATAGGCTATTTTTATGTGCTCGCAAGTGGTGGATGGACATTTGTTGGATCTACTTCTTTAAATTAAGTTAAAGTTATGGCCTTGTCTGTAAGTTCATAGATGGCTGATTTAGAAGGCATGGCGTACCTGGGCATGGGATTATGACTTCAGTTAAATGATGGGTAAATTACGGCACGTGGGCAAAATTAAATCTTTTTTTTATTCTAGCCCGTCAGACATATCTAAAGGACATATTCTGGCCCGCCAGACATATATATGCGCTGATTCCATGGATCGGAAAACATTATTTGAAGATACAAAGCACACGGGCTAAAAAATAAAAATATTAGGTTTTGGCACCATATCACTAAAACCATATCACAAAATATATTTACTAAGCCCCACAGGGAACATTTTTAACAAAATATCAGAACAACGATTACGATCATACATTGAACCACAACTTAAAAACAACCAAATGGGCTTCCGTAAGAACAAATGATGTACAGATAAATACACTTTAACACTTTACACTTCGACAACTAACAGAAAGAGCCACATACAAACACGATTATACAACACATTCGTCAACCAAGAAAATGCCTTCGACAGAGTAGACAGCCGCTAACTTTAGGAAACAACATCAATATACGGAGTATCAGAACATTCAATCAATATATGCAAGAGCATTTATACTAATAGCCAATGTGAAGTAAGAACATTTACAGGAGTGTCCAATAAGTTCCACATCCATCAGGAGATCGCCACGGGTGTGTCCTATTCTCTCTACTTTGTATAACATATATCAACCACATTTGTAAACTAACACGTACTAACGAAGAAAATAACATGAACGCCAAATCAAACGAACTGCTGTTTGCAGACGACCAAGTACTAATAGCGACATCAGAAGAACAATTGCAAGAACATAAGAAAAGACTCCACACAACATATGTAAAATTCATCATGAAGATTAATATTGAAAGGCCGAAAAATGGCAAAAACAAAGGGTGGGTGGGTGGAGGGGTGGGTGGATGAGTGGGTGAATGGATGAGCACAAAAGACGCCAAACCAGCCCATCGCCTCTGGAACGTTGCCATTCCTTGCTTTAGGTCGTGTTTAATCTAGTCTTGTCTTTCCAGCATCTCTACGCTGTTGAGATGTTGCTTTTCACATTATTTTACAATATGATGGACTTTTGTTTATATTATATAGCGCCATGTAACTCTGGTTTATGCAGCATCTTCCCATGTGCCATGATTTATGTCACATGTTTTCTGCAAGTACTTTAACGAGACCATGTAGAGTTTGTGTTGTCCACCTCGAGAGCTCATGCGTTCCTACATATCACAATTTACTCTTATTCATAAAAAGACAGATCTTTGTTATAAGAGCAATAAACAGTGACAAAACAATGGTTTTAAATAATTTTACTAAACTTAAAGATATCGTTCATAAAAGTTAGTATTGCATAAGACGCCATTGGAAAGGTTCGCGTTCATTTGTCACTCGGGTGTGCAGAACCCATACTCCCATGATGGATCTGTTAACTAAGAAATGTGTACCAGGAGTCATTTCTCGTTAGGCCATCACTACGCCCAATCCGCTCAAGGCGTCACTGCGAGTGCGATTTCAGATCAACCACATTTTAAGCACTCGATCACTTACATGATATGAGTATGTAATATCTTTTCACATTGTAAAATTCGTGTGCTATAACGAGGTTTCATAATTCAGTCTTTTGTGCTATTTGTATTTGTAATCTACAAACGTGTATTCGATTATCTCATTGTTTTCATAAATTCCATCAACATCATGTAATCGACACTGCCTGGATGCGGTTAATTTTTTCAAATGTCGAGACAATGAACCGTGCACGAGTCTATGGACATAGTTCTTACATATGTTTGGGATCTTGTTCGCCATGTTTACTAAGTAGACTTGTTTGGGAGATCCCTAGGGATTATAGCTGGAAGCTAGGGAGTTTCGTGCTACCAGCGTGTTCTCAACAGGTAGTGTGCCGCTTGGTTGTGAAGAAACCGACGAAATATGAGAAATCCCGAGTATAAGAAAGTCAATCTGTCATGACCTGTCACCCCTTTCACATAGTTTATCATAAGTTCATCATAGTTTATCATGTTCGCCATATTTTATCATAAGTTCATCATAGTTTATCATAAGTTCATCATAGTTTATCATAAGTTCATCATAGTTTATCATACGTTCATCGAAAATATGTACTCACTGCGCAATACTGAAATCCAATAGGTGAAGCTTCAAACAAGGTAATAACGTTTTGCTAATTGCACGAAACACAAATAGGCACACACACAAATCGACGTTTCGACCGAAAGGTCTTTATCAAGGATCACAAATACATATAAATCGAAAACAACAAGTAGGGACGACACAACTTGCGTTCACATACGTTCATCATAGTTTATCATGTTCATCATAGTTTATCATACGTTCATCATAGTTTATCATGTTCATCATAGTTTATCATCAGTTCATCATAGTTTATCATACGTTCATGATAGTTCATCATAAGTTCATCATAAGTTCATCATAAGTTCATCATAGTTTATCATACGTTCATCTTAGTTTATCATACGTTCATCATAGTTTATCATACGTTCATCTTAGTTTATCATAAGTTCATCATTGTTCATCATACGTTCATCATAGTTTATCATAAGTTCATCATTTGTTATCTTGTTTATTTTAGATTATCATACATTCATCATAGATTATCATGCGTTAATCACAGTTTATCATACTGTTGTCATAGATTATCATGTGTTCATCACAGTTTATCATAACTTTGTCATAGATTATCATACGCTTATCACAGTTTATCATAATTTCATCACATTTTTTCATGCGTTCATCAGTTTATCATAAGTTCATCACAGTGTATCATAGGTTCATCACAGTTTCTCATAAGTTCATCACAGTTTATCATACATTCATCACAGTTTAATCATACGTTAATTACAGCTTATAATAAGTGAATTGACTATTTTAAAGCATATATTAAATTCTGAGAGCTGGTTTATTGTATAAACATTTATGCACGTCAATATTTGTCAGCACGTCATCCAGATTTCCGTACTTGCTTCATACAAGATACCTTGAAATAAGACAGTGTTCCCAATCTTTGCACCACCATTACTTGTTTCTGTATATATGTGATGAGAAAAAAATATAGGTTTTGGCGATCCCAGAACTAGAAATCCAGTTCAATGTTGCCACATGGAAGCATTTCCGATATAGAATTAATATAGCTAATATTATTTACAACACAAACATTGATCTTTACTAGATTAATGGCATGGATTCAGAAAGATATCTTAGAGTTGGTGTTCTATTTCGTGAGAAACAAACACAAATGCTTCACTCAACAAGTCTATTTTGAGGAAGATGTATAGAACTATAGTACACTCAATTACCTCCAGAAGAAAACAGAAAGACAGACGCTATAAATTTAGAACTAGAACTATTAGGCTAAGCTAACGGATTAAATTAAGTAAACAGAATAAAGCAGAACATCACAAAATATCAATTTAGAACTTGGATTACTAGAATTATTTTTATTGGCTGTTGACACAAAGTATATATAACGTGAGCAATGAAATCAGGCGAAGTGTCCAATGCGTCACATTAGAAGGATTACTTCGGATGAACCATTAAAACTGTAGTATTGGCAAATGACAGGATATTATATTGAAGGCAGTCCACAGTTCACTTAGTACACATATTGACTTTATATTACCCTACCTGATCACTTGATAGTGCGCCCGTGTGGTGCCGGGCGCATGTCGTAAAAGGCGACTAAAGAGGTTATGGGATCGAGCTGGCCGACCCATCCCTTATAGGGTCAGTGACCCTAAGCCATGCTGAAGTCGGATGTGTCAGGCCGAAAGGCGCAAATATCGCAGCAATGATGTAAACCATGATACAACACGTTCCGTTCTCCGGACTACATCCTGATAATCTGCAGGAGTTTGAGAACGAACACAGATGAAGAAGAAGAAGAAGAAGAACTTGAAAGTGACATATCTCATATGTATATAGAAACAGACAGATCTCATTTTTCCAACAAAGAGTTTTTAATTTGGCAGCCATAAAATAGGGAGAAATACAGTACTGTAATTACTTAAGATTAATAAATATATTTGCGAGAAACCTCAAAACAAAAGAGATTTCGTATTTGTTGGTGACTTCGCTAGCTTCTTTCAAGACAAAAATTAATTAAATATACCAACTCAAGTAATGGTAATAATACAGAAGCAATATCATCCAGAAAGTCACATCAAATTAGATGGGATTAATCTGAAGAAAGTGGACTTATTCAAACATTCGAGTAATTTGATAACATGAGATGGAAGATGTATTCAAGTTGTAGTCAAATGTAGAGTTGCCCGGGCAAAGAAAACATTTCACAATATGGATAACACCTTATGTAAATATAGTTTTGTGAATGAAATAAAATAGAATTCTTTGAAACTATGTTAAACCAATTCTGAAGTATGGAAATGAATCATGGACATTCAGCAAAATAGTCTAAAATTATACAGACACAGTAGAAATGTAATTTTACAGAAGATTGTTCATTACATCATTGGCAGATAAATACAATGTTATTATCCAGTAAGAATATAATTCATAAAGAGATGTGTTGACTCGCACCAGAAAATATTATAATTTGTATGTTTTCTTGTGCGCACATCATTTCCCACTAGTTTTAGATATAGTCTGTCGCGTCTGATTGAAGCAATTATATAAACATGTGTAATACGTAAGTACGATTGTTGTTACGTTTCACGCAGTTACCTTGTATTGATTGTCATACCAGAAAATGCACGTATTGGCACGCAAATTGAAGATAGGAAAGATGAAGAACGCCCCGACAGCAGACAATTTGACGAGCAAGATAAATATGTGAATACTAAGGGAAGAGACCCTAGACCAGAGTTTCTCACGCACGCCCCACATTAGGGGCAATATGATTGTTCAGGGGGTGGGGTCAATTTCGAAAACATGTTGGGAGTAATTCAATTGTAAATATAAAATCTATGTTATATAGGGGGTCCATTATAATTTTAAAAAGACTTAAGTAGGGCATGGTAGAAAAAAGGTTGGGAAACACTGCCCTACTACACAGTCTGCGACCCTGCCTTGTGGGACAATAAATATTGGAAATTATTGACAGAACATGAAAAAAAGAGGTTATGAAAAGACAAGATGTGCAATACTGATCTGCATGGACTTGAAGAAGAAGGCCAGCTAAAAAGTATTTATATATTTTAGACAACATCACGTTTAGAAAAACTTTATCGGGAACTACCTTTAGTGTTGCAATGTATTTGAATTAATGATGATATATATATATATATATATATATCTACGAGAGTCAGCGACAATGTATTTGAATTAATGATGATATGTATCTGCGAGAGTCAGCGACAATGTATTTGAATTAATGATGATATGTATCTGCGAGAGTCAGCGACAAGTGCACAAATCAATTATCTGAACTGTAGTCATGATAATCAAAATATAGAAAACAAAATCAATCAGTGTTTCTCTACCATCAGTTTTGTAAAACACAAAAATACACTGTATTTAATAGCAACACATTTATGTTTTATTCTCATACTGTTTATAATCGCAAACTCCTGCAGATTACAGGATGTAGTCCAGAAAAAGGAATGCTTTGTGGCTTAATTTACTGCTGGGCTACGATATTTGCTCCCTGTGCCGTGAATCATCCAACTGGTTCCAACCTGGCGTATGAGCATAGTTTGGAGCTGGACTACTATTTCTGTGCTTTTCTGTCCGACACATCCGACTTATCCTGACTTCTCTGTCAGTTTCATCATATATTGGATGTAGCAACAAAACCAATCTTCAAAACCTCTTTAATTGTCTGTAAATATATGCACAAATATTGTGTTTCTGCATGTGTTGCTATACTTTGCTCCCAGTTCATGACACATAAGACCTTTAGGCTGGAATTCTGTTACAGTAATTTTCTTGTGTTACTAGCAGGTGTGATACATTAGATATTGTCATCGTATGTTTCACCAGCAGGTGTGATACATCAAATATTGTCATATTGTGTTTTACCAGTAAATTTAAGTAGGAAGCCAGAGGATAATATTTTAAAAATTCTTGAGACTAACGGGAATTGAACCAGTCCGTTCTACGGCACCAAATCGCCTAGCAACAATTGCACACGCGTTTTTCAGTACTTGACTAATTGTTGCTAGGCGATTTGGTGCCGTAGAACGGACTGGTTCAATTCCCGTTAGTCTCAAGAATTTTTAAATTTGTCCCTCTGGCTTCCTACTTAAATTTACTTGTATAAACAATTATTTGAAGCAAAATTGTATTGTCTATATATGTTATCCATGTTTACAAGAAGACCTATCGGCCCTTGTATAACTAATACGGATATTATGTTATGTGTTTGTTGTTACTGAGGATATTTCAATACCTGTACGGGATGTTTGTTGTTGTTGTAATAGTCCTTGTCTCGATTGGTCCGTTCGGGTGACTTTGTGTGCACGATTTGAATGGCTTGATGAAATCGCATCTTTTTTTGGAGATGCGGTTAGTCAAGTACTGAAAAACGCGTGTGCAATTGTTGCTAGGCGATTTGGTGCCGTAGAACGGACTGGTTCAATTCCCGTTAGTCTCAAGAATTGTGTTTTACCAGCAGGTGTGATACATCAGATATTGTCACAGTATTGTCACAGTGGTTTTTACCGGCAAGTCGAATACATCAAATATTGCCATTTTCGGTGTTATTGGCAAATGGAACCGGACTTTCATCAAAGTTTGTCATCTTGGGTTTTACAGACTAGAGGAATAAATCAGATATTGTCATCATCGGTTTTAGCGGCAAATGGAATGCATCAGATATTGTTATCTTCGTTTTTACAGACTAATGGGATAACTCTGATATTGTCATCTTGGTTTTCACAGAATAATGGAATAAATCTGATATTGTCATCTTTGGTTTTACCGGCAAGTGGAATACATTAGATTTAAATACATTTTATACATCTTGGGTTTTATCAACAAATACGATACATCAGATAATGTCATCTTGGGTTTTACAGGAAAGTGGGATATAATAGATATTGCCAACCTTGGTTTTACCGGCAAGTGGGATACATCAGATATTGTCATCTTCTTCTTTTTCTTGCATTGTCAAATTCCTGCAGATTGGCTGGGTGTAGTCCGGAAAAAGGAATGCATGTTTTGTGAAGTAAATGCTTGGCTTGGATATCTGCACCTTTTGATCTGATACATCCGAATTCAGTAAGACTTCTGTGCAACTTCGATTCTCTATGGGATGGGAGACATCCAGCCCCATCCCTAAACCTCCTTAATCGCCTTTTACGTCGTTCATGACAGGTAACAGTGTCACTATTCTTAACATTTTTTCGGGATTCGGTAAAATATCGACGAAAGATACTATTAAATCACTTACATGTTATTTAAAATGTTAGGTTTTTCTAATGGTGATACGGTAAAATAATTATTAAATATTTTTTTCACGCTTTACTTAAAATGATTGAATTTTTTCATCCAATCCATTACACCCCGCCTCCCAAAAACCCTAAAACATGATACACAGCTTGTGTTGGTGTATCATGTTTTCAGTTGATAAAAATTGTATTTAAGTATCATTTACTTCTATCAATTATTGTTCAAACAACTTCAGACAGTTACTTTTATGTCTACCCATTAGACGAGTTAATGGCCCGCACTGGTTATAGTTTCCTTTGTAGCACCAATTCAAATATGTGTGGTCTCCTAATAGTAGGGCCATATTGCCTCCCTAATGAGAGTCACTGACTGATATAGTAAACGTCTTATCGTATCAATGGTATCACTTGCCTGGTATCCCGTGCCTGGTATCCCTTGCCTGGTATCCCTTGCCTGGTATCCCTTGCCTGGTATCCCTTGCCTGGTATCCCTAGTATTGACACTATTCTCATGCAAGCACATATTCGTTAGGCAGAAATTATATATTTGCCAGATCATCGCCAGCCAAATATATTTCTCTATAGTGAGTTACAGACAAAATTGAAGGCAACAGAGACATAGGGCGACAACGCGAGAAAACATTAGACAGTTGTACAGCCTGTCACGGCAAGGAAACAAAAACGACCTTGATACATAATACTATGGACAAAGAGCTGTGGAGAGCCATGACCGCCTACGCCAGCCGGCATGGCACCTGATGATGATGATGAGTTACAGAAGGATATAGTTCTGATGGTGGCCAAAAGAAACGATACAAGGAATCGTTAACTACCTGACAGAAAGCTTTGAAAATAGATAAAGATATATGCAAAGAGCTTGCTCAAAATAAAAAGATGTACATGGCGCTCTAGTCAAAACGTAGCAGCAACTTGTGAAAAAAGAAGAAGAAATGGATCAGCTCAATAGCGGAGAGTAGCTAGAGAGTCAAGGGTAGATAAAATACCATCTTCCGTGGTCATTACATGCCCGAACATTCCATGGAAATTTGCGACCAGAATATGGCTTATTATCCATCTAAAAACTCATAGTCAAGGACATAACTCTCACTGAATTTCAAAATTGCATGTAACAAATGGGAATCATCATCATGTGATGGACGAACAGCTACAAAACTTCTTATCCCTTTCTCGGAAGAAACTTCTTTTCTAAGTATTGAACATCGCTGATAGTCTAATGTATATGAAATAAAAAATATGCAGAGACAACCCAGTGTACAAAGGACGTAAGAACTATTTGTTCAAAATTCATATAGATGGAAACAATAGTAAAGTAACACATAGCAATTATTAATGTCGTAGCGGTGTGAGATGTTACCTATCTCACATTTCAAAGGCCCTGCAAATGAGGGCGGTAGCCATCTCCTCTCCATCGCAGTCTTTACTTCCCGGATTAATCCGGTACCTATTTAAGGCTGGATTGACCTGGGAGCCGTTGCGATCTGGAAACAATAATTACATATAAATGTAAACTAGCCAATAGCGTTCTGCCAACAAGATAATTTAAGCTCTCTCATCATTGTGCACATAAACTATTATCATGCATAAAGTAGACGAATCTGCCGAGCAAGGCCCTTTATTAATATATGTAATGTATGCCCTGATTGTAAACAGTTTATATATATATATATATATATATATATACCCAGTCCCTTACCCCCCTTCCACGACCCTCTTTCTTCCCCTTTAGTTTTATTATTTTTCCATATAAATTTCAATATAATGTTCATGATATAGAGCATATTACACAATAAGATGGGCAAATGACTTTTATCATGCACCCCCTTCCGCCACATTTTATTGAAGACGTATCTACGGCCCTGCCTTATCTTAGTATTTATTTTCAAGAGGAGTTTTAGTCGCATCCCTCCTGGTACTACTAATTCCAATAATCTGCTTGGAATCTTCTTCTTCTTCTTCAGCGTTCATTCTCAAATTCCCACTGGATATCTCTTGTAACAGGACAATGATCCTACAAAATTTCTAGTTGGATGTAGACCAGAGAATAGAAATGCGTTGTGTTGCCGTTTTATTTCCGCCAATGGCCTAACACATCCGTCTTCGGTGGTGCTTTTAATCAAATACTACAAGTTTCTGTATGTTAGAAACTTGAACAACAAATTATGAATACTACATAATTAAAATTATAAAACTTTGATGTTAATTTATTCTCAAATAATTAATCATTTGAAAATAGTAGTTTCAATTTGACCTCCATTTAACGAGATATGCAACCGTGTTTAGAAATCCTTCTATCTTTGACTTTATCTGTGAACTGTTCTTCAAATTACGATTGTCACTGTTATTTATTGATCATACTAATTTTATTGCTACAGGTTTGCTGGAGGAACCAAAGACCGTAGCTGACAGTAGCGCAATCGTCAAAGCAAAGATTTTATACAAGTCGTGCAGTAATGTCTGTAAGTAACACGTCGTGTAGTAATGTTTGTAAGTAACTAGTCGTGCAGTAATGTTTGTAATTAACTAGTCGTGCATTAATTTTTTTAAGTAACAAGTCGTGCAATAATGTGTGTAAGTAACTAGTCGTGTAGTAATGTCTGTAAGTAACTAGTCGTGCAGTAATGTTTGTAAGTAACAAGTCGTGCAGTAATGTTTGTAAGTAACAAGTCATGCAGTAATGTTTGTAAGTAACTAGTCGTGCAGTAATGTTTGTAAGTAACTAGTCGTGCAGTAATGTTTGTAAGTAACTAGTCGTGCAGTAATGTTTGTAAGTAACTAGTCGTGCAGTAATATCTGTAAGTAACAAGTCGTGCAGTAATGTTTGTAACAAGTCGCGTAGTAATGTTTGTAATTAACAAGTCGTACAGTAATGTCTATAAGTAAATCTGCAGCCGTAATTTAGTAAATAAAACAATTTTTCAACACCACTACCATTTTTTTTAAAATATTGCTATCAACTACTAATTTTACATACTGCAGTAATTTTCTTTGCCATATATACGTACTGATTTATTACGCAATTAAGGGATTCGAACGCGGTACGTTGATCTTCACAGACGCGCCCTGTACCTCACCATCACATGGCCGGACATTTACTATAATGTAAATAAATCTGCACTCACAAGTTAGTATATACAATTTGTAGCTGATAAAACGATCAACTAATAGAATGATGCTGAAGTGCATAGTGCATTGGACTAATGATGAAATGGTTATGAAGTGTCTAGTGCATTGGACTAATGGTGAAATGATTATGAAGTGTCTAGTGCATTGGACTAATGGTGAAATGATTATGAAGTGTCTAGTGCACTGGACTAATGGTGAAAATATTATGACGCCTCAAGTGCACTGGACTAATGGTGATTTGATTATGAAGTGTCAAGTGCACTGGACTAATAGTGGACACATGATGCAGTGTCGAGTGAACTGTACTAATAGTCGTGTTCGAAATTCGATTCCTGTTTAGTGGATTTTTGTTTAAACCACATACAAGTTAATGTTCCAAACAACTTAGGGAAAGTGGCACAAGAAAGAAAAAAATAAAGTAAAGGTGGTCATCGTGATGGTGATAACTTCACTCACAATGTGCCAATACTCGAAGAAAAATATCGGCGTAACAGTGGCGGCGTTTTCGCCACGTTAGAAAACAGTTTACCTTATAACCATTTGAGACAATTCTCAGAAAACTTCATACAATAAGAAACATATACATATTGTATTTAGTATGTTGTGGAACAAATACAAGACTTGTACAAATTTGAACACAATTTTTGCTGTCCATGGCATTATCAATATCATGAAACATCTCATTTTGAAGGAAGACACTTTTATGTGTAACTCATTTACTAAATGCCCACGTTGAGAATGTGCTGGCTGTGAACTGATGTAATTTTACTGTTAAATATTTTTCACCTGGACATGTCTTGATGTCGTTGTTGCAATTCTTCGCTAGATTTTTCATCTGAACATGTCTTTATGTCGTTGTTGCAATTCTTCACTAGATTTTTCATCTGGACATGTCTTGATGTCGTTGTTGCAATTCTTCGCTAGATTTTTCATCTGAACATGTCTTTATGTCGTTGTTGCAATTCTTCGCTAGATTTTTCATCTGAACATGTCTTGATGTCGTTGTTGCAATTCTTCGCTAGATTTTTCACCTGGATATGTCTTGATGTCGTTGTTGCAATTATTCGCTAGATTTTTCACCTGGATATGTCTTGATGTCGTTGTTGCAATTCTTCGCTAGATTTTTCACATGGATATGTCTTGATGTCATTGTTACAATTCTTCGCTTGAATTCAGCAGCACGATCTTTTCTCTGATCTACTCACTTCTGTGTAATACATATTAAAATTACTTAAATATTCCAATGTCCGGCTCTGTGGCGGCGTGGTGGAGAGGGCGTATGTGACGGTCTAAGTACAGGGTTCGAATCCCACCACAGGCAAGTGTGCATCCGGACTGTTCAGTAAACAAACGCAGCATCATATGACATATTCTTTCCAGAATGTAGTCTTCGTTATGAACATTCTGAACGCCTCTCGATCCTGGATGAGTTGACCTGCCTCTACCAGGGACATTGTTAGACACACATATATCGCTTGTCCATCGTCGTTTTGTGTGGACTCGTGCTCTGTTGTCGTTTACTCTACCTTCTGCTATTAGTCTATTCATGCTGTTATGTCTCTTTAGATTACCAAAAAAATAAGCTTTCTTGTTATGATGTTATTTAGGAGCAATCCCAGCCCTATTCGAAGAAAACAACTGAACATAATTATTTTGCCTAGAAAATCACTACAGCTTAAAAATGCCGGGTTGATGGCTACGCCCTGAATAGAATATGCAACGAATAATGAATACATCTTCCAATTCTTGGTTAAATTAAAACTTGTGGTCGAAAATTGACTATTTTCTATCATTTTTTTGTTTTCCTTGTATTTGGGTAAAATTTCTAGGCGTCGATATATCTCTTTGTTGCCAGAATCAGTTGTTACGAGTAGTAACTCTGTATATTTTCCAAGCGTCATGAAAGAGGTAACAAAGTTGTAAATGTGGATGTCCTATCCCATATAAGATCACAGCGACCCAGAATCTATGCTGGAATCGGGTGTGTAATGCCGAAAGGGACCATTCTCGGGCATATAGGAGCAATGTTGTAAACCATGACACAACACATTTCCTTCTCCGGACTAGGTAAAGATAGGTCCCATGGCAGCCACCTGCCGTCGGGAATGAAGATGAAACTTTATGTACTAAACTGCAGCAACGTTCAGGAGGGGTGATCAATTCCCTTTCTTGCTGGGTTTACCTTACCCGGCCCAATCGTCAGGTACCCATTTACATCTTTTTCTGCATGAGAGAGGTTGATGTCTACTATCAACTAGGTTACCGCGTTCCTCGGATAAATCCTGCAAGTTTACAGGAATTGAGAACGGACGTAGAAAAACAACAAGAAGTTATTAAGATCTGCAGCGCTAATTGTTATCAGTATTACGTCATCTGAGTATTTGATTACGTAATAGACCACGATAAATGGAAGAACTAGCACAAAACAGATCTACATGGCACTCTACAGTCAAACAGAACGCATCATCTTGTGAAAAGATGAGAACTACAGCAGCTCAACAACACAGAGTAGCTAGAAAGTCATGTATAGAACACAATCCGTCTACAGTGGTAATTCCATGCCCTAACTGTCCAAGGACATTTACAGCTCTAATAGGGCTCATTAGCCATCTACCAACTATTACGCATGGACATAATTCTAAACTGAATTTTCAAAAGTGAATGTAACAAATAGTCATCATCACTTGTGATGGACGAACAACACATTTGATTACAGATTGTGATGATGATGATGAAATAATTTCGTTGGCTATAATCAATTATCTCTTAACAGCCCATAGCGTTTATGATAAAAGCACAGGTACTCTTTTGTTGAGTTATTGTACTTCCGTAAAACACAGGTTTTTAGAATGTCCCACTTAGACACTACAGACTATCACTAAATCTAGGGGGTTATGATATGTAAACAAGAAAGCATACAATTTACAATACACAAAATATATTCAACGTTTCGACCAAAAGACCTTTATAAAGGTATGCACAAAACATCAAAAGACGACGAATAGAAATGATCGCAACACACAAACGTGTCCAATCAAAATATGGAATTGAGATGCTGGAAGGACAGGAACAGGAAGTACATATTGTTACGTTTCACTCATTATTACCGTATCTTTAGTTGAGCAACAGAGATAACACTCAAACACATACTGTTTGCTGTCTCAATTGCATGGTTTTATTAAGGGGGATTTATGGATGCATGTTTAGTCTCTAAAGTGTGATATACAGAGGGTGTCACATTCAGTGTGACAGTATCACAGGATCAACGCGTCTTGCTAGGAGTGAAGCATATACGTCTGCACTAATTACATTAGATATATAAAGTGACTTGTATAAACTTAATTCACAATATAGACAGGAATGCACAACTTTCAAAAAATACTTTACAGATAAAATAAACACAAAACACAATTATGGGAGTCTCTTGAGGACAAAGACAATATTTTATTTAGGGCCTTAGAAACCAAGTGTAAACAATGATTTCTAAGGAAAATTACATCATGGGGTGGCATGTAAACATGCCAATAATTAGAAAATTATGACAGTAATATGCTAAATTATTAATTTGATTTGTAGTTTAATGCATGTAGTTTCTAAATATGTTATTTACTAAAGATATTAAATGTCAGAATTGTGTATCAATATGTGAGGGGTAATCTGTCGGAAAGATAGTCTAGCGGGCAGAAGAAACAGAGGAAGACAAAAAGAGACATTTCTGGATGAGTTGTCACTGTGGCACAAACAGAAGTCACCAACTGAACTTTTTAACAACGCAAAAGTCAAAGAGTTATGGAGAAGTATGATCGTCTACGCCACTCGGCATGACACTTGATTTATTGATTGATTCTACCTTAGCTTTCTGTCGATGATTAATGAACGTAGAGTCCATTATGGTTTTTTTTTCCCAGCTCAGATTGAGAAGGTAGGTGATGCACCACTTCGAGCAACCATCAGTGATCTAGGTGGATGGCCTGTCCTAGATGACCAATGGTCAAGTCAAGCATTCGTACTGGAAGACATGTTAGCAAAGTTGCAAGGAAAGTACGACGCAATGTTATTGTTCAAGTGCAGAGTTGCGGTTGATGATAAGAACTCGTCTGTACATATTATTCAGGTAAGTGAAATAAGTATTTACTAGATAAGAACTCATCTGTACATATTATTCAGGTAAATGGAATAAGTACTTTCTAGGCAGAACTCATGTGAACATATTTTTCAGGAAATAAAACAAGTATTTGCTAGATAAGAATTCGTCTGTACATATTATGCAGGTAAATCAAATGAGTACTTGCTTCCAGTTTTGTAATTTAAATTGCGCACGTAACAATACACTATGACAGTGTCGTCACAGTTAGGCACAAAAAAAGACATCCGCTCCCATGATGCATAGCTGCTGACGTGGATAGGAAAGACAAGGAAAAACGTAACAATAATCTTGTAAACTATGAACAGTTTTAAGACCAAGGTTAAAATATATTTTTAATGTGCATGTTTTGGACATGTATGCTCGCATGATTCCTTGCCAAGGACAATACTACAGAGAATTGACGAATGTAGAAGAATCAGAGGAGATCCAACAAAAGCATGAACAGAAAACATCAAGTACTAGACACGACATGTTTATTCTCACACATCCGAGATGGCTCTATGTTTTGATGCATCAAATTTGGTAGCCCTACAACACTGACAGGTTACGGGTAAAGATAGAAATATTATTAATGGTATGATTACCTCATAAAAAGTTAAACGTGTACCTATAACCTTCCTCGTCCTTTTAGACCAATGGTTCCTAACTTTTTCTTTACCCCTAGTATTACTCTGTAACACCCTTATGGGACAAATTTTCTTCCATGGTCTCTGTGTTGCCTACAAAATATTAATGTCATTTCAATTTTTATAAACCACCAAAACGTTTTCAGGATTATTGACATAATTCGTGCTATATAAATAGCAGAGTTGGGTTCAGGACATGGATTGCAAAGACAACGTTTTTGAAATAATATATCACGTGATAGATATACCCAAACATTAGTCAAATATTGTGACGGCTTGGTACAGTGTTCGTCTGTGAGGTTCAAGGTACCGGGTTCTCTTCCCGCCTCAAACTGTTGACCGGGTCCGTTCAGAAAGCATTGGCAAACTGCATTAAGAAAAGCAATAGCAAAATGCTGTACACATTTATATTGCTTAGAAAATCACTACAGCAAAAACGATGCTTCGTTGATGCCTAAACCCTGAATTGGATACCAATTGTTTTTGAAACCAGATATAACGTCATATGCGAAACATGACATATCAGGGCACAACTCAGGCCCTTGCGAAAGGTTTCTTTGTTGCTCTGCCCACCCACGCCATGCCCGTAACTAGTTCAAGCACAATGTCGGCCTGTCGGAACAACATGGTAACTGTTATCGAAGGTTACGACTACGGGATTGTATAGACGACGTCCCATTAAGCTTCTATAAGAAGATAACCTCAATATAAAGGCATGTCATTACTAATTTGTTTCTGTTGCATGGTTGGTTTGTCTAGTGAGCCATTTGGGGAGACCCACAGACACTGCCGCATGCCCGCATACATCTGTATATATCATAAGGGGGTTGCCTTGAACTCTTTTTCTTTCTAAAAGTTTTACAAATAATATTTGCTGTGGAATGTGGTTGTTCTTCATTATTCATCACATGATGCAACCATCATAATCATCTACTGATGAATATTGCCATCAAAGATGATAATTTTGTTCGCTGCAACACTTGTTTCTGATTGTATCTTTCCACTTGATGTTCGTTATGGTGCAAAGACAGCGAAAGTGAAATATATTAGTTCTTCGCTCAAGTCTGGAGTGTGCTTTCCATGTTTCTGATCCATAAAATACAGTCGCAAGTACACAAGCTCAATGAGATTGTGTCTTCATCCGCAATTATAAAATTTAGAAGAGGTTTGACTGGGATTATATAGCTAATGCTAGTGGCGGAGTAGTGGCTGAGCGCTGTTGTCATACCGAACAACTACTCCAATATGGGGATCGAAGCAGTTAACGCAGCTCTAATAAAGTCCCACTCTGGGACTTTATTTACTAAGGCGGTTATCGTTAAAGACTGCCAGTTCATGCTTCAGAAGATTCAAAACAGAATATGCCATTTATGAGTGGATGGCGTCTATAGCTGCGAGCAAACACAAAGGTCTCACATGGATCTACTGTCTGGGGACATGTTCTTGTACGCAATAATTAGCCTAGTAACTCTCAATTGCATACTCAAAAAAGCACAATGCAACAAATGGGATTTGAACCAAATCCACACAGATGGGATCTCCTCGTAACTTCAGTCCAGCGTTCTGTCTTCGACCACACTGCCTCCCTTACAAAATATGCTTTATTAACCCATACTTTCAACGTTAGATGCCCAAGCTACTATGAATATGGATCGGTCGAACAAGACAGACACACACACACACACACACACACACACACAGAGACACAAACAGACACAAACACTGCGAAAATACTAGGTACAAGGTACATAATGACGCTTGAAGAAGAGCAAGTAGTGTTAGTAACACAACTCTCAATGTTACAACTAGTATTGTCAGTTGCAACTTTGTCATTGATCTTACAGATGAAGCAAGGTGAATTAGGAATGCCCAGTAGAGAGTATTACTTACTGAAGGACCACGCAGGTCACATGCAAGCATACAGGTAACGATCTAATTTCTCTTACTTTTAACATTATAGTATTCTATAACACAAAATATTATTATTCCTACAATCGAACAGAGTTGTGTAATTCCATGTATATTATCATGTTGGACGATACTTTCACGATATATATTCACGATACTTTCGTGTCCTATGCCAGTCCATTCATGATACTTTCGTGTCATATTGAAGTCCATTATGATTTTTTCGTATCCTATTGCCAGTTAATTATGATTTTTTCGTGTTCTATTTTACAGTCCATCCACGATACTTTATTGTCCCATATAATCAATTTTATATTTTAATTACTTAATAATTTCGAAATTTACCATGCCTGCCATAACCAGATATAAATTATCTATTTCATTCATTCATTCATTTTCCTTTTGCGTTGAAGTTAGCGCATAGGGCAGAGGTCAGATCTCTCCAATTATGTCTGCTCAAAGCTATTCTGTGCAGTTCTTGAATAGTATGAATATTGGTTGATTTACTTTCTCTAAGTATTGTTCTTCTGTGTGTTTCTTTTGGTCTACCCCTTGCTCTTTTGCCTGTAGGTACCCATTCAAGAAATTGGTGGTGTATTCTGTTGGTGTCTGCGCGTAGGACATGCCCGATGTAGGACCAACGGCGTTTTCTGATAACATCTGTGATGACATTTTGATGTGTCTCTTCACTGATTTTATCATTCGATTTGAATTCACTCCAATGGGTGTTAGTTATAATACAAAGACATTTTTTCTCGAAACTCAGTAATTTCTTTTCTGAAGATAAATAGCTTTTCCAGCTCTCACATCCATATGATAGCACTGGAATAACGCAGGAATTAAATAAGCGCATTTTCGTGCGTGTGCTGATTGACTTTGACTTCCAGATATTAGATAGTCTGTTAAATGCACTTGATGCTAGGGCAATGCGAGTTGTAATTTTTGCCATGACATCACCGTCGAGTGTTAATTAAATTCTCAATGGCAATGATAAAATAAAGCATACATATATATGTGTATAAAAAGACTTCTGGCCAAAGCAATGTAGAAGAATAACAACGGTTTTTTCTGCTCGCCAAGTTTCGTAGAAGGATTTGTGCGTAAATTTCTGCCCATGAACATGATACAATGGCGTATCGGTACAAATGAGTATTGAATACTATATGGAAAAGCAAGATCAATATTACAGTAAAGATCATTCTATTCAGATCGCTAGTGATAAGTATACTTTTGTACGGATGTGAAAGCAGGACACTCGATGCAGACACGGAAAGAAGGATTCAGGCTTTTGAAAACATGTTTGTTAAGAATTAGCTATATAAAACACCAGACAAATATATGTGTCGCGTAACAAATAAACACACTTACAGGTTATCAAGTACCATTTTGGTAGTGGTTTAAAGGTCGTAAACTGTTTTGGTTTGGACACGTAATGAAAAAATACGCACTTTACACAATTATTTTGCAAGTAACAGTCAATGGTAGAAGGCAGAGATAAGGATAGAGACAATCCTGGAATGATGACATCATGGAATATGGTCTGGGCGTTATTACAATCCTCTGAATGTCTGAGGATAATGTTTGGTTATCTTTTTGTGCGGATGTATCCAGTATGACACCACTCCACCCCTGAAAAGTTAAGGGTTTTTATTATATTATATGATTAACCTTCAAACTAGATCCACTCTCAACTTTCACTGTTTCCAGTTTATTGAAATTTGATTAGATATGTTTGATATTTTACGACTTTGTCAAAAATATGTTTTTGAAAAACATGCTAATATCTTTTAAAAATCCACTGAAAATTATATGTTATGTCATAAGCTGTAGCACATATTACCAGTGGGTCCATAATAACCCCATTGCCTTTTCTATAGAAACGTAGCATAATTTCACCGTTCAATAATATTAAAGTTTATTACAAAAAACATTGACAGAAGACATACTGAAATGGACTAACCCAATAGGAATTCGTGTGTTCCAGAACAAATGGACAAATTTGGAGATATTTTAACTGCAACATTTCTTTGGAATTTTGCTTTTGGCTGGTATGTGTGAATTAAAACATGAAATCATTGGTCAACTTTGGAATAAGAACATGTTTTTGAATATTTTCAAATTAATGCAACGAAATACACTTACTTAGGTTTCTCGATGTCTGCGATGTAATAATATCCAAGAGAGACGACAGCGAGATGACAACAGAATGAAGAGATAAATTTGAACCAACAAAGCAAGTATTCAACAACTTCGTAACGAATGTACCAGGCTGCTGTGTTCCGTCATCCAATATAACAGTTGATGAGCAATTACCTTTAGCGGACGATGTTCTATCAAACAATACATTCCCTCAACACATGGTGAATATGGCATAACATATGATAATTTTGGAAATAGTGATACTTCATATGTTTTAAATATGCACGCTTACACTGGTATAGAACCTGGAAAACTACAAGACAAAATTCAAGGAGAAAGAGTTGTACTGAACACGGTGATAGACTTGTAAATAGCCGACGGACTACTACATGTGACAACTTTGTTTAACAAGCTTAAGGTTGGGGCAAATACTGAAGGAAAAAAAAACAATGTCATTTTACAAAAAAAAAAATGAGAACAATATAGAGTTGATCTGTCAAATGAGTTAATTTCTGTAAAAGATCGTGTTGAAATTTCTAGAAATGTTGCTTCTACTGATGATGCAGTACTGGCATCCTAGTATGGGAAGAAAGGAAAATTAGTTGTACTTCTTAGTACAATACATGACAAACCATATGGGGATCAAGATACTGAAGCCAAAAATCCATTGACGATCCTTGACTACAATCACACGAAGTGTGGAGTGGACACGGTAGAACAAATTGTGCATTGACAAACAGTTTACTACAGTCATTTTCTACACTATGTTCTATGTTTCTACCATGAATGCATGTGTTCTGTGGGTGCAGCTCAACCTTGAATGGAACAACGGCAAGTCACATAAATGTCAACTGTTTTGGACTCAACTTCCAGAAGGGATTCATTGCATGTCAACATGGCAATCTTCCACCTAAACTAACGGTGAATCCCTGTGAATCTCGAAAACGAGGTCATTGTCATCGTTGCCCAAAAGAGATTGACAGAAAATGTAGAAATGTGGTACATGCAACAAATTTGTTTGTGCCTAGCATAAGAACATTGCTTATGACCGCTGCACTAGATTATATGCTGGACTCAACGTATAAGTAAAATATGTAACCATTTCTTTATATAAATACACTGTTAGGATTAATAAATCAAAACTGTAAGTAAGTAAAGTAACCCATAGCATTTATTAATGCCGTAGTGGTGTGAGATGTTAGCGATCTCACATTTCAGAGGCTCTGCAAAAGAGGGCGGTAGCCATCTCCTCTCCCTCGCAGTCTTTACTTCCCTGATTAATTCGGTACCCATTTAAGGCTGGGTCGACCTGGGAGCCGTTGCGATCTTAGAAACAAATCCGCCTCAACTTAGGAATGAACCCAGGACCACTCATATTACTCAGTGCGCTACACGGCTCACTATCAGAATGTGCATTAGAAAAATATATGGTTTTAGTTGAATTATGCAGCATGGTTCATATGGAATCCACCGGTAACAAGTGCTACTAAAAATGTCTGATATATTGAGGGTTAATAGGTTATGTTTACAATAACAAATATACTTGTTACACATTTCATTATATTTGTATTTGTATTTTTCCTTTATAAGTTTGAAATAAACAATGTTGTAATATGTGTTATTGTGTTTTAATTCTTACAATAAGATTCCTACTATTAAAAAATACAATCTTATAATATTTTCATTCTTAAACCATTGTATAAAACTTTGCATAACGTTACACGAGCATACGCTTTACAGTAAGTGTTATGTTTTTTATAAAAACCGATATAACATTAACTGTGTTCAAGATGACGCACATACTGGCTACTAATGTAGTAATAATTTAACGGTATAAGCAACAATGTGTCATTAGTTGCTTTTTACGTGGAAAATATCACACAGCATGAACTGTTATAAATGTGTGGGGCGGGGGAGGTTTACAGAATGTACGAGGCGTGTTCAAATGAAAACGGGACTTGTTACACCACGCGTGATAGAGCGCACTGATATTGATGACATTTTGCACTAGTAATGATTATCCAATAATTTACATACGGTCACGTGTTCATCTTCCCAGCATGCATATGTGCTGCAGAAGACTGTTAACAATATGGCGGGTGTGATTCCGAACCCGTCCAAAGTGAATCAGCGTGCTGTGATCCAGTTTCTTTCATTTGAAGGATGTCAAGCAGTAGACATTCATCGGAGAATGAAGGCAGCATATGGTGACAAATGTTTGTCGAGGACCAGAGTGATGGAGTGGGTGCGTATGTTTAAAGACGGACGTGAGTTAACGGCAGATCTTGCACGGCCAGGTCAGGCGCATATTGTTGCAACAGAAGAAGCCATAGCCGTGCTTGATAAAGCAGTACTGACTGACCGTCGTCGGTGCATTCGTTCGCTTGCAGAAGAATTCAGTGATTCTTCTCCTCGACAACGCTCGTCCGCACGTCGCAAAAATTGTGCAGGAAACATTGGCAAAGAAGAATTGGGAAGTTCTTCATCACCCAGCCTATAGTCCCGATTTATCCCCGTGTGATTTCCATTTGTTCGGACCGTTGAAGAAAGCACTAAAGGGACAGCGATTCAACAGCGACGCAGACGTGAAGACAGCGGTGACCACATGGTTCAGAGAACAGCCACGCAACTTTTTCTCGGACGGCATTCGACGTCTACCTAAACAGTGGGATGCTTGCCTAAATGCATACGGAGATTTTTTCTGATGAACCCAGGTGCATTCTTATTCACAAGTGGTTGCTTTGTTCAATTCCGTTGAAAATATTAAATTGCGTATGATACTTTTTAAATAAATCCACAAGTCCCGTTTTCATTTGAACACGCCTCGTATGTCTTGCAAAGTGGGCGGTGACCCGAAACGTTTGGGAACTTATGGTGTATACTCCTACGTGACTGGTGATCACTTATGGAAATGTTCTCCAATTACCGTTATTATGTTTCTTAGTTCAGAATGCAGTTATGAGATAGGAAGCATGTGCGAAATTCAAAATACGAGTACTAGCTCAAGGTACGAAATTCAAAATACTCGTACTAGCTCAGTGGTTCTGATCCATTTTGCCCCGTATCCGTTTTTGTGGCATATTTTCTTCATTGGCCAACTCTTGCGATTACAAAACATATCGTTGATTTTATTTGCAAGACTATTTAAAGTTGAGGGTTATAAATCTGTTGATATGTATCGTTCAAATAGTTACTTTCTTGTTGCTCAACCTGGATGTCTTCGTAGAACACAGTTAAAAATAATCGTCTCCGCTACACAAATTGCTAGTGTCATGGCCCCAGTGGGATTATATGACCTACAATGAGAACCACTTTGGTAGCCCATACAATATTCAGTATTGTTTAAATTAATATGTTTCGCCGTGCGTTGGCATGGCCCAAAAGAGATGGAAAGAACATCAACACTTTTACCTTACATGCATATTCTAAGAGGTGGCTGCTACTGAAGTGCTAGAGAAGAAGATAACTGTCCCATCCCATATGGGTTCAATGTGACCCATGGGGCATGTTGAAGTCCGATGTATCAAGCTGAAAAGTATATTTATTACAGCTAAGCTGTAAACCATGGCAGAACGCATTCCGTTCTCTGGACTGTACCTTGCTAATCTGCCGGAGTTTGAGAATGAACACAGAAGAAGTACAAATGAATATGTTTGAAGTATAAATGAATTATTAGACACATTAACATTAATATGTACTATATGAAAATGTACAAATTTCATACCATAAGCACATATTTTTTATACACATTCTCCAGTCACAGGAAATACAATTTTGTGTATGCTCATTATTTGAGACCGTGGATAGTGTGATCTGCTAATACAATACAACGTGATATCTCTACAATTCTATATAATTACATGCGTATTCCTTCTCAACTGTTCAAAATTTAGCCGATTTATGAAGGATGTTGTTAGACTTCTTGGAGCAGAAGGAGCATATGTCGATGAACAGATTGAGGACATACTTGATTTCGAAATCAAATTAGCAAACGTAAGTAGACCACATTTTAACTTTTTGATGATGTTTTTTGACATTGATCTTTACATTTAAGTATATCATGCTTCTGTTATACCAACCTTACTATACGCCTGCTAAACGTGGACAGTGTATGCTAGACATGCAAGAAAGTTAAATCATTTACATCTTACCTGCCTACGTAAATTACTAAACATCCATTGGTGGGACAAAGTACCAGACTACGAGGTCTTGGAAAAATCAACCTCAATAAGCATCCACACAATACTTATGAAGGCGCAGGCACGCTGGGCAGGCCATCTTGTGCGTATGGAGAACTCGCGTTTGCCAAAACAAATATATTATGGAGAACTCAAGGCAGGATTTCGAAAAGCTGGTGGACAGAAAAAGCGTTTCAAAGACACGCTCAAGTCATCCTTGAAACATCTTAACATTGACGTAGGCGCTTGGGAGAGCCTCGCTCAGGATAGAACAGCGTGGCGTTACAGCATTAGAACGGGAGCACTAGCGGCAGAAGAATTCAGACAAGAAACTGCAAGACAGAAGCGGACACGTAGAAAAGAAAAAACATCTCAACCTCACACAGATACCTTCTATTGTTGTCAATTCTGTAAAAGAACATTTTGTGCGCGCATTGGACTTGCTAGTCATTTAAAAACGCACTATTAACTTTATTATTTTATTATTTATTGTTATTATTATTATTATTGTTGAGTTTTTGGTCATCGTCGATCACGACGGACGAACATCATCATCATCATGTTTTCTTCGTTTTCTCTAAGATTTTAGTTTTCATATTTTAGCATATTTATGTCATGGTAGTTGTGATGCCAGATGTTAAATATTTGTTCTGCTGTTAAAGGTGTATGTACCGATGAGTATGCATACACGAAGTTACTCAATATAACACACGTGGAAAACCAAGGCAGTCTAGCAGAGCATACTCTACGCGAATATCATATTTTATATGAACTCACTGTTTGCTGCTGAAACACAAAACGGTAACAAACAATATTAACGCTGTCACCTGCAATGAAAATTATAAGAAGCGACTAAGGATGTTATGAGTGGGTTTCACTACTCCATCTCATCACATTCGTTGTATTGACATCTGCGAAATACCAATTCCAGAACTGTTATGGGACAATCAAAGCTTTCAACTGCAGTATGATTTGTGAAAACAAAAATGTCACGGCAACGGGCCCTTTTCGAAGACGCCTCGTGGTATTACACCCTACAACCACAATGAGTGAACCAGTTAGATGAGACAGAAACGCTACATCCATAATTAGTGAACTAACAACATGGGGCACACGTTACATTCACAGTGAGTGACCCCAGGTATCTGTGAATTACACCCTGTATCCACAATGAGTGAATTAGCTATAGAATATTTACACTCTACATTCACAATGCCTGAACCAACTATAAGAGACTTGCACTCTACATCCACAATAAGTGAACCAGCTATTAAGACAAACTCTACATACACAATGAGTGAACCAGCTATTGAGACAAACTCTACATCCACATTAAGTGAACCAGCTATTGAGACAAACTCTACATCCACAATGAGTGAACCAGCTATTGAGACAAACTCTACATTCACCATGCGTTAACCAGCTATTGAGACAAACTCTACAGTCACCATGAGTAAACCAGCTATTGAGATAAAATACATTCACCATGATTCTAGCAGCTATTGAGACAAACTACATTCACCATGAGTCAACCAGCTATTGAGACAAACTACATTCACCTTGATTCAACCAGCTATTGAGACAAACTACATTCACCATGAGTCAACCAGCTATTGAGATAAACTAAATTCACCATGAGTCAACCAGCTATTGAGACAAACTACATTCACCATGAGTCAACCAGCTATTGAGACAAACTACATTCACCATGAGTCAACCAGCTATATGACACTTGATAAAGATCTGAAAAATTGAATTTAAAAAATAGCCCACGCGAGACTACAATCTGGAGCTAAAAGTCAATTCTAACATAGACAACACGAGTGACAGGATCCAACTTCCCTCTAGGTCTTACAACAATCTGTGAACAATTGATCATTGAATAATCACTAAAACATTCAGTCAAACCATTTTATCACTGCATGAAAAATTTACCATAACCATATTTCTTACACAACTAAACCTTTCCTACAGATACTTCTAAATTTGGTGTTCCTCCATCGCAAGTGATTATGACCATTTGTTAGATCCAAATTTGAAATTAAGTTAGAATTATGTCCTTGATTATGATTTCAAGATATTATAGAAAGTTGCTGATATTGTGAGTTCTATCATGAAATTAGACTATATGAATGATGTGTTGTGTATTTATTCGTCCATGTCTATGAATGAATGACATGAAAGTTTAACGTAATGGTGTAAAACGACAGTATAATATATTACTACTAGATTTATAGGAATCAACAGAAGAATTAACAGCCGACACACAACAGCAGTAGTCAGTTACCGAATGCTGAATGACATACTGAATATGAGATCGAAGCATCTATGGACGTGTCAAGGGATGTCAAGATGATTATCTGAAGACTAACTAACTATATGTTTTGATTGATGTGGATTTGCTAAGGAATTAGGAAACGTGTCGAGTCAAGTCGTCAGACGGGAATTCGTGTACATAAAATTTGACCGTAGTATGTCACAATGGGATTTCTTTGTCTAGGAATTTGTTCAGAGTTACTCATGAGCTAAGCTAACATAGCTAGTTCAGACAGTATTTTGTAAACTCATGTTTATCTAATTTTATGCACAGAAAAGCTAGGTTTGACTTTGAGTGGCACACACTAGATTAAAATGTTTTATACCTGACAGTTTTCCCTATTTGTTATAGACTTGTAGTTTCCCTGTGTGAGCATTATATCGTAGGTTACGTCTTTGTGATTGATGTATCATTAGATATTCTGAAAGAGTCTAATCCTTAGCAGGAGGAACGCGGTAGCCTAGTTGATAGTGAGCTTGCTTGTTATCACCGGGTTACATCGTGCAGGGTTCGAAACCGCGCCAACCGAAAATCCGAGTTTTGATTTCTTGCTTGACATGACCACAGTCAAATCAGTTGTAAATTAGTAGCTGAGGTAAAGTTATTTGAATAATTGGAATCTTAGCACTATTACCACTATCTGTATTTTTAAAAATGTATGATTTACCACATCTTTTGCACGGAACTACTTCTCCTCACTATGAACGTTTTATGTTTACTGTTAATTTCTATCCATCCATACTACATGTGAATTGTTACTATTTTTTTCTCATGATAACTCATTTAACAGGCTAGTTTTATATTTTTGTATAGATTTGTTAAACGTATCAGATCTATAATGGACTCAATGCCGAAAAGGGGCTCAAAATGCTTAGAACATTAACTGAATTGTAATCGGATATTGGGGAGCTCGGTAGCCTAGCTCAGGGGTCGGCAACCTTTTGCTAACTGTGTGCCAACTTAAGGTTTCAAATTATTCAGAGTGCCACGCCCAAGTGCCGAAATGAGCTAGGAAACCCCGCTAATCGATTTATAGTCAATTTTATTCAAGAAACGTGAAGAGTGCGTGCCATTTGAAATTGCTTGTCGTGATAAGTGTGGCACGCGTGCCATAGGTTGCCGACCCCTGGCCTAGCTGATAGAGAGCTTGCTTGCTATCACCGGGTTACAGCGTGTCTGGTTCGAAACCACGTCCGGACAAAACAAAATCCGGGTTGTGATTTCACGCTTGAGACAACCACTCCTGTCGACTCAGCTGTTATTAAATAACTGGTATTAAAACTACTACTACTACAACAGCTTCTGCTATTGATAATTTTAAAAATATTACTACTATTTCTAAAACTACAACTACTACTAATATTATTGTTACTGCAACCATTACTTCTACAAGAACTACTACTACTACTGCTGCTGCTACTATTAGAACTACTACTTCTACTGCTACTAGAATTACTACTACTATTGTCTATACCTAGGTGAATGATGGTTGATAGTATCCACACTTGTCGTTCTAAGGCTAGAATTCTCGCCGTGGCTGCATTAATTCCATGTTTGTTAAAGCTTATCTTGACGTTTTCTATTCATCGTTTTCTTGGTCTACCTTTGTCCTGGTATTCTTTTATTATATGCTCTTATTGGTATTTGTTTGGGTTGAAGTTTTTTTGTAATCGTAATCGTTGCATCTGTAACTGCAATATATGTAGTAATAGTAATATTTGTAGTAGCGGTAGTAGTAATTATTGTTGTTGCAGTTGTTATAATAGTAGAAGTAAGTATCGTTGCATTAGTATTAGTAATTGTTGTTGTATTAGCAAATGTTGCATTATAGTAACAGATGCCAATGACTGTCCAGTATTGCTTAGTAACATACCGTCTAATGTCTCACGAACTGAAATTGTTTCTCTAGTTAACGCAGCCTCCAGATGAGATACAAGACACAGGTGCTCTTTACAACAAAATGACGGTGAAGGAGATTCAAGCTCTTATACCTACGGTTGGATATACTTATATTTGCTAAGTATTTATACTCTTCTTCTTCTGCAATCATTTATTATATGTGTATTTCACATGCCGTGCATTTCATAGTCATCCTTGGGAATTTTTTGGCAGAAGACAAAGTAAGAATGCGAGACAAAACATGCTGTGAAATTGATGATTCTCTTCAGGGTGAACGTTTGTCCCCCCAGTTTTCTTTAGTCGCTTCCTATGACATGTTTGAAAAGATGACGTTGGCTCTGCCCTACTTGTCCAATTGTGTTCGTGTATAGAGAGATTTAGTTTCGATCAATTTTTCAGTTCAAACTTTTCTTACAGTTTGCTTTAGAGAGACGTTCGTATGGGCAAGACTAAATCTGTGATCACTGAAGCTGAAACAGTGATTGGGTGTATGTGTTCTGATGGCACTGTGATCTGTGAACACTGAAGCTGAAACAGTGATGTAGTTTGTGTGTTTTCTGATGCCTGTATTGTTGCTCCGAAGATGTAAACTGCAGAGTTGCTGATAACTGTTTGGTGTAAGTGAGCGTTTGATCTGTAATGTAACGTTCTCGGACTAAATATCGTGACTTGTTCGTTTCTGTTCAATCTCTAAATATTGTCTTGCTCTGGTTTGTAGCTTCATTTAGTTCTCTCCACTCTCACAGATTTCAACAGCGACTTAACGTCCATGAAATTCTCTGGTAATTGGTACTGAGGGAAATTATCTCTTGTTTGTGACGATTTTTCGTGTCAGTTATGTAACTGGGACCTGCTATCAGATGCACTACTAATTTACTTTTGTTGGATAATTTGGAAATATGTTGTCTAAATTTGTGAATTGTTGTGTCTTTTTTCGTATCTTGGATATTTTGTAACACTAAGTATTTATAATATTGTTCGGCTATTTCACATAGTTGTTATTATAATCATTGTTTAAGTATTTTATATAGTTGGTATTATAATCATTGTTTAAGTATTTTATATAGTTGGTATTATAATCATTGTTTAAGTATTTTATATAGTTGTTATTATAATCATTGTTTAAGTATTTTATATAGTCGTTGCTATAATCATTGTTTAAGTATTTCATATAGTTGTTATTATAATCATTGTTTAAGTATTTTATATAGTCGTTGCTATAATCATTGCTGTTTTGCGTTCTTGTTTTTTATATTCGTCTTATAAATAAAAAGTTTTGTTCAGAAAGTGAGACATTTCAGTGCATCAGTATCCCAGAAGTGTCACATCCTGCGAGGAACACAGAATATACTTCAATCAATTCTGAGCGAGCTAGTTCATTATGATTTTATCAGACCTCTTGACCTATCTAGAGTGATGGTACACATATCATTTCCTGCTACTTAGGTGTCTTACACACAGGGACAAAGATGCAATGTTCGCTTAAGTGCATTTCATAGTCGTCCATTGGGACAATTTGACAGAAGAAACTGTAAGAAATAAAAAAAAAAATAAAGACATTATGTGAAAATGATGACTTTCTTCAGGACGAAATATTGTCACCCTATCCCCCATCTTATTTTTAGTCTCCTCTATGGCATGTCTGAAAGGGTGACAATGAGCATGCCCTAGATGGAAATCTAGGATTATGGTTGCCCACACAGGCCGCCAGGATCTGAAAGGAATTTCAGAATAACAAAAGTGTGTCCAGTGGTACATGTCGTCAAAGGCGAATAATGAGATGTCAGCGCGGTTTTTGTACCTCATTTATAGATCTGTCACAGAACAACTGGTCTGAAATCCGATGTTCCAGGTCGAAATGTACAAATATCAGTGTATCAAATACAACCAAACTCTAAACCATGGCGCGCAACATATTCCGTTCTCTGGACTGAGTCCTGCTCGTTAGTTGGTTGATTGATGGATGTGTTGATTGGCTGGTTCGCAGTGGAGTTGCTAATCCAGCGGTTCATGGATTCATGACATTTGACTCAGTGCCTTTGTGTGATATATGCAGGTATTTCTTTGTTAAATGTTGTTTTGTTCCATGTGGCAGTATTCTACAATGAAGGGAAGTTTTCAATGTTTCATTTATCCGTCGCTGTGGGAAGAAGCATTTCTCGAATATCATCCAAGGCTGGACATTCAAAAATGGTGGTGATCGACAGTTTCCCAAGGATGAGTGCACAGTCGATAGCCTGGTGTGTGAATGAAAACAGCGAGTTTTGGATAGCATACGCAGAAGACCAAGAAGTATATGCTTTTAGAAACGTTTACTAAGCATGTCCAGAAATGCAAACAGATCAATGACAAAACAGTTACAGCTAACAACTTTAACGGTTCATTCATTACCAAGTACTATGTGTTTTTTTCCTGAACCCTCAGTTCAATCTGTTGAGATACCTGCAAGGTTTTATGCTGAACGAAATTACCGAAGACGAGCCTGTTGTGATGTTTGCGACAGCATATATTCAAAACGTCGTGAATCTAATTCACAACACGGATAAACGGTAAGATCTATGTGTATACATTGTATTTGTTGAAGTGTGGTATTCATTATTTGCTATTATTCTTATCATTATTACGATAATCATAGTATGATGGTTGGTTCTCAATGCAGTATTAGTTTATCACCCTTGTACCCTATACATTCCGCTAAAAACTGGTGCCTCTGTGCCATTATTTCTTATTGTGATTTTTGAAATATTTCACAACTAACATTGGCCACGGTGTTCTATAGTGTGCAATGTCACTCATTAGGAGTATTCTACACTGCGTTTAACTTTGCAATGTCACGAATTAGGTAATATTCTACTATGAGGTGAACTGAGCAATATCACGAACTTGACAGTATTCTCTACTGATGGGAGCTGTACAATATCACGAACTTGACAGTATTATATACTGAAGGGAACTGTGCAATATTACGAACTTGACAGTATTCTACACTAATGGGAACTGTGCAATATCATGAACTTGTTAGTATTCTACACTGAAGGGAACTGTGCAATAACTGTGATTTTTATCAAATTTCAAGTCATGCTTCAGAATCGCTTTCGTCTGACTTGTTTTTCTTCTTCTTCTTTCTCGTTATCCTGTAGTAATAAGCAGCTGATAAGATTTCTTCAATGTACTGTAGTATGGCTATCAACTATGTAACAGAGCCGTGGAACTTATCCGTTGGAGATATTTCAGTTGGTCATAATGTTATTCTTATGGCGTGCTACAATTGGTAGTTCTGTAGAATATATTTTATGTTTATGTTCATGGTATGGGACATGTATCAGAGGTTGAAGTATTGGTCTCAAATCCATAAGGTTATGGTTCGACTCCAGGTAATGACTGTATTTTTTTTTCTGGATGGTAAATTTTGAAATTCATCCACTATAAATGACGTGGAGATTACACGGCCTAGCGGCATTTATCACACAGCTGCAAATACTATCTACATGCAACTTCCTTACAGGAAACATGAAGTATTGACAGTTTTCTGAACATTTTTCACATTGGTACATATCAGTGTCGTCAACTCACGTTCTCTCATCCATCCACTTATTTTTTTGGCAGCACTGCTGTAATGCAAAGAATTCTCTTCAGAACGTTGTCCTCACTTAAGCCTTCTCTGACGTAGGCCAAGCGTTTTGCATTTTCCAACGACGTATTTATGTTATGTTTAGTGTCGTCAGTCCATCAGCTTCTTGGTCTACCCTTTCTCCTCTTTATCCCAGCATATATTATGGAGTGAGTCAGTCAACTTTCTTTAAAATTCAGTAGTCAATTGCTATGAAATCCATCGTATTGCTAACACTGTTCTTCCTCTTTCGCTCTAATTGTTCATCGTATTGCTAACACTGTTCTTCCTCTTTCGCTCTAATTGTTCATCGACATTATATTATTGGTATAGATCTACGAGTATTAACTATTTGTATGTTACATTAGACTCCGTTGTTTATGGATGTTTATTATCATAACAATTCACAAATCTTGCCTTCTAACATTAGAAAGATTCTCCAGTGCCAGAATCTCTTACCTGTCTCAAAGGTGTGCATTTTTTTAGAAGAAATATTGTACTCATAGTATTAAATATCATAATTGTTTATATGAAGTGATGCATGGCTTCCACGTCAGGAAAGTCATAGCAAAAAGGGTAATAATATGCCAATATTAGTAAAACAAATATTACTTTTGTCCATCATAATTGATGATGACCATCTGTTATATCCGCTTTTGAAATGCAGTTATAGTTTTCTTGATTGAGTTTGTAGATGCCTATATAAAAGAAATATGATGCTTATATAAAAGAAATATGATGACTATATTAAAGACATATGATAACTATATAAAGGATTGAGCAATATATAATTAATAAGTAATTATAGTGGCAAATATAAATGGAAAAAAGCATGTGGTAAAAATAAAGATACCACGTTCAACTAGTGTGACTGAATCCCTATTTTTAAGGTTCTTCTTTTGCACGACAGTTAGTCTGATGGGACACTATTGAACCATTTAGTACATTCGTATGCCGATTCTTATCTGTATTCCTATTTAAATTTTTCTCTCATTGGCTCTAACTGTAAGAGTTATGTATATTCTATAGTACTTGTATTTACTACGAAATGTATAACGAAATATGTAATACGTGCAGTTTTTTCGCTTCAGGACTCTGGCTAATTACCTGATATGGAGGTTGGTCAGTTATATGGTTCCAGAACTCGGCGAGGCGTATCAGCAAGTAGACTCCCACTATAAGCATGTCATCATGGTATGTATACTTCTTATATGTATATATTTCATATGTTTATGAATGCCTTTTATGCCATTTCATGAAACTAATACTCTGAGTCTAATAGAATAATAAAGTCACATGCAAAGTAGTACGTTAGTACACCACCATAATAAGATGCATATCAGTTCAGGTGTGGATGAGTGTTCCACAGTGTTAAATAACACCCATTCTTACATGTTCCACTGTGCTACATATCACCGATTCTGGAATGTTCCACAGTGCTACACAAAACCTATTCTGACATGTTCCACAGTTCTACACAAAACCGATTCTGACATGTTCCATGGTGCTTCACAACACCAATGCTGATATGTTCCACAGTGCTACATAACACCTATTTTGACATATTCCACAGTACTACACATCACCGATTCTGAAATGTTCCACAGTGCTACACAACACCTATTCTGACATATTCCACGGTGCTTCACATCACGATTCTGACATGTTTCACTGTGCTACACATCACCGATTCTGACATGTTCCACGGTGCTTCACAACATCGATTCTGGCATGTTCCACAGTGCTACATAACACTGCTTATAACATGTTCCACAGTGCTACACGACACCGATTCTAACATGTTCCACGGTGCTACACGACACCGATTCTAACATGTTCCACAGTGCTACACGACACCGATTCTGATATGCGATGTGCGTCATGCGCATTAAACAAACTTGTAAATGGAATATCAGATGCATGTCGTTGCGTCTGTACACCACTGGCCCACTAGACAAACCACCCATGCAACAGAAAACCTTTATGGATGGCATGCCGTTATATTGAGGTTATCTTCTTATAGAAGGCTTCATTGCACGTCATCTATACAATTATGCTTTTATTTCGTTTGTTTAAATGTGTTTCATGTTTACCTGAATATATATGTATGTAGTTGGGAGGGATCTAGAGATGTACTGTGCAGCACTGGGGAGGAGGAAACTGACAGCACTTTTTTTCCTATGGCTGAAACGCATCATAGAGGCACAGTGACTTAGGGCGTGACAATCCTTTTTACTTGAACATTTGGATGCATGCCTGGAGCAATAGAAAGTTCGGCGTAACCAGAAGTCAATTGGTGGCCTGGAATGAGCATAGTGAACCCTATCTAGGCTACAGTGGCTGGGATCAGTGCCTAAGTTGAAACCTACCTTCCAGAGGTGTGATAGTTGTTTTCTGGCTCTGTCCCGGGTGGGCCGAAAATCCACAGACTTCCCAGCAATCTAATGTCATTTAATGGAATTAGGTCAAATGGCATGAGCCCATGGACCGCTGGATCAGCAACCAACCAACCAACGGAATATCAGCGGTAACAGAGATGGGATTATATCGCGGGACTCTTGTGTTCCATGACCAGAGCAGCTGTCTTGTGAATCACGCCCTTAATTCTTATGCGGGTATATATATATATATATATATATATATATATATATATATATATATATATTAATATATATATATATAATATATATATATATATATATATATATAATATATAATCACCATATGTTCGGCCATTTTTCTCGTTTTTGTTTGTCTATATCCTGTTGAATTCTATCAATTGGTGTTGCTCTATTTCTATCCTTCTAGTTTTTACATCGTTGGTACCCTCCCAAACTTCCAGAAATTTTCCCGTCTAGACATGTTGTGAACCTAGCCAACTCCATTCTTTACTCGTCGTGTGTTATTTTGTGTTCTTGATAAAGGCATTTCATTAGAAATGTCGAACAATGTGTATGTATGTGTGTGTGTGTTTATCGTATGTACTACTAGATATTAACAAAATTCCATTACCTGTTTCCACGTTTCGCGTGTCGGGTGACAGTTTTGCTACAATTTATAGGTTGACAGAGGCAATATCTATATATTATGTATGGTTATTGTGTTCTAGCAACTTAACAAATTCTTCCATCACATCTTATGATCTGGGACTGGTTTATTCACCGGATAAATTACTATACTGTATCGGTCCATTTGTCTGAAGACAACAATTTTTATCTTTGTGTCAATGTTTATCAATGTTTAACTTTTTTTAAACTCCAGAAATGACTGCTACTTGTTGACAAAAAAGTGGTGATATTTTAGCCTTTTAATCCATTATTCAATATGTTCAGCAATGCAGATCGGCTATAATGTAAAATGTAAATACAAAAACTGAACGAATATACAGAATTGGAAGCTTTCTGATCCTGTTTTCAAGTTCGCCTGTTGGGAAATAGTTTATCTGCAGTTGTAACCTATCGTCAGTTGTAGATTGCATTTGCAACCTATCGTCAGTTGTAGATTGCAGTTGTAACCTATCGTCAGTTGTAGACTGCCGTTGTAACCTATCGGTAGTTGTAGACTGCAGTTGTAACCCACTTAATACCATCAGAGAAAGACAATCCGTTTTCAATCACCTTATAGAAAAAGTTCTGGAGAACATAATAAAACCGGGTAAGATTGAGGGCTAAGCATATTGAGGACGACTACCAGAGAAAATATTTGCCTCCCATCATGGCAAAATAAAGACTCAACAACGATCCTGATCAAATACACTGGAAATAGAAAAGTGTGAAGACCCGTGATCGTATACCAATCGGAACGGCAACTTATAACGCTGACGATCATATTATCGCTCGATAGAATATGTCACATTATGATGATGTCATGTGATGTAAACATTGAAAGATGTTCCATGCGTAGGTCGTACCTCAGTTTCAGCAATACAGTACAACTAAACTTCCGTACATGCTATTAGAACAGAAACTGCTACAAGAAGGAGAACTGTTTCGGTTGTTACACTGAATTATACCTGCTATATACTCCAGGGTGCACAGAGAAACTCTATGAGATGGAAGAAATGTGTCAAGTTTGTCAATGAGAGGATGGGTATGGCTGTTGGAGCAATGTTCATTAAGGACAACTTTAAGAAGGAAAGCAAGGACACGGTAAGGGATGTAGCTATTGTTTTATATGTGAAATATGTTCTATGCCAATTCTGTTATTATATGTGGGTTGTGGTACATGTGAACTATGAGTTATGTAATATGCGAACTATGTTATATTTGAGTTATGTAATATGTGAACAATATTTTATATTTGAGTTATGTAATATGTGAACTGTGTTATATTTGAGTTATGTAATATGTGAACTGTGTTATATATGAGTTATGTAATATGCAGTTGATTTCACAACTGGAAATATTGAGTCCTTGTTGGTCAGTTGTAGACTGCCGTTGTAACCTATCGGTAGTTGTAGACTGCAGTTGTAACCCACTTAATACCATCAGAGAAAGACAATCCGTTTTCAATCACCTTATGGAAAACGTTCTGGAGAACATAATAAAACCGGGTAAGATTGAGGGCTAAGCATATTGAGGACGACTACCAGAGAAAATATTTGCTTCCCATCATGGCAAGATAATTCCTTAGCCCGGATGCTTATCTGTGTTTTTCAGCAAGTGGTGGCATGATGAAAGTTCCATCTTCATAACAAGGAACTGACAATCTTCCTAACAAGGGACTGACCTCGGTGTGGTGTTATATTACTTCACGAAAGTATGTAAGTTTGTGAAGAGACAAATTCAACAAGATATTAGAAGTACTAACTCCACATTCACTTCCTGACGCAGGGTTCGCACGAAAATTAAGGTGTATTTTTTAAAACACAGACTAAACGTCATTTATATCAGTAATCTCCTCAAAGTGTGCATAATCCCGTTATGTAAGTTTTCGAAACACGTCCCATTATAGAGTACATCTCGGGTTAGTTTGAATAATCATATAATCAGTTGGTGAGGATAATGTAAAACTCTTTTAGTTTTCACTACCAAACATTGCTAAAAAAATCTAAGCGACATTATATGTGAAATAAGTTGTAGCTCAGGTCTTCATTTTCTGTGCTGTCTTTGACAAGGTTGAACGGGATGAACTTTATCTGAAAGGATTCTATTCCTTGTTCAGATTAACAGTTGATGTGTTTCTTATGAACTAACCTTTTAACGAATTGCAATACGTATTTCAAAGACCTGTGTGTTGTATTGTTGAATGCAATTTCAATTTTGTGGATACAATGGCTTCATTCAATAGATTACTAGCACGTACAATACGAGATGGCGGAATACAATCTCTGCAGAAAAAAAAACAATTATGGCAAGCTGACATATCTGCTCATATCGTGTTTTTTTTTTTTTTTGTTGATACATTATATTTATAAATCCTATTCATTGTTGGCCTGAGCGTCTTCGGTAATCTTTCATTTTGTGAATGACCTGACATTTTGTTAAAAATATTTTTACTTTCAATGCTTCAATGAATAGTATAAAGATTGTTTGTAGACCATCTATTGATTAGTTCATTGTGTGCTTTTTTTATTTTATTTTTTATTAAAAAAATTTTGGGGGTGGGGAAGGGGGTATTCGTTCTCAAATTCTCACATGATCTCTCACATGATCCCTCACATGATCCCTCACATGATCCCTCACATGATCCCTCACATGATCCCTCACATGATCCCTCACATGATCTCTCACATGATCTCTCACATGATCCCTCACATGATCCCTCACATGATCCCTCACATGATCCCTCACATGATCCCTCACATGATCTCTCACATGATCCCTCACATGATCCCTCACATGATCCCTCACATGATCCCTCACATGATCCCTCACATGATCTCTCACATGATCCCTCACATGATCCCTCACATGATCCCTCACATGATCCCTCACATGATCCCTCACATGATCCCTCACATGATCTCTCACATGATCCCTCACATGATCCCTCACATGATCCCTCACATGATCTCTCATAAAGGAGGACATACTACTACTGAATGTCCTGCAGGATGTTGTCCTGTACGGAAATGCGTTGTAGCCTCGTTTTATTTATGTCATTGACCCAATACATCAACTTTCTGTTTTTGAAATTACTGTCAGTATATTTACCACTTCCTTACGCTGAGTGGTGGACTTATGTCGCAGCAAACACTAGTTTTATCAGTCATGGAAGATGGCATCAGTGCTCATACTCATTATTATCAGGTGCTATGCCGGCAGGCGTAGGCGATCATAGTTGTCCCTGCTCTCTATCTCCAGTATTACGTATCAAGATCGTTGTTATTTTCCTTGCCTTGCCAGGTTGTCAAAATGTCTAATATTTTCTCACTTTGTCGGGCTCTGTTGCTTTCAATCTTGCCTGTTGTGACTATGTTCTCCAAACCTCCCTGTCTCATGAAGACTTTGTTCTTGGGAGAATAATGTGGTAGTTTCCTGTTGCTTTCCACATCCATATGTGGGATATCCATTTATATCCGCTACCTTTGACAATATTTTATGTCGGGACAAATGGGTCTGCCCAGTTGCATAGGTACCACTTATACCGGTGGCTATCAGTCGTTTCCTTGTTCGTGCCTAGCGAACATCATGACGGCACGATCAACGACTAAACTCCAGACTCTACTCCAAGAATATTCAAATGTCATCATCATCACCAGGTGCCATGCCAGCTGGCGTAGGCGGTCACAGCTCTCTGTCCACAATATTATGTATCAAAGTCGTTGTTGTTTCCTTGCCGTGCCAGGTTGTCAAACTGTCTAATATTTTATCACGTTGTCGCCCTCTGTCTCTGTTGCCTTCAATTGTGCCTGTTGTGACTATGTTCTCAAAACCTGCCTGTCTCATGAAGTGGCCAAAAAAAGAAGATTGCCTTTTTCTTATATTGTTGATTAAGGTCCGTTTCACATTTGACTCTTTCAACACCTCTATATTAGTTTTTCTGGCAGTCCAATGTACACAACAGAAAATACACGAGAAATGTACTGCACATTTCAGCTGTTAGCCATTCACTTTAAATAACAAATAATACGATATTAAATAATACTCAAGTGGCGACTGAGCAAATAACGTTCAAACTTACGCCATGTTGACACCGGAAGTGTTCATAATATTGCAGACATAAGTAGATAGATTGAAAAATAATACAGAATGAGGTTGTGATGATAGTTCTTAGATGTACAAAAAAAACCCATCTTCTTCTCCTTTTGATCCATGATGTGTGGCGTTGGTTATCATATCTTTCCACGGTCTTCTGTTGTGTGCGTTGTCAATCATTTCTGATATTCATCGTTGTTCCCCATACCACAATGTCACGATGTCTAGCATCTTCTATCTTGGCTATTGCTATCACTAGTATAGTATGTCAGCCGTAAAAGAGAACTGGTTTAATTACTTGCCACCAAGTACTTTTCTTGTGATTTAAGTACTTGCCACATAGTACTTTTCTTGTCACCAAGCTTAACGCATACCACGGTCACGCACGATTGACCTTTTTCGATTTTCTGAAACATGTTATCATGTTCACCAATAAAATACTTCTGTCTAAACTTCCATATATATAAACACATTACCTGATCTCTGAATTGCCTTGTGTTTTAATGATCTAACGGACATGCATTCTGATATAACCAATCTGCGCTCGAATCATAATTTAACGAGGTTCGCCATATCAGTAAGAGGAAAAAACATGAGTATTCCTATTTCAAAATTCACTCATAAGACATCTGGAAACTGCAAGAGACAAACATGCGCATATTAAATGTCCTCTTTGCTTTTAAAAATGTATTCAATATAGAAATCTGCCTAAACGTGATCTTCATTTTTTTTCACAAATAAAAACCCATCAAATTATATACTTTTCTACACATATTGTGCTAATTCTCGTATGTTTATAACACCGTGTGCAGCTGTTTATTTCAAATCTGAGCTTACTTTTACTGTGTTTTTTTTGTTTATTTTAAACAAGGCGTTGGAAATGATCCAGAACATTCGAGAATCCTTTAATGAACTTCTGGAGGAAAACGAATGGATGGATGATCAGACGAGAAGCTTTGCTAAGGAAAAGGTTAATGAACAAACTGCTGTTTTAATGTCTTCTGTTGATATTAGTCTGTGTAACACAAACTTTTGTGTCTTTTATGCATATATAGTTTGTTTAACATAAAATTAACACTTTCTGTAGACCAACTTCTGTGTGTCGCCATGACTTTCATTTTGGCAAAATTGAAGGCAACAGAAACAGAGGGCGACAACGTGAGCAAATATTAGACAGTTTGACAACCGGGCACGGCAGGGAAACAACAACGACTTTGATACATAATACTGTGGGCAGAGAGCTATGGAGAGCCATGACCCCCCCCCCCCCCCTACGCCAGCCGGCGTGGCACCTGATGATGATGAACATAAAATGATTTCTTTTGTGCATATTTAGTCTATGTAGCATACACATTTGTGTCTTTTATGCATATGTAACTTGTGTAACATAACATTGTCTTTCTTTTGTGCATATTTAGTCTGTGTAACATAACATTTTGTTATTCTCTAAAAACGATGTCCATAAATTACGTCTACGATTTATGAGATATGGGAGTCTTGAAATGTTTGATATAAAATCAATCAATACTATCAACATCACAAGAACAATTACAACTACATATAAATATTTTCTGCCTAAACACCGTGTGCAGCTATAATATTTTTAACAAGGGGGAATTCCTGAAACGTTGACGTCAATAGTGATACATTTAAATAACAAATATGTTATAATTTTCTGAATACATTTTATGAATTTAAACATAACTTTAGTCTACATTTTCATTTTATATTGTTTTCTCTTAACATTTGGTAATATATTTATCGATTTCATGTTCATAATAAACGTATTTGTGTTTTGTATATCTGCGCCAAGATAAAGAATCATGGAAAATCACTAAGGAGAATTGTTGTAATTGATCATGTAGAAAAACAATTCTTTCTTTTCGCTTTTTACCCCTTTATGTTTTACAGTTGCAGGGGCAGAAGAGTTCTCTGGAGACGGCATTTTTCGGTGCTTCATATATGTTTGCTTTGTTGACTCGTGTATTGCTGTAATTCATCTATTGCATGGTCTGTCACTGACTATGTATCCATTGTGTCTGCACAGGAGTGCTTTGTGGGAAATTATCTAATGGTAGCCTGGAAGCATGGAAAACAACTTAATCTGTTGTCTTCTGATACAATCAAAGATTGGTATTGTGTTTGTTAACTTTCTGATGTTTTCATTTCTGATTCTGTCTCGTATCGTTACTCCAAAGGAGTCAACGTAGACAAGTCATTTTTATTGTAATAAGTTTTCTTTTGCCTTTTAGTTGTTAGTGTCCACATTTGACATTGGTAGTGCAGTGATTGTGTTTAGGCGTTTCCATTTCTGCGTCATAGAAACATGGCTTGATAAAATTTCAGTCATTTATTTTGTTTATTATTGTTGAGTTTATTAGTTATTTGTCTCTTGAAAAAGGTCCCATTTGGACCAATACGTTGAGATTTGTCCTGTGTAGTTTTATTGTATGAATTTTTATATATACTTTTTTATATATTTGTATTCATAGGCAAGGTAAGTGTTTTTAGTAACCAGTTTAACTCATTTTGCTTTAATATTTGCAGTGATGGTATCATAGTCGTTTTATATAGTGCGTGCAGTTTTGGTGTTCATGTTGACATGTTTGTATTTGAAAGTAGGGGACATCTGCTCTATAATCTAGTATTCTATGTTTGCATCTATTTTGAATTTATTTGCTGTTTCCCATTTTAAAATATGATGCTTCCAAGAGAAGTGAATTATTTCAACTGTGTCAGTTGTTGGTCATCGATGAAATAGTAATTGTTCTTTCTGTTTAAGCAATTAGCATCACCTTAGTGTTTTCTGTGTTTACCTTCATGTTAAAGTCGTTACATTTTGTGTGGAAAATATTTATATGTATTTGTAATTGTTCTTGTGATGTTGATAATATTGATTGATTGTCTGCAAAAATAAGCGTGCTCAGTAGGTTGTGTGTGCTGTCTCTTCACTCGTGTTGACACTTTTACATATACAATCGATATGTGTAATGAATAACAAGGGTGATATAACACTACTTTGTCACACAGACAGACTGTCTATAGGATTTGTCTGAAAGTCATACACTCGTTGTACAAATGATATACATTTAGCATAGACATAAACAAGAAACTTATAATTTTCACTAAATCTACACAATTCATGAAAGTAATATTAGATTACTAACTAGGAACAGTCTCATAAATAACATGATAAACGAATGTAGAGAACTGCTACATATGTTAAAATGAAGCACACAATCAACCCAAAAGATCACAGTTTGTTCGTAAATAGTATTATTAAGAGAAAACTATGCAAGTATAGTTTATGAGTCAACAGCTTCTTGAAACATTGCCGAGCTAGACGCTATTCAACACTAAGCTTAGTTCACCATATCTGTTTGTTTGAGTGTTTGTGAATTCCTGGAATTACGATCGATTACCTCTTACTTTCTATGTGCAATGGGGAGAATATTTTATACCCAGGAGGCTTCACTTTTCGGCTTGGTGCAATGTCTATTGGAGGAGACTTCCACTTATGGAGGGTACATAAGACGGGACGAGACTCGACGAGCTGATATTTTGCTTGTGTCACTCATTGTTTGTCTATCCTCTGACGAGGCGTTTCGCAGCCAGCGAGCTGTTCCTGATGTAGGAAGATCATTCCATTACCACCCTTTGTGTTCCTAGTTCCCAGAACTAATTTTTTTCCGTATGAACCGTGTTAGGTAGCGGCGACGGTCGAATTAAACTAGGGTTGATACATTTTCCTAGACAAGGCGCTGCTTTGCCATACATGTCGGGGCTCTGGAGTTTGGTGTGTTCATTTCTCACAACACTCGCCTCGTCCGCTTGAGATGGCCTTCCAATCCATCGTCAGTTGTATTTTGACTCTTCACCATTGCGTATATTACCCAGAGACAGGTAAAATACGAATCTTGGGCGAGGGCTTCGCAGTGGGCCCTTGGGTACGGAGCCCAATTCTCTCTGTATTGGCCGTGTTGAACAACAGCGGACAATCGAGTTGAACTAGTTTTACAGTGACGGTATAGTTTTGTGCCCCCCTCTATGTTGCCCCCAGTGTCCGGATTCCGAATCTCAACACTGCTTCGGTCAGATCTTTGAACAATGCGCTCCCGACATTTGTTCGGTGCTTGTCCTGTGTGCAACGATGAACTGTATTCAAAGCTTTCTTCCATACCCAGGAGTGTGAATTCAAGTTGGTGTATCCAATACTTGATTCATGACTCCTACTTTGAATGAGGTCAATTGTGATGGACATGTGGGATTCAGTGTGTTCTCGAGCCATGAACAGCACTTACACCAGTCGGTCACTTGCAGGGATTCTGTTCTGTTATTCAGTACAGCTCCGTTGTACTGAATCGATTCATTTACACTGCGCTGCCCTCTAGCGTGTTGCCTTTTACATGTGGTGTGTACTCGACAAATCACTGGATGTTAGGGACATTGACATTCTCCACCCTCCAATGTTTCTGTTTATTTTTAAGTCGGCCAGGTCGGAAAACACAGATGCGCATGTTCATGTTGGATATGTTGGTGTAGAGATTTCTGAGATATTTCCTGTCTCTCTGCAGGCAGTTCTCATTCCATCTACCACATTCACGGACACGAGCGTAAAAGCGTTAGCCAGGAATACAGCAAGATCCGCAATATTTCTGTTTCCAGGGTGAACCGTGAGGAGGTGCTTTTAGGATCTTAGTTATCTGCTAACCCTGAGTCTGCACGAGAGCAATGCGAGACCCTTTACACCCCTCACCATATCTGGAATAAGCACACCCAATATCATCCACGGCGTTCTAAGCCGCAATTGATGTCACGCCGCTTACACTTAAGTCTGATATTTAGAGCCTATATTCATTCGATTATTGCGGTAACTTACGCAACAAACACTTTTTTAGACATTTAAACAGGGTTCAAAAGCCGTAGAGGATTGACTTCACTATACTCGGTTTCCCATATGTTCTCCGTCACTCTCATCGAAGCTGCACGCCACCTGCCGAGAGTATCACTCATAGCACCGTAACTCCGTAGCTTCAAGCGATAATCCACAGGGATCTCCAAAAATCCATCTTGTAAACAAGACGACAAGAGCCGGATTCGAACTCACGACCTCCTGAACACAAGGCGAACTCTACGCTAGGGGAGATCCCCGATATCCTAGATTTTTTAGACATTATACTATTGAGAGCATAAAAAACACATTTCATCAGTACTTCACTTTCTGGTATTTTATCCCTTCAGCGAATGTTAACTTATATTTGAAGAGATAATTGCAATATAAATGTATTATGTAATATTAAAGTCATAGTACTATTGTCTAACAGGCAAATGCCATGATTGAAAGGATTGGATATCCAGACTTTATTGCAGATCCTGTTCAACTCGATGCTAAATACGATCTGGTAGGTATGTTTGTATATTTATAACATGAATACTCACATGCATAATGAATATACTAATAATGTAGCACAGACAAACTGGGTTGTGTTCATAAATATTTAATCATTTATAGGTTGTTCTGTACGCATCAATACTCTCCTGAAAATCATTGAGACACAATATATACTCTGCCTTGTGCCTGTTGTCTCGATTCCTTCATATTTATAGCAAGTGTTTTATTGAATGATACGTATGGGCATCGTGGTTAATTAATAACGATATCTACAGCGGTGAAAATTTCAGATATTTTTGATTGTGGTTTGTGTCCAGTGTACAGTACGGCTGTACTCTCATATAGTTGGACTACTAGCGATATAGGTACATACTCCCACCGGTCAGTAGAAGTGATATTTACACTGCGGAGGCTTTATTTCGCCAAATAATAACCTCCATTATTTTTGTTGGACAAACACTCGGATACAGCCAAATTAGACTCACAGCGCTCTTCACCACAAGGAGTACAAATTAAACCCACTTCTTATTTTGAATGTAACGCTCTTCACCACAAAGAGTACAAATTTAACCCACTTCTTAGGTTGAATGTAAAGCTCCCATACTTTGACCTTCTCAGTCGTAGTACCCTGCTTTCTTGTGGCTGGGATTAATATGTTATTTTTTTTTTAAACTGGAAACTCAGGTCTGTTATTCAGCGGGAGAGTGAATAATACAACACCTTCACAGATGTCATTTCCAAATGTGAAATAATACACCTTCACAGATAGCATTTCTAAATGTGAAATAATACATCTTCACATATGTCGTTTCCAAATGTAAACAATGTACTCATTAATGTTCATTTCTTATCTTCTAGTTGGACCTTAAAGAGGATAGATTTTTCGACAACTTCCTAAATCTGCTGGAATTCTCCTCCAGGAAAATGGTGGTAATGTTGAGAGAGCCAGTCAGACAAGACATGTAAGTCCTAATCTAAGACATGTTTTATGTTGAGAGAACCAGTCAGACAAGACATGTAAGTCCTAATCTAAGACATGTTTTATGTTGAGAGAACCAGTCAGACAAGACAAATAAATCCTAATCTAAGAAATGTGTCATATATCAGAACACTGTGGCTGTTTCATTCAAGTATGTTTTATTACATGTCAGGTTATATGGTTTGGGTGGTTTAACCTCTTCTCAGAAACACAAAATAACAGGTTACAATTTCTTCTGTATAGATATGAGCATATGGATCATTCATTTAGCAATGATTTACTGTTATCATCATCAGGTAGCATAGAATATATATCACATCATTTCCACACTACTGCTGATTTTGAGCTAATTCTACTGCTTCTGTAAGTCTCATGATCACGTGGTCTTTGATAACGTCGTCCATCTTCTTCATGGCCTACCTCTTTTTTTTGTTTCCTCTGTATCATTCCTTTCATTGTGATCTTTTCTAGGCTGACTCATTCCTTTCATTGTGATCTTTTCTAGGCTTACTCATTCCTTTCATTGTGATCTTTTCTAGGCTGACTCATTCCTTTCATTGTGATCTTTTCTAGGCTGACCCATTCCTTTCATTGTGATCTTTTCTAGGCTGACTCATTCCTTTCATTGTGATCTTTTCTAGGCTGACCCATAGCTTTCATTGTGATCTTTTCTAGGCTGACTCATTCCTTTCATTGTGATCTTTTCTAGGCTGACTCATTCCTTTCATTGTGATCTTTTCTAGGCTGACTCATTCCTTTCATTGTGATCTTTTCTAGGCTGACCCATTCCTTTCATTGTGATCTTTTCTAGGCTGACTCATTCCTTTCATTGTGATCTTTTCTAGGCTCATTCCTTTCATTGTGATCTTTTCTAGACGGACTCATTCCTTTCATTGTGATCTTTTCTAGGCTGACTCATTCCTCTCATTGTGATCTTTTCTAGACGGACTCATTCCTTTCATTGTGATCTTTTCTAGACTGACTCATTCCTTTCATTGTATCTTTTCTAGACGGACTCATTCCTTTCATTGTGATCTTTTCTAGACTGACTCATTCCTTTCATTGTGACCTTAACTAGGCTGACTCATTCCTTTCATTGTGATCTTTTCTAGACTGACTCATACCTTTCATTGTGACCTTAACTAGGCTGACTCATTCCTTTCATTGTGATCTTTTCTAGGCTGACTCATTCCTTTCATTGTGATCTTTTCTAGGCTGACGTGTTGTTTGATATGACCAAAACGTTGCAAGTTTCAGAGATCACTATGTTGTTTAGCAAGTCTTTTCTCGTGCAGTATTAATATTCATCAGTTTTCATGACATACTGCTGGAAATAAATATTGTCTAGAACAGTGTTTCCCAATCTGTTTTTCACCATGCCCCACCTAAGTCTTTCTAAAATAATGATGCCCCCCCCCTATGTAACATATACATATTCTTTTTATATTCAAAAATTGAATTATTCCCTAAATGACGCATAATTACAACTTGTACAGGACACGACTTAGGTTGTAGGAAGAAATCACGACATTATTAAGAGAGAAAAAAACAAAAAGTAAATTTTTTAAACATATTGGTGATTTCCGCCGGGAGCGTGATTACGTTGTACCACCGCTGTGCGCCTTGTGGACCTACCACATCCGATTTCGGCATGCCCTGACAACTCTGGTGGCCTACCCTAGCCTGTGACAGTCCTCCTATCTTTCGCGAGACAGCAAATGTGTACTGACTTTACGCCGAGACGGTTTGTCCTTTACGTCTGTCCTGCACGGGCGTTCCGCAGCCGGTGAACATGCCTCGTGTAATTAGACGTATTGTGCCCGTGCTCATCGGGTACTAAACCTTTTTCTCGTCCTCAAGCCTGGTTCCGGTTTAGGAAGAACTTGACAGAAGAGTTGGACTCGGGCTCGGTCGCCTTCTTAGCCGAAGCGTTGCTCACCAACTTCGTGAGCCCCTCGTCCAAGTCTGAATTTGTACACATATTTACACAAGTAAATTTTTAAGTATGAAGCCAGAGGACAATTTTTAAAAATTCTTGAGACTAACGGGAATTGTACCATTTCGTTCAAACGGCAACCAAATCGCCTAGAAACTATTGCAAATGCGTTCTTCCGCACTTGAATATAAATAACCCAAATATCGGAGGATGACCGACAAAAGAAAATGCCGCAGTAACCATACAAATAGAGGTAAATGCAAATAAAGTAAATAGGTTACTATATCAATATAAAATAATAAAATATAGAAAATAATAATAAATAAAAGGAACAAACACAACAGTCAACGTGTCGGTCCAATTGGGACCTTTAAAGACAACAAAAACAGTTAAGAACAAAAGACACATAACGATTATAAACAAAATGGATCTCTCCCACCAGGAAATCAACAAAAAGACACACCAGATCCAGTGCAACACAATTCCAACAAGTGCACATCGATGCATTCAACATGTCCAAACTATGAAATTCCCAAAGATGAAGACGCAGAACCAAAGAAAAGGGGACAACAAACAGCACTGCCAATAACGGGAAGTTGGGCAAGTGGGCAACGGGAGACAAAAGGGGAAAGAACAGATAAAGACAATGCACGTAGGAGCGGGGGGGGGGGCACAAAAAGACACAGGGAACACAGAAATGTGCAAAGAAGAATAGCATTTGACAGCACAGGATGAGACTACAAAAATATACATACATCAAAACAAAATCACGAACCAACCATGCACACATTCTACCGGACAAACACAGATAACTATAAATATAAGCACATATACATACAAACATCCAGACATATACGAAAGTATATACTGATTTCACAGTGCACATTGAAACATAGACACATACATGCACATTAGTACCTGCACACACAAGAACATATATATAAATATACATACACACACAAATATACATATAAATATATATATATATATATATATATATATATATATATATATATATATATATATATATATATATATATATATATATATATAATATATATATATATATATATATATATATATATATATATATATATATATATATATATATATATATATATATATATATATATATACATATACACATACACATATATACACATATACATATATATATACATACACACACACACACAAATGTGGATATATATACACATAAATGAACATAACAATATATATATATATACAAACATACATACAAATACAAGTATACTGGGGGAAAAAGTATATATCTAAAATGATAAATACATAGATAATAAGAAAGATAACCACACAACATGCACAAGCATGTAAATGTATCCAAACACGAACAATGGTTCAAACAAGAACAAATGTGCATAATGACACAAAATATCAAAATAATATATAAACATGCATTCACATAAACATTTTCTCACATGAATAAATATAACATGAACATTCCTACACATAGAGATATATACATGTATTTTTATACCCATTCGTTCACATGAAGATATTCACATGTATTACTCTAACACAAGAATATGCACACATGTAAATGCGAGACCCAAAGCAACTGTATGGATACACAAGACCATGTAAAATAATATGCATATACAATTTCATACATATGTGTGTATGGGTACCAATCTGTAATTTAAAAAAAAAATCGATTACACAAAAATAAGGTACATTAATAAAATTGACAGAATGGAATACGATATAAACAACAGAAATAACAAAGACAAATTACAAATACACTGAAATCTAACAAAAACAAAGCTGATGCGCGTGCACATAAAGAAACAATTTCAAAGTACAGAGTGATATGGCTACCAAATAATTAGGAGTAGGCCCCTACAATATAATAAGAATAGGGGGCAGAGGCTGTCAAAAAGTAGTAGGTAAATTAAACAAAACGGTGATTAATGTTAATACCGTGGGGTTGCAATACTCCCATATGACAGATGAGGCGATACTCCAAAGACTGACATTGCCGGTCACCGGAATAGCAACGTAACAGACCAGTGACAGAAATGTCATTGCTTCCTTGATGTGAAGGACCGTTAAATGAATGGCCACCTGGGAGTCACGATGATTCGTGATATCTCTTAAATATTCAGCGAATCTTTCAGGCAAACGTCTACCTGTTTCGCCAATATACTTCATACGTCAACGCTTACATATGATAGAGTATATTAAATTACGGGACAAGCATGATGAAATATCAGTTCTTAGCAAAGGTCTTACTTTCATCTCACTCCGCCCCAGCTGTGATCGTTATGTTAATCGTTTTCACCGTATTCTTCGTTTACAGCAACACTTTTTTTTAACAACCCTTCGTCCACTTCACTTGAATCACTTGATGATCCTTTTGCATCTTACAATCATCACAAACATGATTGGACTCCCCCGTCTCCTCTAACCAAGACACTTGATGCATACATTGACTTCACCCTTCATGCTATACAGCAACTACGTCTTCCGCGACTACGACACTCTAACCTCACGAGAACAGAGTCGCAGGCGCTCTCTAGACTTCGTTCCCGTCATGATATCGTTATTAAACCAGCTGACAAGTGCGGCACTGTTGTTGTTTGGCAGAAGGACTTATATATTAAAGAAGCTACACGCCAGTTGGAGGACCGGACCCGACTTTTTATCGCCCTTGTGCTAGGGATCCTATTGTGGCGCATAATGATACAGTTGACATTACTATCAAACAACTTATTAACAGTAACCAACTTTCCCTTAGTGCTCTTAAGCTTTCGAATTATGAAAAGTAATCTTGGCTCCCCTACTCTATATCTTCTACCTAAGATACATAAACCATCTAACCCAGGGAGACCGATTGTTTCTGCTTGAGGGAGACCGATTGTTTCTGCTTGTTCTTGCCCCACTGAACTAATTTACGATTTTTTAGACAGTGTTTTCCAACCTTCTTGTCGTATCTCTTCCATCTTACCTTAAGGATACTAACCATGCTCTATCCATCTTTTCTTCTAATGTTCTCGATCCTCTACACAACTATCACTTATTTCTTCTTGATGTTGTTTCTGTCTATACATCCATTCCTCATAATGATGGACTTCTGGTCTTACAGTTCTTTCTTAACATTACTCCGCACAAGTCTATTGCCACTACTTCATCTTCAGCTTTGTGGCGCGTTTTACCTATTGCTCGTTCTGATGCCCTTTCACCATCTATTAAACATACATCTGACCGTCCTATATTGGCCATTACTTTTCACCTACATAATATTTCGGCACTACGCATCCTATTACGACATTTCTCTATCCTCCAATTAGATCCCATTTCTAGCCCTGCATTTCGCTCTCTTCCCCTTGTTGCTTTTTGGAGAGATAGGAACCTTCGTGATCTCCTGGTTCACTCCAGTTTGCAAACCTCTGTAGGTCAATTAGGAATTTTTCCTTGTACCGAAATTGTTTGACTTGCCCTTTTGTTATTCATACTCCCATGATTCAGTTGCCTAAGTCAAATTTCCAGATTCAAGACTCGTTCTCATGCTTGTCCCGTAATTTAATATACTCTATCATATGTAAGCGTTGTCGTATGAAGTATATTGGCGAAACAGGTAGACGTTTGGCTGATAGATTCGCTGAACATTTAAGAGATATCACGAATCATCGTGACTCCCCGGTGGCCATTCATTTTAAGGTTGATTCACATCAAAGAAGCAATGACATTTCTGTCACTGGTCTGTTACGTTGCTATTCCGGTGACCGGCAACGTCAGTCTTTGGAGTATCGCCTCATCTGTCATATGGGAGTATTGCAACCCCACGGTATTAACATTAATCACCGTTTTGTTTAATTTACCTACTACTTTTTGACAGCCTCTGCCCCCTATTCGTATTATATTGTAGGGGCCTACTCCTAATTATTTGGTAGCCATATCCCTCTGTACTTTGAAATTGTTTCTTTATGTGCACCCGCATCAGCTTTGTTTTTGTTAGATTTCAGTGTATTTGTAATTTATCTTTGTTATTTCTGTTGTTTATATCGTATTCCATTCTGTCAATTTTATTAATGTACATTATTTTTGTGTAATTGTTTTTTTTTTTAAATTACAGATTGGTACCCATACACACATGTGTATGAAATTGTATATGCATATTATTTTACATGGTCTTGTGTATCCATACAGTTGCTTTGGGTCTCACATTTGCATGTGTGCATATTCTTGTGTTAGAGTAATACATGTGAATATCTTCATGTGAACGAATGGGTATAAAAATACATGTATATATCTCTATGTGTACGAATGTTCATGTTATATTTATTCATGTGAGAAAATGTTTATGTGAATGCATGTGTATATATTATTTTGATATTTTGTGTCATTATGCACATTTATTCTTGTTTGAACCAATGTTCGTGTTTTTATACATTTATATGCTTGTGCATGTTGTGTGGGTATCTTTCTTATATCTATGTATTTATCATTTTAGATATATACTTATGTTTGTTCCTAGTATACTTGTATTTGTATGTACGTTTGTGTATATATATATATATATTGTTATGCTCATTTATGTGTATATATATCCACATTTGTGTATATATATATATATATGTTGTTGTGTGTGCAGGTACTAATGTGCATGTATGTGTCTATGTTTCAATGTGTACTGTGAAATCAGTATATACTTTTGTATATGTCTGGATTTTTGTATGTATATGTGCTTTTATTTATAGTTATCTGTGTTTGTCCGGTAGAATGTGTGCATGTTCGGTTCGTGATTTTGTTTTGATGTATGTATATTTGTGTTGTCTATCCTGTGCTGTCAAATGCTATTCTTCTTTGCATATTTCTGTGTTCCCTGTGTCTATTTGTGCCCCCCCCTCCGCTCATACGTGCATTGTCTTTCTCTGTCCTTTCCCCTTTTGTCTCCAGTTGCCCACTTGCCCCCCTCCCCGTTCTTGGCAGTGCTGTTTGGTGTCCCCTTTTCTTTGTTTCTGCGTCTTTCATCTTTGGGAATTTCATAGTTTGGACATGTTGAACGCATCGATGTGCACTTGTTGGAATTGTGTTGCACTGGATCTGGTGTGTCTTTTTGTTGATTTCCTGGTGGGAGAGATCCATTTTGTTTATATTCGTTATGGTCTTTTGTTCTTAACTGTTTGTGTTGTCTTTAAAGGTCCCAATTGGACCGACACGTTGACTGTTGTGTTTGTTCCCTTTATTTATTGTTATTTTCTATATTTTATTATTTATATTGATATAGTAACTTATTTACTTTATTTGCATTCACTTCCGTACTTGACTAACCGCATCTCCAAAAAAAGATGCGATTTCGTCAATACATTCAAAGCGTGCACTCAAAGTTACCCGAACGGACCAATCGAGAGAAGGACTATTATAACAACAACAAACATCCCGTACAGGGGATCCTCAGTAACTACAAACATAGAACATTTTAATATCAGTATTAGTTATACAAGGGCTGATAGGTCTTCTTGTAAACATGAATAACATATATAGACAGTATTTAGGAACGTTAGGGACTTGCGTTTTGTTCTAGAGCTGAATACTGCTTGTCACCTCGGACTGCTATGCCTGTGCCCATCGGGTACTGAACCTTTTCTCTCCGCGAGCATGCTTCCGGTATAAGAAAGACTCGACAGTAGAGTTCGGCCCAGGCTGGGATCACCGATAACTAGAAGCTTGTCTCGAGCAAACAATGCTTTAGTTACAATTTCATCAAACCGCTTTCCGTGCTCTTTGCACATGACGCTGCCCTCTAGGACTGTGCATCTTTCTCAGTGTACTCATTGTGCTTTTGTTTTTATTGGGACATCTGTCTGCTTGGTACCGACCACATTGGCCGCCCTCCAATGCTTCTACCAAACTTACTAGCTTCACTGTGTGTCGATAGTGTCACTGCATGTGTTGGCACAGAGGTGTCGGAGATATTGCCTGTCTTTTTGCGGTCAAATCTCTTTCCATCTGTTACCTCTACATTCAGGGACACGATCCCCAAAAGGTTTAGCCAGAATCAGCACGAGAAGCTGTATTTCTGTTACCAGGGTGCGCCACGAGGAGGCACTTTTAGGATCTTGGTTATCTGTTAACCCTGGGTCCGCCAAGAGCAATGCTTTTCCTTTGCACTCCATATAATTGATAACTAAAACTCAAATACAATTTTTTTTTTGAAGTGCCCTCTTGAACAATCAAATTTTCGCCCTTTGGGGCGTGGGTTGTAGACCCGTCTAGAGAATCGCTGAAGCTAAAAACAATCCTCGGGTTGATAGTTACGACCAAAAATATTATCACAAGTTATTAGAAATACATACGGTCATAACCAATGAGGGTCGTAGTGATACAACATTTGATGCGACAAAACAGAGTTAGGGTCATAGTGGTGCTATATTGTATGCTGCAACACAGAGTCACGACAGTAGTAGTAGTAGTAGTAGTAGTATTACACTGGATATCTTCAACACAAAGTCTTCCAGTGATTTATATCCTATGCAAATGATTGTGAAACATAAGTGACCTGCCAAGTCCATGAATACCATGGGATCTCTCCAGATCTGCAAATACATTCATGAAAATGGCAAAATATAGCCACTACAATGTTTTACAATATGAGACCAGAACCGGCTCATAGAGCAATGGCAAACAATTGAGCCGTATGCGTTGCCAAGATACTCATGATGACATAAAATAATCACCATAATGGACACATAAGATCGAAGATGTCGTAAACATGACACTGGAATAAGCTAGACAACCTGCTTAGAATCGAAAGGCGTAAAAAATGACAGAACTGGTATCGTTCTGTAATGGACAAGTCTCATAGAGATAGAAATTTACTTTAAAATAATACTGTGACATGTGTCACGCAAAGAAATGATGTGTCACATTTCTGGCAAAGTCATCAATTCGATGTTCGTGGGCCGACGTTTTCGTACACATTTTGACATAGGTACTAATTTTTATTGAAGAGAGTTATATATGATAGTTTTTTAAAACACTCAATAATTTTCAGTAGATGTCAAACAATAAGTGGGTACATAATAAATTATAATTGTAGAAGTCAGATATTCTTGCCAAATAGTGCAAAAATCTCCGTTCTCTGGACTTCATCCTGCATCTAGTAGGTAGGTAGGTAAGTAAATGAGTTTGCTTCTCTTTTGGAGAGGCGTGTTCCTTTCAACCAGTGGACGAAGTCCAATTAGGTTATATCAGGACCAACTACCATAAAATATTAAAGGTAACAAAGACCTCAAAAAAATTACTTTTTTTTGGGTCCTGCAGCTAGTAAGACCATTGCTCTGTTTTAAGAGAGATACATCGCGATGCATGAGAACGAATGATGACACAATTCTAAACGATGTAGTTACAAACGAATAGGCCGATAACAAATTTACTTAGCAAGATCTCGTCCGAGAAATTCAGCTTTTTAAAATGTGTTTGTTTGTTTGTTTCGTAATGATTTCGTCTCATTTGGTCGAGGCCCGTTTCTTTCAACCTAGGACTGGTGTCCATATTGGTTATATCAGGGCGTAAAAAATTTTTTTATGAATTTACAGGTCATTTAAGTAAAACCAAGGTTCGATGTATCTGGTCCATGGTGCAAAAAAAATACCGAGACACAACGCATCAGCGTTCTCTAAAATACATCCTGCAAAGAGATATTCTGGTCCAGAGAATATGGTACAGATTTTGACCATTTTCTTGGTAACAAAAGGGAAAATCCCTCTCGCCGCTGTGTTGTCGTGGACGATCACTCGCGCAGCTGTGTTGTCGGGGTCGAAAGAGGAGCAAAGAATAGTGACACTTTTACCTGCTCCGCGTGTCGTTAGAGGCTACTACGAAGTTTGTGGAGCGGTATTGGCTGCCCCATCGCATCGAGGCTTAAGTGATCCAGAAACCATAATGAAGTCCGATGTGTCCGGTCGAAAGGCTTAGCTATTGCAGCCAAGCTGTAAACAATGACACTTAATGTATCGGGTTCTTCAGCATTTTGAGAATGAAAGATTGAAAAGACAAATTGTCGTGATGACAGCTTGTACAAATATTAAACTAGATTTTCTAAATAGAAAAAACAACGAAAACACTGATTGATCTACAAGAGACAGCAGATATATAAAATAAACAGAATACAAACTCAATGATCTACAAGAGACAACAGATTTATAGAAGAAACAAAATACAAACTCATTGATCTACTCCATTGATTTTCCTCCAAATTCCATCCATCCGCCGGTTTCTTGTAACCCGCGTGAGAGCTTACTCCAACGCATAGACGACAAATGCGCGTTTCAGCGCATGCGTATTATATCTTCTAACCATACTCATCTTTTATCTGATTTAGAATCTTCTAAAGTCTTACTTTTAAATCGTTTACAGTTCCTTACTTACAACAACATTCTACTCTACTCCCTCCTTCGGGGTATTATCCACGTTCTAAACGGTCAATTGTACCAGTTTATGTGCACTCATAACAACAATAAACTCAATTCTCTACAATCCACATCTCACATTGTTTTCCCCCGTTCTAGTCCTGCTGTAGCAATTCTCCAATACCTCGTCTCACTAATCCTCTGACATTCCCACTTCTCACCTGACCACTAATGCTGATTTTCATCTTCCTGGTCATTCCAATGCCCAGGTGGTTCGCATTCCTCCTAACCTCAGTCTCTCTGATAGTGACCTTTCTGTCCTTAGGAAGCGCCTCAAGTTCGTCCCACTCCGTCCTGCATGCGTTCAATACTATCTTCTTCAGGATATCCACTGATACCATCGTCGTCTTCGGTTTCATTATCATTTCTTTGTCAAAGTGTCATCTTGTACTGACGATTTGTTTTCTAGATATGAACAGAAGACATATCCCTGGACTCCAAAGCCTGGTGCATCTCAGGGTCTTATATTTACATTAAGAATACACTCCATAAGATTAAATAACTTCATCACAACCACATTCATCAATGTTACAAAAATTACCCCTGAGGAATCTCGTGCCTTGTCATATCTTCGTCGCCGTGATGATATTGTCATCAAATCGGCAGATAATGGTGGGAGCGTTGTGGTGTGGCGTAAGGACCTTTACGTCAAGGAGGGCCACCAACAACTCACCAATTCTTCTTTCTACACTGCACGTACATCTGACTCGACTGTAACTAACCAGAAGGTTGTTAATAACACTGTGAAAACTCTTATCCTTAACAACCACCTTCCTACCACTGCCAGTGCTCTTTGCATCAACCAAAGCTGTTTAGGCAAACCTGTTTTCTATATGCTGCCTAAAATCCATAAGACATCGAATCCCGGTAGACCTATTGTCTCTGCGTGCTTTTTTCATAGCAATTTTCAGCCCGTAGTCGAACAACTGCCCTCATTCTTGAAAGACACTAAGCATGCCCTAACCATTATTTCTTCCGTCCAGTTTTCTTCTACCGTACCTATCGTCTGTTCTTGCTTGATGTCTGTTCTTTGTACACTTCTATACCCCATGCAGATGGTCTCAGGGCTCTACAGTACTTTCTTGACAAGAGTCCCCACCCCTCTGTATCCATTTCTACTATTATCCGCCTTGATGAACTGGTGCTTACGCTCAACTCTTTTGAATTTGATGGGCACTTTTTCGATCAGATCAGTGGGGTTGCCGTTGGATCCAAAATTGGACCTAGCTATGCGTGTCTGTTCATGGGATATCTTGAACATCTAGTTTGGTCTACCTATGATGACCCGTTCTCATCTCTTTTCCATAGAAACATTGACGATGGGATAGGTATCACCGACATGTCCGAAGTGGAATTGTCTCGTTTCATCAACTTCATCGGCAGTTTCAACCCTGCTATTCAATTTACATCTAATATCTCCACTACTTCTGTCAACTTCCTTGACATCATTGTCACCATTCATCCCCCTTACCTTAGCACATCCGTTTACTATAAACCTACTGATGCACATGGCTTTCTGCTCTACACTTCTTCTCATCCTCCTGCTTGTCGCAACTCTCTACCGTACTCCCAGCTTCTTCGCCTGAGTCGCTTATGTAGCGATTACAGCGATTTTCTCGACAAGCCCTTTGAGATGATTTTTTTTTTCCGTAGACGATCGTTCCCTGACGGCATTCTTTTATCCGCTTGGCTCCGTGTGCGCCATGTGTCTCGCCTCAATACCTTGACTAACTCTCAGGGCTCTTCCTCCTCCTCTGATAGGGTTTAATTTGTTCTTACCTTTCATCCCCATAACTCTTCTGTTCGACGCTTCATGCTTAAACATTACTCTCTTCTTCAGTCTAATCCTGACACTCGTGACGCTTTCCACGACGTACTTATGGTGGCTTATAGGCGTGACAGAAATCTGACGGACATCTTGGTCCATAGCCACCTCAAGTAATCTGTTCCCGACCATTTTGACACTGTTCGTTGCTCGCGTGGCCGTTGTTATACATGTACTTACATGGTTCAGATGCGCTCCATTTCATTTTCCAAGACCACTTTCTCCATCGATGAGGCCTTTACATACGGGTCCGGTAATGTCATTTACGTGATCATATGTAAACGCTGCGGCAAACAGTATATCGGGGAAACCGGCTTAAGATTGAGCGATCGCTTTTGTAGCCATCTTCATGCCATAAAGCACAAAACACCCACTCCTGTAGCCACACCCTTCAACGGCGTTGGTCATCATGGTGCTTTTGTTATTCAAGTCACCGCCATCAGATCTTGCACCACCGATGATAGATCTAGGTACGCTCTAGAAAATCGTCTCATTTTTGAATTGGGTACACTCAAGTATTTTGGACTCAATTCCGACCACACTTATGTCTAGTACTGGGTTGGTGTGGTCTTTGTCTTTATTCTTTTTGTTCCGTCATTTACTCATCTTTTTGTTTGTTTCGTTTCCACATACATTTACGTTTTTATGTACTTTCTGACATTCCGGCATCTCATTTCCATATTTCCGTTGGATACGTTTGTTTGTTGTGATAATATTTCCATTCGTCATCTTTTGATGTTTTGTGTGTATCTTAATAAATACCTTTTGGTTGAAATGGTGAATATTATTTGTGTATTGTAATTTGTATGCTTTCTTGTGTGCGCATCATTACCTACTAGTTTTAGTTATAGTCTGTCATGTCTGATTAAAGCGATTATATAAACCTGTGTTTTACGTAAGTCGAATTGATCTACAATAAACACTAGATTTATAGAAGAAACAAAATACACACTCATTGATCTACAAGAGATTGCAAATTGATATAAGAAATATGTAATCTCAATCTAGTGCCACTGTAATTACCCGCTATTCGTAATGTCATGATAAAATGTGTATTATGCAACAGATGTCCTGTGTAATCGTCTTTGTTATTCAGAAATTCAGTAAGGTTTACAGTGACACATTGTGAATATTTCATACTATCTAATGCAGCTCTTTTCAAACTTTGTCAGACCGACACACAAAAATATATCTGATTTTTGTTTATATAACTAGTCTTAGTTCCAACGAAAATTCTATATACTACTAAATAGCTTTACAAGAAGAAGCTGTCCCGGCTTGGTAGATATGCTGCTGCGGTTAATACGTACTGATTTTAATGCTCTTGAATTATTTTCCTTGCTACGTTTTTCGCCCTCTTTATTTTGGTTTCATTCATCCCATTTTTATTCTGAACTTCTTACATTTTTTTGTGTATGCATATGCGCCCGTGTATTATTTTGCCTTTTCATATGACTGAGTGTAAGTATTTGTTTACATGTAGGTAAATGTACACGTGAGTCAAGTATGAATCTTTAAAGTGATTAGTGTGTCTGCTTCACGAGTGTCATTATTTGTATCAATAGAAGGTGGTACTGCTAGTAGAACATAATGGAAAATAATACTCACGTGTAAGACAGGTAATGAAGTCCTACTGAATGATGACTAAAACACTACACATCTAGGTACGCCCTCGAAAATCGTCTCATTTTCGAGTTGGGTACCATCAAGCCATTTGGACTCAATTCCGACCACTCTTTCGCTTAGTTCTCGGTCGTATTGGTCTTTGTTACGTCATCGTTTTGTTCCTCTCGTTCCACCTGTATTATCGTCTTTGTGTACTTCCTGTTCGTATGCTTCCGGTATCTATCTTACTATCACATTTCACTCGGATACGCATACATTTTTACTTGTGGTTTTTTTATGTTTGTATGTTATGTCCGTATCTTGAAAAAGGCCTATTGGTCCGAAACATCGACTTTGTCCTGTGTATTGTCATCTGTAGATTATATTCTGTGTTTTGTTTTGTTATATGTACCATATTTACATCCGTTAGTGATAGTGTGTAGTGTTTTAGTCGTCATTCAGTAGGACTTCATTAACTGTCTTACACGTGAGTATTATTTTTCATTATTTGTATGTGTAGTGTTTGTATGCTCCTTGCCTACAATGTAGTCATACGTATAATCGTGTGTGTGTGTATATATATATATATATATGTTTATATACGTATATATATATATATTATATACGATATGGTCATGTGAGTGTATGACTGCACGCAAAAAGTGAGTGTATATGCATACATTCATGTGTATTCTTCTTTTGTCTGAGCAACACGATACATAAACTGTTGTTACCAGCGTCAACAATGGGCGGCTATTATTTATAAAATACACTGATACATTCTCACTTATTCTTCAACAGTTACGAACAGGATCCTGTGGTCGTCAATGCGTTTTATAATCCAAACACAAACAATATCTGTAAGTATAATCCAAACAAACACAAACAATTTTATTAAGTGTAATCCCAATACAAACAATATGTGCATATATAATCCCAACACAAACAGTATTTGTAAGTATCGCTGCATATACTTAGGTAGCTCTAAACACAATCATAAAATGTATATTTTATGCAATATGTATATTTTATGCAATATGTATATTTTATACAATATTTCAATGATAACCTAAATATACATCTTCTTCTGCGTTCCATAGAGCCATGTCTTAGTTTTCA